>JAIEZT010000068.1:25823195-25850695 GCA_019594935.1 Periophthalmus modestus | reverse complement strand
ACTATCGAAAAGAAAACGTGTCCGACCAGCTCAAACAGTGCTGCCCAAATGGAGTGGACGTTTACTTTGATAATGTAGGAGGAGACATCAGCGACACCGTGATATCCCAGGTACAGTGAGCACAACACCTGGTTATTCTAATGTGTAATCCCTCAGTCGTCCAGGTATGAGCCATAATAAAAGAAAATTTCAATTCTGTCAACTGGAGAAAAAACCTTTCACTGCTCATAATGGGTGTCCCTAATGGGAGCTCTCACACCTATAAGCATTCTGGCTACTACTATTGTTTTCCTTGTTTGAATTTGGGTCTGATGTCTAAGACCCCCATTCCTGTTCAAAGATGGATTGTCTTTCCTAACAAAAATTGCCTCTTAAAAGATGGAAGGATAGAGCATGAAATTTCAATCTATTTCAAACCTGCAAACACTGCACATCAAATGTAATTCATTCTACAACTATGACATCACATTTCATTGTGATACAGGCCTGAAATTAATGTTTAAAGTCTAATTAAAGGTGTGGCTGCTCTGTCAGTTGTATGTTAATATTGTGTGTTAAATGCACCCATCTAAATCACTGGCTGCAGACCAATCCAAATAGGTCCAAACTGATCCAAATATGTTTAAAGATCTGTGGCCCTCAGTGAAAAAAAAGTTTGGACATCCCTGATCTATTACCGTACATATGTTTTTGAAATGGGATGTTGCTTCCAAAACGATTTCAAGATTTTACAAATAATTATAGTTCATGAAACCATGTGAAATTAAGTTAAGTTAAATTTAAAATAAATATTATTAAAAACTGATCTTAAAATGATTACAAGCAGCTATCACATTCTGCTGTAATATTCTTTTCATTTGGGGGTTTCAGTTGTTTTCAAAGGTTCTATATTATGCAAAATTGAGCTTTCAGCCGTGTTATAATGTTAACTCCTCAAAAAACATACCTGGAGTTATGTTTTGTTTCATTCACATATGTTTGAAGTACATGTTTGTCTACATCTCCAAAGCTCAAAATGCTCTGTTCCACCTTGTGATGTCATGAAGCGGTCGTTTTCAAGTTAACAGCTCCTTTTACCTTTAGATCAGTAGACACTGGCAATTCCAGAGCTGAAATGGTCCACATGATTCTAGGGAAGGTGTATGGAGTTTAAAAACACAGTGGAGCACTTCCTGTATTACCACATGACATCACAAGGTAGAACAGAGTGTTTTCTGTTTGAGGGAAGACCTCAGACTAAATCTACAGGATTTGTGTAGTAAACATGTGTGAATGAAACAAAACACAACTCTGGGTATATTTTTGCTAACAAAACAAAATTTTAACAGATCATAAAATAGCATAATAACAGCCCTTTAAAATCTTAAAATAACTGCAGTGTAACATCTTTAATATTTTATCATTTTCTTTTTTCATAATTTTCAGATGAACAAAAATGGCCACGTGATTTTGTGTGGTCAAATTTCACAGTACAACAAAGATGTTCCGTACCCTCCTCCTCTGAGTCAACCAGCCCAGGAAACTCTAAGTAAAAACAACATCACAAGAGAACGATTTATGGTCCTAAACTACATGGACAAAGCTGACGCTGCAATCTACGAGCTCAGCCAGTTAGTCAGGGCTGGACAGATCAAGGTGAGCAGGAAACAGAGGGCTTTTCAAAACAAAATGCAGTTTATAGCCATCTTATCTTGTGTTTGTGGTTCATATATTACAGGTTTTGGAGACAGTTGTGAATGGGATTGAAAATATGGGTGGTAAGTCTCATTGTACCCCTTTAAAGCAGCAAAAGATAGTCCTAGATTTGAGCCAAATTAGATTCAAATATATAGATATGATATTCTTAAAATAAAGTAGACTATAGTAAATATAAAATATACTGTATCTAGGCTATATACAAGAGGTTGTGAGATAAGGAAATGCAGTGCAAAGATAAACTGATGTAGTCCACTTTTAGACCTGGTTTTGCCCTAGATTACACTGGAATAGTCCTTCTATAGACTTGGTTTTGATCTGGAGGTACTCAGAGAGCAAAAGTTTTCTTTGGTGGTTTTTGGTGTGAAAAGTTTAAGAACCACTATGGCATAAGCAAGAGTAAAAAATACAGTGATTTAATACTTTTTCCTGCTTTTTTCTTTCAGTTGCCTTCTGTTCCATGATGAGTGGAGGGAACATCGGCAAACAGATCGTCAAGATATCAGACTGAACATCACCTTTTAGTCCCAGGACCCTTTTCCCTTTACCCTTTGATACGGTCGCGACCCTAACTTCTCCTACCTTTAGAAATGTAAATGTGTATCATTATTTTGTATTTTTTTTTATATAGAACAGTAATGAAAATAATTCAGTAAAATTCACACAGTCTAGTTTGGACCATTATACCAGTGAAAAAAACATCCATAAACGTTCATTTGCTCATAAGAAACCTGCATTTTTATTTATTCCACAAATAAATAATTAAGTAAGTAAGTAAGTAATTATATGTTAAGAGAATCTTGCATGGCTATGAAAACAGCAGAACTCTGATCCTTACTGTATTTTAACTACCAGTACTTTTTTTTTCTATATCTTTTTTACCCTTGATACATTAGTGACCTTAACATCCTTCTCTCATCTAAGATATTACTGTAAATGAACAAATTAATGCTTTTTTCTGGTTAATAAATATGTTATATAACTGTAATGATTATGAAATATTTGAACCATTGTATTTATTCATATTTGATGACTTGAAGGTGTTGTAATGAAGAGTGCAGATATTGTTTGCCTTTCCTCTGAGCTATGAAGTCTTCGAGGCACCACTTATTTTGCTAAAAAATGTCACAATTATGGAATACAATTGTTTCCTTTTTGGTGTGTCAATAATCTTGTCCGTGTTCATTGTCCATGTGTTTTAACTCACTAAAGACGCAAAGTGAATTATGTACAATATTGCGTAATTGGTAATTTAATATTGGTAATTTAAAAGACATCTGAGAAAGACTGAACAAAAATGCCCCCAAAAAGAAAATCGTATTCTGCTGAGTCTGACAACAGCCACGCAGAAGAGGAAGCGGTGCTTCACCTACCCCCGGAGTTAGAGTTGTTCAGAAGCGATGTTACGTGAGCTTGCTGTGCTGCTATTCAGCCTGTTGTTCTCTATTTTATTATTATTATAACTTGCCTTTAAAGATAAAATGTTTGTTCTTGGTCTAGGATTTTAATAAAATGAATTTCCCCCAAAAAATGCAACTTATAGTCCAGTGCAACTTATATATGTTTTTTTTTCTTCATTTTTATGCATTTTTGGGCTGGTGCGACTTATACTGCAGAGCGACTTATAGTCTGGGACATTGGGGTCTAATTGTGAATGTGGCTCTCCCCCAACACACCTGTCGCCCGGTCAGGTGTGCAGGGTCTACATGGAAACAAGTAATATTTGATTACTCACAATTTTCCAGATTCGTCACTGCAGCCATACATCAAAGTTCCATGTTATCAGTGCTGCAGTTTTTATTTTAGTAGTCGTCTAGTCTGTAATTATAATAATTTTACTTAATTTATTTTGTATTAATCGATTTATCAAATTACTGTTTCTATTATACACTGAGACTTTTTTTGCCATTTTTATTGAATAATGCTGCTCCCTTTGTTATAAACTAGGCAGTGTAGAACTGCCAGTTCATGCTTAATTTTACCTCTAAATGCTACTTCCGCTTAAGCGGAAATCCCTTTCATTTCAATGGAGAAAGTTGGTCTCAGAAGTGGGAGCCTAACCCACAGACAGCCTGTCCACAGTCTAAAGCCCGGAGCTCTTCATCTGTTTGCGTGTTGAGCCGTAGTTTCCTGACCAGTATATATTTTATTCATACAGATTAAACTACAATCCACCCTTTGCAGATAAACTATATGTCAGTCAGACGAACACAGGCAGGTGATTCCTGCAACCAAGGACTGTTTACTACAAGTACGAGGCTACTACTGTGTGGAAAAGTTCTGCCAAGATCAGTAGCCTGTATCTGTCCAGACAAACAAACACCTGAAGTACCTGGAGTCTTCACTGATTCTCTCCTTGTGTCGTAGTTACTCGTTTTACACATGGTGTTATTTGATGATTGATTGACAGGGTTTGGATGTGGGTCAGTGTGCACATGCTGATGTTTTATACAGTTTAGCATTACATAAGACTTGTTTATGATAGGCCTATCTTGTGTCTATTCATAAAAACATGTCAGTATTTATATTTATTTATTTTTTATTCCATATTTTACTAGGTCAGTTAAGAACACCGTCAGTGTCAGTGGCCTCTTGGCCAGTGACGACCAGGACAAGAGGCAGGATAACAGCACAAGCAGAATACACACACACGCGCACACACACACACACACACACACTCACACACACACACACACACACACATTCTCACACACACACACACACATACACACACACACACACTCACACACACACACACACACACACTCACACACACACACGTACACACACACACCTACGCACACATACACAGATACACACACACACACACACTCACACACACTCGCACGCGCACACACATACACACACACACACAAACACACTCACACCTACACACACTCACACGCACACACACACACACACACACACACACACACACACACATTCACACACACCTACACACACACACAGATACACTCACACACACACGGACTCACACACACACGCACACACACTCGCACACATACTCACACACACATACACACTCACTCGCAGGCGCACATGCACACACACTCACATACACACACAAACACTCACACACACACACACACACACACACACACACACACACACACACACACACACACACAGGAACAACATCTCCATGGAAACAAGCAGGAGGAGACCCTCCTACGGGCCAAATAAGAGTCAGGTTTGTGGAGATGCAAGCCCGCGCACAGTCAGGACCCATGTTTTGTTTTGGGGTTTTTTTTGTTTTGTATGTCCTTTCAGTGCAATAAAAACAACCAAATTTAAAATACATGCGTTTATTTTTTGGCTAACAAGTTACATATGGTGGCTTTAAATTCTATAATTTAGATTTCTTCATAATATTATTTCTGTAGTGTAACTTGGCCTGGTGACACCAGCTGCTTGTCTCCATGGAGACAGCCAAGCTTATGGCCAAACTGTGGAAGTCCGACCCATCGGGCTGCACCTAGAATTTCTGAAAATGAACAGAACCGATGACAAAGAATCGATGCACTGGGCTGATATCCTTAATTCCTTCATTCATTAAAAATAAATAATTACACATATTTTAAAAGCGAATAACACATCGAGGCAGCATGTAGGAATGAAACTGATGGCATCTTTAATACCCTGGACTCGTCATTAAAGAATACTGCAAACTCACCGCACTTCGATGTGGAAATGAGTTCTACGAGCAGTGCAGCTGGAGGATTTATTCATCTGTTTACTGTTGTTACTGAGAGTTGTTACTGCAACTTCCAAAGATGTCAGAAAAATACCTCTCCCTTGTTCTGAACTGTGGTTGTACATGTGCATCTTTTCTGTAAATAATGAAGCTTTGCGTGCCAACAAATCCATGTAATGTACAGGTTCGACCACAAGATGTCAGCACAGAACCAACGTCTTCCACCAAAATACAGTGTCCTTATGTTGTTTTTTTTATCTCACTTTGATTCAATTCTCATTTTAGACTACTTAGTTCTTTAAGACTTAGATAATTAAATTTATACCAGTCTCCGATATTTACTCTACTTATTTTTAAACCAATACTATTTATATTAATGATTTCAAACTAAGGCGTAGTCATAGCAATTAAACATATCAAATCCAAGTTTCTGGTAAAGGGTACACCACTTACTTATTTCTTTGGTCACATTATTGCTTTGATTAGAATGCTCCCCAGTATGGCAGTAAACCTAACCATCTCCATAGAGACAAACACCACCAGGCCAAGTTACAAGTCACATCTGTGGAGAGGCAACCCTGACCACAGTAAGAATGCATGTTTTTCACTGAATTTTAGGTCACTTTAAAAAAGCCATAATGTATAATGTTAAGATAGGTGAGTTTTTAGTACTGTGTAGCTTTCCAGGAGACAAGCACATAGCTGAATATTCACTAGAAAAGTTACATAATGCTATTTTAAGTAAACCGTACAAAAAGTATTTACATTTGTATAATTCTTAAAAAAAAAAAAAAAAAAAAAAAGAATTCCAAATCACAGTTCTTCTCTTTATTGACAGATTTCCGGATATTTTTTCAGGATACTCTTCTGATCAGCTCCATCTTGCTCTTCATCTTCATCTTCTGGAGACACAGTTCCTCTCGTCAGCTTCATCACGTCACTTCTGATCAGCTCATTCTTCATCTTCTGGAGGCACGTTTTTTCTCATCAGATTCATCAGATCACAGGACCACAGCTGGCCCCTCTCAAACCAGTCACCATGCAAAACAACAAAAAAAGAGAAGAGACAGTGGTAAGACACATTCAAAAGCAGCTCCTATGGATTGTTTAGCATTTCCTACCTATTTTTTGTGATCAGCTCTTGCGCATCACTTCTTCTGGAGGCAAGTTTTTTTTTTGTCAGCTTCATACATCACAGGACCACAGCTGGACCCTTCGAACCAGTCACCATGTAAGGACAGAAAGAGAGAGAGTGGTAAGACATCGAGTACACATTCAAAAGCAGCTTCTATTGAATGGATTTTTTGTTTTTTTTTTTTTTTTTTGTATCACACAAATACTAATTAGTCCTTAGTCCTTAGTAGTTATATACTAAGTACTATAAAAACACACTGTCACCTCTACCCTCCTATGCCCAGAAAGTACAAGGTGTACTATGCAGGAATTTCAGTAAAACTGCAATATTCCAATTCAATTCAGAATAGTAGTTACATTCAACTCAGCAATTTAAGGTGTTTGTTGTTTAATGAAATCCTGCATAATATTCCTTAACTTCAATCAACTTATTTTTAAAAATCAATTAATCAAGAAATCACTAAAGAAATAAATGGAATGGTGAGCACGATTAAAAGTAATAAATGTCGCCCAGAAAGTACAAGGTGTACTATGCAGGAATTTCGGTAAAACTGCAATACTCCAATTCAATTCAGAGGAAGTTGTTATGTTGCTATGTTTGATTGATGTACACTAACCTGTGCTGCTTCTGCAGTGGATTTGTGTTCCCTTTGTTCTGATCAGTCCTGCCACTTTGGACATCAGCCAGACTCTCCTGAACAACACTCTACACACTCCATGAATCGGAAATATAGATCCCAAAAGGGCAGGAATTCTCCTGGATGACTTTTTTATTATTGGTAATATTTTCAGCTCTCTACATTCTCACCATTTACTCTCTAAGACATACAGTGAGTATATTCATAAATATGTAAATAAGGGCATATGAGTATATACTATATATTTTGCTGTCATGAGATCATTGTTTGGACTTTTGACTGGAATTTACTGAATCTACACTAAAGCAGATCTATCTAGCAAAATTGACTTTTTAGAGCTTTTAACTACGTTATAGTTGTTTCCCCTCATCATTTACTCACAAGAAGGTGTATTTGGAGTGATTCGTGCATGTTTCGTGCAATCTCCATTTTTACCGCCACCGGCATATGCCCAAGGACAATAGGTCCCGTTTGGACATCCCTTAAGTCCAGGGATGTCCAAACTTTTTCACTGAGGGCTGCATATAGAAACATATTTAAAGTGGAGGGCCACTGACCACAGGTCCACAGCAGATCATTCAGATGGATGCGTTTAATTCGTCTTTGACAGACACCCCAGCTATAGTCATTATTCATTCTCAAAATTCTGTAGCCACATCTGCCCTGATAGTAAACTGACAGAAGTGAGACTGCAAAGCCAAGAATATGACAGTATGTACTTGAGTTCAGATGAACCGGCAACCTTTGAGTTGTGAGTGACAGCTTCAACCCTAGAGTCACCCTTTGTTTTCATAAAATTGCTGTAGCTAGTTGCTGCAGCTGCTGTAAAAAGGTTCATGACCCGTATCTGTTTGTAACGTGTGCAGGTCCTGGGGTCTCTGGGATACCACAGTTTACATCAGAGGACAATGGCTGCCACTTCCACCCATACGGCTAAGATCACCTCCTATTTCTGCCCCAATGCTGCTTGGGGCAGCTGCTGCCTCCACAGGTACTGGCTTTGTTCATTTATTATTGGGGCATCCTGCAAATGCATAATACTGTATAATGTATGTTAATAATAATAATAAATAATAATAAATGTTATTTATATAGCGCTTTTCAAAACACTCAAAGACGCTTCACAGTACAAGAATAAAATATCAGTTGTGTGATCATGGCCATGAGTACATTCTATACTGCCCAGAATTTGAATTTCAGACTGGAACCAGACGTCTTATGGCTCTCCGTCTCCATATGAACGGGGAGAAGCTGCTCGAGTCCTGCCCATCTCTCTGCATCACCTCACCCCGTCCTACATCCCCATTATTGGGATCGGCTGTGTGGCTGCTGCTGTCATGTCCTCTGCAGACTCTTTGATGCTTGTTTCAGCCTCTGTCTTCACAGCGAACATTTATAAGTCCATAATAAGACCTAGAGTAAGAGAAATGTCTCATGTTGATCAAACACTATTGCTTATAGTCAAAAGTCATAATCAAAATATTATATTGGGTGATAATCAGTTAAGAAGTTATTTTAAGCTGGGCGGAGTTCCTGGCTCCTCCCATGCACACCTGGATTCCATCTGCATCAATCGCACCTGCGGTGGATAAGAGGAGCCAGGAATCTACACTTTGGGCCAGATCGTCTGTTTGTCGACGTGCCTGATTGTCTTCGTGTTTATACCTCGCTCCTTGGACGAGCTCCAGACCGTCATTGCTTATCTTGTTCACTTCTTGTAAATAAACACTGTACACTTCCACGAGTTTTGCATTTTTTTGGTCCCTCTCACCTAAACATTATGACACTACATAAGCATTGTTAATTTGATATGAATTTTAATTATGACTTTCAAAAACATTTGTCAATATATAATTTCTAATTGATAAACATTTTAAAATATATAAGACACTTTTCACCACTTGAAGACTAAACTTCCATGGATGCAAAGCATATTAATACAACATTGATGACTTATTTTTGCAGGCATCTGAGAGGGAGATCCACTTCGTAATCGGGACATTACTCACCAGTCTTAAAGACAGCGTCCTACTGATTTGGTTCCTTCGTGCTGAAATTGCCTACAACATAATCATGTTAAAAATGTCAAGCAGTTGATTCATTGGTTTATGTTATCCACAATCACAAGGAGATATTTGTGATTCTGTGATCATGAGCTATGGCCACATAACCTGGACAACTTTGGAAATACAGCAGACATTGTATCAGAGTGATGGAGAATGTGATTTAATGTACAATATAATAATCAAAATATGTGCAAAAACACACATTTATTTGGTATTCTTTGATGAAAGTACTGATTTAGTATTTTTTTTCATAAACCTTATTTGTCTTTTTTCTTGCAACAATCCCAACAAATTAAAAAGGCTAGGCCGGCATTACATTGTGCTTTTTGTCATTAGACCACACACTTCTTCGTTAATTGAGGTATTCAAGAGTACTGCTAATTCATAAATATCTGTATGACTCATTCATTTTTTCAGCTCGTTCCATTATGGGGACAAAGGAGTACACATGCTCGGCAAGGGGGGGTGCCCTGAGAACATGTCAGCAAGAAACTTCCAGGTTTCTATCCTCTTTCTGTTACGAATTTGTATTTGCTCTGTGTGTGTTGTGTTCTACTTTGCCAGTGGTAACCATCCATTTTCATTTTCCACATTCCCCTTGTCAAGAAAATAGGTGTAAAAAGAGGAACTGCAATCAGATAATACCAAAACTACACAGTGCAAATCTTGAAAATCTTGAAATTGCATGTTTAGTTTAAAAAACAGACAAATTTACAGAAAACTAAACGCACTCTGTAACTTTTCTGTCGGAGCTTATCTTGATCTCGGTGTCATTTGTTGGCCTAGAATGATCCGCAATATGGCATTTTTTTTCATTTCCATGGAGACGTCACCCGGCCAAGTCATATGTCAGATCTCTAGAGACGAGAGTATAAGAATGCTTATTTTAATGTAAGTGTTTTGATCAGTACAGACACCTAAATTTGAATAAATGCAGGATATACAAGTTTAATGCAATACTGGGGAACATTCCAGGGTATGTTGTTACTGTAAGTGTGCCAAAATCAGCGGTTATCCCCTCTGCAGCAGGACAGGCGTGTCGCAGAGAGATCGCAGGGGGACAAGTGCAGGGTAACAGTATCCCAAGACGACGGGGTCTACTCTGAGCGTGGACATCCCAGGGCTGAGCAGGAATAGAGCTGATGATAGTTCACAGGGCAACACGGGACGTCCCAAAGACAGAGCGAGTTGTGCAATTGTTCAGACACAATCACAAGGGAAAGGAATCAAACGGAGAGGGATCATCATAGCAAACAGATATTTACTACAAGGTCACTACAGATTAGAACAGTGTCTACAGCACAATCCCTATTGAAACTCGTAAAATAGAGTATAGGGGCTTGTAGAGTTTGCCCACACTAATAGGCTTGTCAGCAGTTTGGCAAGTTATGACTGGAAGGGCATCTGGCCTAATGTGTAAGTACATTAAGTATGCATTTTTATAAGGCAATAGTGAATAAATGCATTCAAACCACATGAGCATACTACACAAACCTATGAGAAGCCAAATAGTTTTCACTCATGGTGCCGGAGCGAACTTCAAAACCCTGTGGAGAGGTTCAGAGGGAGACACTTGACCAGGACCAGGAGCCACTGTTCAAACACAGGACACCGGAGTGACTGTAGGAAATACAAGGAGACATTTACATCATTCAGTTTTTGGGCCATTTGGACTCATTGACAGTACAGTAACTTTGGATAAAAGCACTGAGTTCAAAGAAATAGAATCAGCCAAACTTTTTTTAAAGGCCTGGGCGGGACAGTGGATGTTCAAAATGTGTGCAACTATCCCCACTGGTCACTCTTATTATAGTTGTTGTGGATGGGGTACAGCCTGACAAGAGGTGGGTTACAACATCCAAGTAGTAGTAAGTAGTAAGGTCACACACAGAAAGAAGTTTAAAAGTTGTGTATATTAAATAAAAATGTTTTATATTTATATGCATTTCTGACAGTGTGCACCAGTTCAAATGGCCCAGTAAAGAGAAGAATGGTCTCCAATGTTAAACTGTTAACACATAGAAACAATAGCAATAGTACTGAATGGCAAATGAAATTGGGATTGAAGTTTGAAGTAAAATAATAACTTTTCACTGTGGATGTTGCAGGCCTGCTCTTACTTAACCTTACTGTTCTACGCATAACCCTTACGATTTTATTTTGCACACCTAACTTGGGGGAAATGACGTCTTAACAGATGATATCTAGGCTCAGTAACATTTTGTACTTTGCGTGAGAGACTTAGACCAGAACTGTGTACATTAAATCTAAAATCTGCAGATCAGAACCAGTAGATATCAGGGTCAAGAGCTGGTCCAATGGGAGATAATGAGGGACCGTTTAACCTGCACTTACCAGAAAGAAAGAGATTTTGTCTAAGGCTTTACTAATGTTGCGAACAGCCTGTTTTGTTTTGTTTATTTACAGTGAAATTACAGTCATTAAGACCGGGAGTACACTGTTTCACATGAGGCAGAAGTTCGTCACAATCTCACCAGTAAAAACACTTTGTATAAATGCTCTTTGGCGGGTAAAAGAAAGGACAGAAGAAAAAACATACAAGATGCTAAAGTCTAACGTAAAATGAGTTAAGCTCCTTGAGATGACGACAGACAATATTTAATTTCACACAGAATATGATGGAACTGAAATGTTTTTTTGTTTTTTTTTTTTTTTTTTGTTTTTTATTATTATTATAATTATTAATTAGTTTGTTCAAGATTAGCAGTTCTTTTTTCCATGAGTAGCCAGAATAAAAACAGTGATTAGCACATTACACAAGATTTCCTTCCTGATATAACCAGCCTCTTTATACTGAGACTGGAGAGGATGAGAAGGGTCAAATGTACCAAGACACAACAACAACAAAAACAAAACTCAAGATGAAATTTTTACCCTCTGGTTGAAGGGCGAGCTCTACCTGCTGTGCCACTGTACATTTACAGAAGTGTGCATCAAGTATCAGTAATTAGTCCACATTTCTTTTTGCAAATCTCTTAACTCTCAACTGCTAAACTTCACTACTATAGTACAGACAAGTGTCATCTTTATTATCAAACGGGGAAGAGGTGGGGCTGAAGATGACCAGAGATGACAACTGACACATAACTGTGAGGTTTCATACACAGACCTTTTGGAATTGCACTATTTTACAATTCCTGTGGATGGAAGTTCAAACTGAGATCCTGATAAAGAACCAAGATGGTGCATCTGACGTCATTTATTTTTAATTGCAGCCCTGCTGCTGTTGTGATATTGAGTAAAGTAAATTGAGTAAAAAAAAGTAGAGTAAAGTAAATTGAGTAAAGTAAATTAATTGTAAAGTATTAATATTCTTGAAAAGTAATAATAGGTATGCAGAGGAAAAATACATTTTGACTAAATCCAAACACAATAGAAGCACTATAGGACAGAAAGAATAGTATAAAAAATACAAAACAATTGAGAAATACAATAGTTATATAGTTAAAACAGATTACTGATCATGAAAACATATTTTAATCATTTAAATGTAAACAAATGTCTAAAATAAAATGAAAACCAATTCTAGAATGTCAGGTGATGATGTCATGATGCAGTGATGTCACTGGAGTCGACCTATTGAGACGACGGCTGGTTCTGAGCCATTCGATACCAAACCTTTGTTGAGAGCAGACACACTTTACAGACAGAGAAAGTACTTTAACAAAACTAAACCAAAGTGCAGACAATGATGCCACTACGAGCTAAAAAGAGGCGCTGGACCTCTGAGCATGAGAACAGTGCAAAAAGTCCAGGTATGTCAGGACTTAGGGAGCAGAGACACAGACTTCAGACTCAAAATGCAGAGATTCAATTACAATACCACAATATCACAGATGTGTCAGTGTCAGTTTATGTAGACACTGGTTTGAGCAAAACAGAAAGAAAGACATTTGAAACTTCAGTTATTAGTATTGTTTGGACAACAATGTTGAAATGTTATATGTGATACCCTGAGCCATTTTCACTAATGATCATATTGTTGTGTTAGGCACTGACACCTGTGTCCCAGTGGAGGGACAGATAAAGGTCCAGAGGAAAAGGAAGGCCCAGTGTGAGCCTGAGGTTGAGCTCAAAAAGGCCAGAGTAAGAGTTCACCTGAGAGCTGCACAAGTTCTCCTGAGGATCCTAGTGTTGTGTTAGGCACTGACACCTATGTCCCAGTGGAGGAACCGACAAAGGTCCAGAGGAAAAGGAAGGCCCAGTGTGAGCCTGAGATTGAGCTCAAAAAGGCCAAAGTCGAGAGTTCACCTGAGAGCTGCACAAGTTCTCCTGAGGATGAACTGTATGACGTGACCTTCCCAGTCAGCACCAGCAGAGCTGACTTTGAGTCCAAGTACTGTGAGCGCTACATAATTGGCATTGGAGGCTTTGGCTCCGTGTTTGCCGGCATACGTCGGGATGACAACCGCAAAGTAAGCATTTATTATGACTAATATATCTTTCAAAATTACACCAAAATATCCCAAAATATAAAGCACTAACATTTGTACAACTGCGACAGGTAGCCATCAAGCACATTCCACGGGGCAAAGTCTACTATAAAAAAGTGGTAAGTGAAATTATACACCTTTAACTTCTGCAAAACAAAAACAAATATTAAAGTGAGCAATACTTTGGTGTTTGTCAGGTGCAGAATGGCGTGGAATATAACCTGATCCATGAGGTGGCTCTTATGGTTAAAGTGTCCAAGGGGAACTGCTCTGCCGTGGTTTCTTTGCTGGACGCCTACGACCTTCCAGAGGAGGTCATCCTGGTGATGGAACGGCCCTATCCCGCAATGCACTTGCGTGATTATAAAACTGTCAAAGTAGGACCGCTGAAGGAAGAGGAGGCAAAAGTGATTCTGAGGCAGATGGTGGAAGCCTCCATCCAGATGCACAACAGCGGTGTGTTCCACCGTGACCTTAAACTAGAGAACATTCTAATGGAGAGCGGGCCATCACAGGGCCACCACAACGCCCGTGTGATTGACTTTGGCTGTGGATGTCTCGTCAAGGAAGGCCCCTATGATTCCTATGCAGGTATTTCATCTCCTCTTCAGTACTATTTTCAACAGTAATGAGTAATAAAGTGTAAAAAGTACAGTAAGTACCATAACTGATATTGTGTGATTTCAGGGACATTCAGTAAAGCTCCACCTGAGTGGTACTCCTCTAAAGCGTACAGAGCCGAGCCCACCACAGTGTTTCATCTGGGCACGGTCCTCTATGACCTCCTCCATGACAAATGCTTTAATACACGTTTGTACCTGAAGGGAAAGAGGCGCCTCAACTCGGACCTGTCAGAAAGTAGGATATTACATTTACGTATTATAACATCAACATGTCGAGTGTTGAATGTTTTGAGATGAAAAACTGGGTTTATATTTCCTAAACTTTTCCCTTTTTTGTGTTTCAGAATGTCAGAATTTCCTTAAATCCTGCCTGGCCAAGAATCCTGATGACAGACCCTCGTTTGAGGAGCTTCTGAGTCACCCTTGGTTCTTTTGAACAAGTGGAGACCTAAACTTCTAGTCTTATATCCTTTTGAGCAATGATTTTACTGAAATTACTTTTTTAGACAATTCAAATTTAACAATAAGTTGTAGGGATGTTTAAAATGACAGCTTTTAGAAATACTGTACCAAATTTAATTTTAACGATCAACCTACAATGTTGGACACATGATGTAAAATTATGTTATTCTCATGCTGCGTTCACACCAGGGTGTCAAGAACGCACTGGACGCCTCTAGTTAGGTGCCTTCCACCTGCATCGTGGACGAAGCGTTTGGAGTCTAGACCAGTGGTCCCCAAGCTACAGCCCACATTTGGTCCGGGCATTTTGGAATCAAAAGGATTATAAGGAAGGAACACAAGAACTTTGAGAGACTGCTCATATGAGTCATTTAAGTAAAATATTCTGCTCTGACAACTAAGCTGAACTTGGACCTGTTAAGATTGTGCACGGCACAACAGAAAGTTTATGTTCCAAGGACTTTTTTCTGTGAAGAACCCAGGGAGGGTAATTTGGTTATTTATTTCATTAATAGTGTTATATATTTCCTGACTTTTGTTCTGTGAAGAGTCCAGAAAGGGTTATTTGATTATGTGTGGCTTTCTGGAAAACAATAAATTTTTACGTTTAGGCACTCCTGCAATCGTCACACTTTTTTTTGTTACAAACTGACCCCGGCCCCCCATCAGAGAAGCGAAAAGTTATGTGGCCCTCACAGGAAAAAGTTTGGGGACCCCTGGCCTAAAGGAACAAGCCCACATAGGACCCATTACAAAACATGGGTTTTGCTTTTAGCTCAGAAGAAAAATCACCTGCTCGACCTGCACCTAATAAAATACAATATGTTTAGGAGGTGAGGAGTACTGGGCCCAGAGCTACAGGGCTGAGGATCACTAGCTGGGGATTCACTATGGAGGGCTTTGTTGGAAGAGATTCAATTTAAAAAGAAAGTTTAATACTAATCCAGGTTGGTTGGTGGTTCAAATCCCGCTCTTAACATAAAAACATTATTGGTTGAGCAGTTAGATCCACTGACCCACAGGTTATTTTGGTAGCAAGAACGTGCAAAAGTGAAATCCTTTGGAGCAGCCTTTTGTCCTGTGTGTTCATTACTTTGAGACTTGAAATTTGTTTACTTTGGCACAGAAATATGAGGCAGATTTTTGTCCAAATGTTTATCAAATGTTAATTCTGCCAATTTATTTTATTTTATACTAGATGTGAAAAGGCTACTTCAAAGTTGTGCTGATTCTTGCTACTTTTACTATTCCAACAACTGACATTGCAGAGAAAATAGCCTCCCACTAAAAGATATCAGCCCCGCACCAAAATACATCCTGAGTTCCTTGAGCGTGCCCTGTCAAATGTCAATTTTACATCTAAGCAACTGGCTTCTCTACAATTTCTGATACAAAACATCATTTGATTATTTATATTTTGCTCCCACTGTAGTGTCAAAAGTACAAACTAAAGATCTATGTAGCCCTATGCTACAGGTCTATAATTATATAATGCATGGAGTTATTACAGTCTGATTAATCAGGAAGGCTGGCCATGTTGTGGGGGAGGAGCTGGACTCTCTGTCTGTTGTGTCGGACAGGAGGATGTTGGCCAAAATAATGACTATTCTGGACTCTCCTCTCCACCCCCTCCACAAGGTGCTGGCCAATCAGAAGAGCTCATTCAGCCACAGACTGTTACTGCCACGCTGCTCCACTGAGAGACACAGGAAATCTTTCCTGCCTGTCGCCATCAAACTGTTAAACTCCGTTCTGTAACCAGTCACAATACTCCAATATTCCACTTTGTACATAGATGTAAATAGTGTGTGTTTCTGTGATGCTGAGATTTATTTATTTCTAGACTCTATTTTATTTTATTTTTTATATCTTTTATATTTTTTACTGTTTTTGCACTGTGTGTGACACTTAATATTTATTCTTATTCTTTTAAATTTCTATTTTAAATTTCTATTTTAAATTTCTATTCGGTGGTCTTGGGATCTGTGAACAAAGAGAATTTCCCCTCAGGGATCAATAAAAGTGATTCTGATTCTGATTCTGATACAGAATTGTAGATGTCAAGTCCAAGAGCTTGTGGTTTGTCTGGTTTAATTGGGGAAGAAAATGTCCAGCTGCCTGGAGAGTTGCCTGGAGACATCCCACTGTCCATTAGAGACTGGACATCTATGACACTATAGTCATATTCTGCTTAGCCATATGGGGGAAAATACAAAAATGAATTTCCCCAGTCATCTCATGTCAATATGACTTTTTGTTTTGTTTGTTGCTGTAAAAATCTTTCTACAGAGTTAGTTAGAGCTAGTTACGTTATGAGGCTACAGATTTTTCATGGTCATCAGAATGTTTAAATGATCACAATTCTTTATCATTTGGAAGTCTCCAGACAGGACCCTCTGTCCCGGGCCAGAGCTCCAGAGGATGAGACCAGCTCTGGACCACTCTGCCCCTCTCCTCAACAACTGTCCCACAGGGCACAGTGGAGACAGTCTGAGCATGCTCAGCCTCTTTGATAGAACACTTCCTGGAGGCTGTAGTGCTCAGTAGAAATTGAGAAAGAAATACAAAAAAGCTAAGTCAAAAGATCAAACACTCAAAAAAAAAAAAAAAAAAAAAACACAAAACTGAAAATCTTGTGGAGATTAAATGCTATATGGAGTTTGCACGTCTTACACTCATTTCTTCTTTCAGCACTGTCTGCATCTGTCTCTTTCACCCATTCGAGAGGAACTTGCTAAATCGACCAAAAACCCAGAACACCTTCATTAGTCTTAATAAAGCATAAGGTTTTAAAGATATTAATTAACAAGCTATGTGTTCATGGGGAAAAGACGCCATTAAAATGAGACTTATGAGATAAATACAGAAATATAATATAAACACAACTACAAGTAGAGAACGTTACACCAAACTTTAGTCCATGTGTGGCCTTTGATCCATTTGACTGTCGCCGGGGGAGACGGAGGGAGAGGACAATGCCCAGTGAGGCCCGGCCAATCACGGCTAATCTGTGTGACTGGAATGGTGTCCGTTTGATCCCCTCATACCATTCAACTCATACTAGTCTGTATTCAAAGGCACATTTTCATCTTTCATCAATCAGGAACACCTTTTTAAAGTTAAGAAATCATGACATAAAAGAAAAATATTGAACCATGAGGCTGTGTAGAAATAATCGCATGTTGGGGCTTCAGTTCTGACCTGTGTAGTCTGAGAATGCCCCTTAAGAACTGCTCTCACCACATATCCATCATTTATATTCTGTTAGAGCCAGTCCTATATTTTCTGATATAGAGGCAGCCCATCCATTGATCGTGGGTTTTCTCCTCAGCTAAACTCTGAGGGAACAAACTCTGAGAGGTCGAACTCTAAACTCCAAACCTTCTTTCTAAAATAGAAAACTTTGAGTTGGCCCTGTCTGAGTCAAGAATTGCCCTCAGTGTTACTCCAACCTGCTTTGCAAAATAGGGCGTCCTACTTAGTTTTAAAAAAAAAATAAATAAATAAATAATTCATTAATATAATGAATTACATATGCAGAAGGTTGGGGGGCAGGAGGTTCCTCTGGGTGCAGTGCAAGGAGGTGGGGGACAGAAAGGTCCTGGCTAAACTCATATCTATGCTAAAGAATGAGCATCGCCCCCTGCAGGATGCCCTGTCTGCTCTGAAGAGCAGCTTCAATAACAGAACGATCCACTCTTGCTCTGTGAAGGAGAGGTTCTGCAGGTCTTTCTTTCCTGCTGCTGTCAGACTGTACAATGAGCAGTGATAGCTCTGTACATGTGTCATCCTCCTCCATTAATCAGATGTAATACTGTACCATAATGTGAATCATTACCTGTATAATACACTCAAGTCACTTTACCTGCTCTTTATCCTGTTCATGAGACACTTATTGTTCATAACAGTGCTGTAGCACTTTTTTATTATACTTGGACAGTGTTGTGTTTAAATATATTTTCTTTCTATCTTCTATCTATCTATCTATCTGGTTTATATATATATATATATATATATATATATATATATATATATATATATATATATATATATATATATATATATATATATATATATGTGTGTGTATAT
This sequence comes from Periophthalmus modestus, assembly GCA_019594935.1. NCBI lineage: Eukaryota > Metazoa > Chordata > Actinopteri > Gobiiformes > Gobiidae > Periophthalmus > Periophthalmus modestus. The sequence goes on along the minus strand of JAIEZT010000068.1, from coordinate 25,831,819 downwards.
GCCAACTCTCTCCATGGAGGACTATGTGACACAGTGCTGCAGAGCCTTATAAAGCCCTCACAAAAACATCCTCCATTTTAAATGGACCTGCAAACAGCCAAAAACAAACATCACACAACTCAGATGAACCCAATGAAAACCTGTGCGACTAATACTCCACATTACAATAACACCCTCTTTTCTGATTGTGTCTAGTTTCAAGTAACAAAAACAAAACATTCAACAATTTTGAGGCAATTGTTCAACTTTCTCTTTAGTTACAAGAAATGTTTGTCTGAATGACCAGGTCCACCAGACTCCAGAGGGCATACACAACACCAGCGCTGAAATCCAGAGTTCCCATGTCATCTCTGGTTCAAGCAGCTGCAGTTGCTAGTTTACAAGCTGGCCAATTTAGCATATAGAGAATCTGGGGCCAAAGTGCAGATTAAAGGTGATGCTGAAAAGGGCCAAATGTCCACTTTAACCAGAAGAGCCGTGCAGTGACGTCTACTACTGTGCAGCATCTCTCACAGGGATATAAGCCCCCATTTCACAATACAAAAAACACCATGACTTAACAGACACATTTCAGTTTCCCTTTGCTTACGCTTAATGATTTTGACTGACCTTTGGAATAAAATTGTGTCGTTGTTTGTTTGAACAGTATAAACCACCTAATAGGCTATAACAGTTTTATCATTCCCATTTGCAACTTATACAATTAGGGCACTAAACACAAACAGTGAAAAAGTGTCTATAATATAAATTCATACATAGTCATTTCCCTCAAGGACTATTGACAGTGAAATGTGTCTAAGCTTAAGACAGGCTACTCGGGTCAATTCAAGTCATTTTGAAAATATTTGAAATATGTTCTTCAGTGTTAAACCCAGGTGTCAAATCGATCCCAATCAAACTCAAATAAGGCTGTTATTCCAAAGGAGCTAGGCCTATGTGATATGCAAAACTTCAAGACAAGGAAGGGACTGGGAATTATGAATCTATGTAGGATCATATCTAAATGAGATTACATTAAAGTCTGCGCACACAACTAGGTTGGATTTGGATTGGGCATTTTTTTTTTTTTTTTTTTTGCAAAAAGAGAAATACATGTTTATCAGCATTTAGAAAGACAAAAACTTCTTGTTTCATGTCTGTGCTGATAGAGAATGACGGAAATCCGGCAAAGGTCTGGAGGAAAGTCAGATCCTTCTCAGAACCTAGTATTCATACATTACCAACCGATATTTTATTAGATTCAGCTATTGTAAATTCTAAAGAGGAAATATGTGATGCTTTCAAACACATTTTTATCTCTGCATGTGATGTTTTGGATAATAATGGTGATCTACTACGTTACAATTTTTTTATTGATTCCATTGGTTACAGACATACAGAGAAAGCCACATACATTCATATGCAGATGATGCTGTTTTATATGCTGTGCTCCCTCTGCTGATCCAGTGCTTTTAAAACTGCAGCAAGATTTTAATGAAATCAAATGTTCCCTCATCAAACTTCTACTGTCACTGAATGCAAATAAAACTACGTATATGATTTTTTTTCTAAAAGACATTTAAATAATGTGCAAGCTACAAATCTTTATACACTAAATGGTGCATCGATTGAAAGAGTCAACACTCATATCCATCTAAATATCTTGGATTTTGCATTGACGAAAACATATTCTTTAAAAAACATATTATAGAATTATGTTCAGTTTAAAATCAATATGATAATTTTATTACAGAAACAAATATTGTATTTCAATAATTTAAAGAAAAGAAATAGTGCAAGCAACCTTCCTCTCCGTACTGGATTATGGGGATGTGGTGTATGTGCAGACTTCAGCCTCTGCTTTGAATCCACTATTTCACTCTGCCCTTTGTTTTATTACAGGTGACGGATTTGAAACCTTGTATTCTCTATGAAAAAGTGGGTTGGCCATTACTGTTCAATAGCTCACGTGCTTGTTAATCATTGATACCAGGACACAAACTAGAATAAAATAACACAACCATGCTACAAACAATTTACCACTATATCTACACATGTATATTATAATGTCCCACCCATTTGGTTACAAAAATAAAATCAGAAAGAGGATATATTTGACCACACCCACTGCACACATCATTCTTTCTGATTGGAGGATTCCTTAGCATATAAGTGTCTCAACAGATTCCCCATTTGATCATAAAAATAGCAAGATTATAGTTCTTATCATTTTCAATGTCATTCTAATTTCAGGTAATGAAAACAAAATATTCAACAATTTTGATGAGGCAATTGTTCAACTGTCTATTCAGTTATAATATATTTTTGTAGGTTCTTCTCTGAATGACCAGGTTCACCAGACTCCAAAGGACATGTACAACACAAACGGAACCAGCGCTAAAATCCAATGTTCCCATGAGATCGACAGCTACAACCGAATCCTCTGGTACAAACAGCTGAAAGACGGACAGCTGCAGTTTCTAGGTTACATGGTGGCCAGTTCTGCAAATCCAGAGCCTGGAGCCAAAATACAAATCGAAGGGGACGCAAACAAGGGCCATTTTAACCATCGAGAAGCTGAGCAGTGCAATGTACTACTGCGCAACTTCTCTCCCCCATTTCTCAATACAAAAACCACATTGAAATAGCAGTTAGATACATATAATAACATTACAATTTGCAACCTATGCAATGAACTTATGAATACTACCAGACAGACACATTTTTATAACTTTATAATAGCTTGGTTGTGTTATCCTCAAATATCATGTTTCTATTTAGTGCATCCTGGAAAAATCATTTTCTTTTCTTTTCATATATATATTCTGAAATTATATGGTTCCAAAACCTGTCTATGACTGACTGGCTTTGTTGCACATATATTAAGATGTACTCTGTTTCCAGTTCAAACAAACCAAAACATAGACAAAATATATAGCCAAAATGATAATACAAATATTTGATTGCTTTTTCATAGTCTCAAATATGACTGTTTATATAATAAATAAAAGGAATTCAACCCACTTTGAATGATTGTGATACATTCATTACAACTTTCAACTGGAGTGCTGGATGGTTTCTCGTTATGCTTCCTGTAGGTGGCACTATACCTTCATGAACACATCAAACTGAATATGCACACCACCTGGATTTCTCAGACCAGCCAGCATGAAAACATTACTGATTTGGTTTTCACTTTTAGACATTTGCCTTGCTTCTGTTCAAATCCACCAGTCTCCATCAGATGTCTTCAAAAACCCAGGAGAGCAGATCAAAATAGTCTGCAGCCATAAGAAAACGGTTTATACCATGATGCACTGGTACCAAAAATTACCTGGGGACCTGTCAATGAAACGTATTGGACATACAGTATACGCCACGAAAGCAAAGACCGTGAGGAGTCCTTTAAAAAACATTTTGAATTCACCGGAGACTTGAGCAAACCAACAACCAAGACTGCTTCTATGATTATAAAGGATGTACAACCTGAGCAAAGTGCGATATATTACTGTGCAGCTAGCGATGCACAATGAATTCATATTATGTCATCACTGTACAAAAACTTATTTAGTGGTTTTGAATCAGCTGCCATGTCCTTACAGTGCTTTTCTTATTCATTGCAAGTGATGTAAGATTCAGCTGCACAACACAAAATGGTCTTGAACGTATTTCCCATCTATATCTATTCTATATACAACAAGTGACTAAAAGCTTTTTAATGCAGCCAGTACTTTATTGTAAACTGCATCTGTTGTGTATTGTTTCCATGATCATTTTATTTTTTACAGTTTCTAGTTACAAGCCTAAGATGCCATTGATTGTCTTGATTTTGTTCATTAAAAGGTGCACTATGTAACTTTTCCATTGAAGGGTTCACCACAGGCTTGTTGCCTTGGAGATGTTATTGCTTTATCTGAAATGTTTCGCAGTATGGCATAAAATCTGCACCTCCTTCAGTCAAAGCATATTAATGGTTAAGTCCAGCACTTCAGTTTTTCGTTGTCTTTGTAAATTGTAGTTTTGCATTACTCAAAATACAAATTCAACAATACCAAAATTACTGTTAATTTCATGTCTTTTAGGTTTCAGCATATCAAGGTTGACCAAATATCATCTCTGACCCAAAAAGTGGCTCTACAGAGGATTGAAGTGAGAACTAGGACAAGACTGTGTTAGAGATCCAAATGGAAAACCAGGAGCAAAATCTGTCTGTAGGACTGACAGATTTTACTTTTGGCTTTTACTATGGATCAGACCTGGACGACTGAGGGATTACACAGACAATTTTATAAATCCATAAATGCTGAGACTGTTTAAAGTAATCTGTATCCCAAACACACCTACTGCACAAACTTCTTTGACACAAGTGTCATTCATTATTACTTTCATATGAAACCATCCGTTCCAATCCCTTCTGTCCTTCTTACATGTTTAAAATTAGTGAAAAATATTTACCTGCTTAAAAAAATAATCATTTACATATTTTAGAACTGTTGGACTCATAAACATCTTTCACTTTAAATAACTTATACTTTTGTATTTATATTTAGCACATTTATTTTATTCATAATACCTTTGTCTAATACTTTTAAATGTTATATTTTACTGTTTTTCTTTTCATCTACTATTATTTTGGGTATGTGTGGGTATTTTCCAATCTCCACATTTCCAATTCTGCAAACGACCACAAATTCATGATTATCTGAGAGAGCTGCTGTTCACCTCAAATGAACCTGTCAAAGGAATAGAGCCATATGAGTGCAATCCAAGCAATCCTCAAACTTCACATACTTACTTCTCACTGATATTGCAATTGTTGTTTTCGGAGATCTATAAAATGACAGTATCCAGCACCATCAGAGGCAGGATCAAGTCCTTCTTGTGTAAGTCTCAAGAAAGTCTCAAGTCTTTAGCCTCAAGTTTGAGTCAAGTCCCAAGTCAAAGACAGGCAAGACCAAGTCACGTCCTCAAGTCCTCTGCTTTGACCTTTAAGTCATTTCAGGGCTTTAAACTGAAGTACCAAATGCATCTCGTATATTTGCAATTTATATGATTTTAAACTAAATTTAATATCTAAAAAAAGTAAAGGTTATAAATAGGGATGTAACTGTAATCAAAACCGACAATACAATATTTATTGCCAGATTTTGGCAATATGTTTTTTCTCTTAAAAAGACCTTAGTGTGAATCGATACTGTCATAATTCAAAGAATTATGATTTGAAAGTGCTCAATAACACTTATGTCTTCATGTTGTCTGCACTGAAGTAGAGTGAAGGCTCATGGTCCATGTAGTTCCCCGTTTTTGTCACTGCATTTAAGGAAGGGAGCTTTCTTCATCGTGACAGTCCCCATTTATTACTGTAAGGCAGGGGTGTCAAAGTCAAATGGACAGGGGGCCAAATGAAAACATTTGCTACAAGCCGAGGGCCGGACTGATCGAATGTTCATTGAAAAAATTTTAAATGACATAGTCTAGTGAACCTAACTGAACCTAGTGAAATACCAATATATACCAATATATATATGATCAGATCAGATAAATAAAGCAATATTTTCTTATGGCTCTGTCTGTAATTTTTAATTTTCAACAGGCACAAAAGACAAACTTCCTTTATATAAAAATCCCCATAACATGCACATTAAATGAATGAAGCAGGATTATTCAATGCGCCATCAGTATATTTTCTCAGGGAAATTGCAAACGTAGGATAAATTTACTTCAAAGAAATAATATCAGCAATTTTCTATCAGTCACTCAACTCATTTTTAAAACATAATTGGATTGAAACACAATAAAATAAAGTGGTCCTGTGATCTGATGAAGCTGACGAGAAAAAAACGTGCCTCCAGAAGATGAAGAGCAAGATGGAGCTGATCAGAAGAGTATCCTGAAAAAATATCCGGAAATCTGTCCATAAAGAGAAGAACTGTGATTTGGAATTCTTGTGTGTTTTTTTTAAAGAATTATCCAAATATAAATATTTTTTGTACGGTTTACTTAAAAGAGCATTATGTAACTTTTCTAGTGAATATTCAGCTATGTGCTGTCTCCTGGAAAGCTACACAGTACTAAAAACTCACCTATCTTAACATTATAAATTATGGCTTTTTTAAAGTGACCTAAAATTCAGTGAAAAACATGCATTCTTACTGTGGTCAGGGTTGCCTCTCCACAGATGTGACTTGTAACTTGGCCTGGTGGGGTTTGTCTCTATGGAGATGGTTAGGTTTACTGCCATACTGGGGAGCATTCTAATCAAAGCAATAATGTGTCCAAAGAAATAAGTAAGTGGTGTACCCTTTACCAGAAACTTGGATTTGATATGTTTAATTGCTATGACTACGCCTTAGTTTGAAATCATTAATATAAATAGTATTGGTTTAAAAATAAGTAGAGTAAATATCGGAGACTGGTATAAATTAAATTATCTAAGTCTTAAAGAACTAAGTAGTCTAAAATGAGAATTGAATCAAAGTGAGATAAAAAAAAAACAACAACATAAGGACACTGTATTTTGGTGGAAGACGTTGGTTCTGTGCTGACATCTTGTGGTCGAACCTGTACATTACATGGATTTGTTGGCACGCAAAGCTTCATTATTTACAGAAAAGATGCACATGTACAACCACAGTTCAGAACAATGAGAGGTATTTTTCTGACATCTTTGGAAGTTGCAGTAACAACTCTCAGTAACAACAGTAAACAGATGAATAAATCCTCCAGCTGCACTGCTCGTAGAACTCATTTCCACATCTAAGTGCGGTGAGTTTGCAGTATTCTTTAATGACGAGTCCAGGGTATTAAAGATGCCATCAGTTTCATTCCTACATGCTGCCTCGATGTGTTATTCGCTTTTAAAATATGTGTAATTATTTATTTTTAATGAATGAAGGAATTAAGGATATCAGCCCAGTGCATCGATTCTTTGTCATCAGTTCTGTTCATTTTCAGAAATTCTAGGTGCAGCCCGATGGGTCGGACTTCCACAGTTTGGCCACAAGCTTGGCTGTCTCCATGGAGACAAGCAGCTGGTGTCACCAGGCCAAGTTACACTACAGAAATAATATTATGAAGAAATCTAAATTATAGAATTTAAAGCCACCATATGTAACTTGTTACCCAAAAAATAAACACATGTATTTATAAAAGCATGTCTTTTAAATTTGGTTGTTTTTATTGCACTGAAAGGACATAAAAAAACCTAAAAAAACAAAAACAAAACATGGGTCCTGACTGTGCGCGGGCTTGCATTTCCACAAACCTGAATCTTATTTGGTCCATAGGAGGGTCTCCTCTTGCTTGTTTCCATGGAGATGTTGTTCCTGTGAAACACACACACTCACACCCACGCACACACACACACACACACTCACACACACACACACACACACACACACACACACACACACACACACACACTCATTCTCACACACACACACACACACACACACACACACACACACAGATACAGGTTAGGGTTAGAGGTTTGGGTTACACAAATAAATACACATACAACATATACAAACATACATAACAGACACACATATACACACACATAAACATACACACAAATACACACACATACACAGGTTAGGGTTAGAGGTTAGGGATACACACAAATACACATACATACAAATAAACATACATACACATATACACACACAAATACACACATATATACATATAAACATACACACACATACACAGATACAGGTTAGGGTTAAAAGTTAAGGTTGGCTTAGGGTTTAGGTTACTCACAAAGGGACAGAGGTTAGGGTTGGGTTTAGGGTTAGAGTTTAGGGTTACACACAAAAATACACATACACATAAACATACAGACACATATACACACACACACACAACACACATACAACATACACACATATACAGGTTAGGGTTAGGGTAGAGGTTAGGGTTAGGGTTAGAGGTTAGGGTTACACAAAAATACACATACACATTAACACACATACACACATACACACATACACACATATACACACATACACACAACAAATACACACATACACACATTAGGGTTAGAGGTTTAGGGTTAGGTTAAATACAATACAGTTAATATACACACATACACATACATACATACACAAATATACATACACATACAAACACACACATAAACACACACACACACACAGGTTAGGGTTAGAGGTTAGGGTTACACACAAATACACATGCACACACACACATAGAATACACATATACACACATACACACACAAAACACACATACACATACACATATACATAGTTAGGTTAGAGGTTAGGGTTAGAGGTTAGGGTTAGGGTTAGAGGTACACAAATACACATACACAACATAAACATACATACACACATACACACATACACACATATACACACATACAGGTTACATACACACATACATAGTACACACACATACACATACATACACACACATACACACATACACATACATACAACACACACACACAACACAGATACACAGTTACAGGTTAGGGTTAGGGTTACACAAATACATACATATACACATAAGGTTAGACACATACACACACACACACACCACACATAAACAACATACACATACACACACACACATAGGGTTAATACACACAAACAATACACACATACACAGGTTAGGTTTAGGTT
>JAIEZT010000068.1:25793195-25805695 GCA_019594935.1 Periophthalmus modestus | reverse complement strand
AAGGTTAGAGGTTAGGGTTACACACAAATACACACATACAAACACATACACACACATACACACATACACACATACACACAAATACACACATACACATACACAGGTGATACAGGTTAGGTTACACACAAATACACATACACATAAACACATACATACACATATACACACACACAAATACACGCATACATACATATAAACATACACACACATGGGCTAGAGGTTAGGGTTACACACAAATACACACACACATACACACACATATACACACAAACATACACACACAGGGTTAGGGCTAGGGTTACACACAAATACACATGCATATAAACATACACACATACACATATACACACACACACACACACACACAACACAACACACACACATACACATACATACACACACACACATACACACACACACATACACACATACACAGGGTTTACAGTTAGGGTTACACACATACATACATACACATACACACATACACAGAACATACACATACACACACACACAATACACACATACACACACACAGAAATATTATATACACATACACACACACACACACACACACACACGCAGAAAAAAAACACAGCTATATGAACATAGACCTGTAAAAACATAGACCAAACATAAGGTTAGGGTTAGGTTAGAGTTAGGGTTACACACAAATACACACACACACATAACACATACACATACACATACACACACACACACACATATACACATACACACACATACACATACACATACACATACAACACACATACACACATACAGGTTACACATACACATACACATACACATACATACACACAACATACACAAAAACACACACACACATAACAGTTATACACACACATAGGGTTACACAATAACATACACACATATACACATTATAGGTTACACACACACAACACACACACAACACACACATACACATATAGGTTAGGGTTAGAGGGTACAGGGTTAGGGTTTACACAAATTAGGGTTATACACATAACACATACACACACATACATACACACATAAACACACATACACACATACAGGTTAGGGTTAGAGGTTAGGGTTACACACAAATACACACACACACATACATATACACATACACATAAATACATACACAATACACACAGTTACACACACACACACATACACATATACAGGTTAGGGTTAGAGGTTAGGGTTATAGGTTACACACAAATACACATACACATACATAAACATACAGACACATACACACACACATACACACAACATACACACACACACACATACATATACAGGTTAGGGTTACAGGTTAGGGGTTACAGGGTTTACATACACATACACATACAAACACATACAGACACATATACACACACACATAAACATACACATACACACACACACACACACACAAAAAAAAACATTATATGAACATAGACAGGTTAAAACACACACACATACAACATAGGATTAGGGTTACACATACACACACAACACACATACACACACAACATACATACACACATATACAGGTTAGGGTTAGAGGTTAGGGTTACACACAAATACACATACACACAACATAAACACACACACACATATATACACACACACACAAATACACACATACATACATATAAACATACACACACATACACAGATACAGGTTAGGGTTAGAGGTTAGGGTTACACACAAATACACATACACATAAACATAGACATACACACACACACACACATACACATACACACACATACACAGTAATACACACATACAAACATACAGACAACACATATACACGCACACACAAAATATACACATACATACACACACACACACATGCAGAAAAAAAACAGCTATATGAACATTAAACCTGTAAAAACATAGAACAATAGGGTTAGGGTTTAGGGTTAGAGTTAGGTTACACAGATACACATACACAAACATAGACACACACATACATACATATACATACATACATACATACACACACATACACACATACAGGTTAGGGTTAGAGGTTAGGGTTACTTTACACACAAATACACACACATATTAACACATACACATAAATGACACACACACATACAAACAAATACACACATACACAGAAATATGCATACATGTTCACACACACACACATACACATGCAGAAAAAAAAAAACACATCTATATGAAATAGACCTGTAAAAAACATAGAACAAACATAGGGTTAGGGTTAGTACTACAATACACACAGTTTCATACAAAATTTATCATGTTTCATAGTAAATTTATCATGTTTTATAGTAAATTTATCATGTTTCATAGTAAATTTATCATGTTTCATAGTAAATTTATCATGTTTTTTAGTAAATTGATCATGTTTATAGTAAATGTATCATGTGTTATAGTAATATTATCATGTTGTTATAGTAAATTTATCATGTTTTATAGTAAATGTATATCATGTTTCATAGTAAATGTATCATGTTTCATAGTAAATTTATCATGTTTTATAGTAAATTTATCATGTTTCATAGTAAATTTATCATGTTTTCATAGTAAATTTATCATGTTTCATAGTAAATTTATCATGTTTCATAGTAAATTTATCATGTTTATAGTAACTTTATCTGTGTTTATAGTTAAAATTATCATGTTTTATAGTAAATTTATAATGTTTCATAGTAAACTTATCTTGTGTTATAGTAAATGTATCATGTTTCATAGTAAATTTATCATGTTTCATAGTAAATTTATCATGTTTATAGTTAAATGTATCATGTTTCATAGTAAATTTATCATGTTTCATAGTAAATTTATATAACACATAGTAAATTACTATGTGTTATAGTAAAATGATCATGTTTCATAGTAAATTAAATCATGTTTTCATAGTAAATTATCATGTTTCATAGTAATTTTATCATGTTTCATATAAATTTAAATTTTCATGTTTCATAGTAAAATGTATCATGTGCTATAGTAAATTTATCATGTTTCATAGTAAATGTATCATGTTTCATAGTAAATTTATCATGTTCCATTAAATTTATCATGTTTTATAGTACATTTATCATGTTTTCATAGTAAATTTATCATGTGTTCATAGTAAATTTATCTTGTGTTATAGTAAATGTATCATGTTGTATAGTAAATTTATCATGTTTTATAGTAAATTTATCATGTTTCATAGTAAATTTATCATATTTCAAAATAAATTTACTATAACACAGGAAAAAATTTATCTATGAAAATGATAAATTTCATGTTTCATAGTAAATTTATCATGTTTCATAGTAAATTTATCATGTTTCATAGTAAAATTTATCATAGTAATTTACCATTAACATGATAAATTTATCATGTTTCATAGTAAATTTATCATGTTTCATAGTAAATTTATCATGTTTCATAGTAAATTTATCATGTTTTATAGTAAATTTATCATGTGTTATAGTAAATTGATCATGTTTCATAGTAAAATTTATCATGTTTTATAGTAAATTTATCATGTTTCATAGTAAATTTATCATGTTTTATAGTAAATGTGTCATCATGTTCATAGTAAAATTTATCATGTTTCATAGTAAATGTTTCATGTTTCATAGTAAAATGCATCATGTTTATTATAGTAAATTTATCATGTTTCATAGTAAATTTTATCATGTTTCATAGTAAAGTATCATGTTTTGTAGTTTAAATTTATGATGTGTTATAGTAAATTTATCATGTTTTATAGAAAATGTATCATGTTTCATAGTAAATTTATCATGTGAAAAAATGTTATCATGTTTTATAGTAAACTTATCATGTTTCATAGTAAATGTATCATGGGTTCATAGTAAATTTATCATGTTTTCATAGTAAATTTATCATGTTGTTATAGTAAATGTATCATGTTTCATAGTAAATGTATCATGTGTTTTATAGTTAATTTATCCTGTTTCATAGTAAATTTATCATGTTTCATAGTAAACTTATCCTTTTTCATAGTAAATTTATCATGTGTTTATAGTAAATTTATCATGTGTTATAGTAAATTTATCATGTTTTATAGTAAATTTATCATGTTTATAGTAATGTTATCATGTGTCTATAGTAAATTTATCATGTTCCATAGAAAATTTATCATGTTTTATGGTAAACTTATCCTGTTTCATAGTAAATGTTAATCATGTTATACTAGTAAATTTATAATGTTTCATAGGAAATTTATCTTGTGTTATAGTAAATGTATCATGTTTATAGTAAATGTATCATGTTTCATAGTAAATTTATCATGTTTCATAGTCAAATTTAATCATGTTTTATGGTAAACTTATTATCCTGTTTCATAGTAAATGTATCATGTGTTATAGTAAATTTATCATGTTTCATAGTAAATTTATCATGTTTATAGTAAATTTATCATGTTTCATAGTAAATTTATCATGTTCCATAGAAAATGTATCATGTTTTATCGTAAATTTATCTGTTTCATAGTAAATTTGTATCATGTGTTATAGTAATTTTTATCATGTTTTATAGTGAATTTATCATGTTTTATAGTAAATTTAATGTTTCATAGTAAACTTATCATGTTTTATAGTAAATTTATCATGTTTCATAGTAAATTTATCATGTTTCATAGTAAATTTATCATGTGTTATAGTAAATTTATCATGTTTCATAGTAAATTTATCATGTTTCATAGTAAAATTTATCATGTTTCATAGTAAATTGTATCATGTTTTATAGTAAATTATCATGTTTCATAGTAAATTTATCATGTTTCATAGTAAATTTATCATGTTTCATAGTAAATTTATCATGTTTTTTCATAGTAAATTTATCATGTTTTATAGTAAATTTATCATGTTTCATAGTAAAATGTATCATGTTTCATAGTAAATTTATCATGTTTTATAGTGTAAATTTATCATGTTTTATAGTAAATTTATCAGGTTTCATAGTAAATTTATCATGTTATAGTAAATTTATCATGTTTCATAGTAATTTTATCATGTTTCATAGTAAATTTATCATGTTGTTTTATAGTAAAATTTATCATCAGTTTCATTTAAAAAATTTATCATTGTGTCATAGTAAATGTATCATGTTTCATAGTAAATTTATCATGTTTTATAGTAAAATTTATCATGTTTCATAGTAAATTTATCATGTTTCATAGTAAATGTATCATGTTTCATAGTAAATTTATCATGTTTCATAGTAAATTTATCATGTTTTATAGTAAAATGTATCATGTTTATAGTAAATTTATCATTTTCCATAGTAAATGTATCATGTTTTCTATGGTAAACTTATCCTTTTTCATAGTAAATGTATCATGTGTTATAGTAAATTTATCATGTTTCATAGTAAATTTATCATGTGTTACAGTAAATTTATCATGTTTTCATAGTAAATTTATCATGTTTCATAGTAAATTTATCATGTGTTATAGTAAATTTATCATGTTTCATAGTAAATTTATCATGTTTTCATAGTAAATTTATCATGTTTCATAGTAAATTTATCATGACACAATAGATAAAATTTATCATGTTTCATATAAATTTAATGTTTCATAGTAAATTTATCATGTTTCATAGTAAATTGATCATGTGTTATAGTAAATGTATCATGTTTCATAGTAAATTTTCATGTTTCATAGTAAATGTTTCATGTTTCATAGAAAATGTATCAATGTGTTCATAGTAAATTTATCATGTTTTTATAGTAAATTTAATCATTTATAGTAAACTTATCATGTGTTATAGTAAATTTTATCATGTTTCATAGTAAATGTATCATGTGTTATAGTAATTTATAATGTTTCATAGTAAACATTGTCTTGTTTTATAGTAAATTTATCATGTTTCATAGTAAATTTATCATGTTTCATAGAAAATGTATCATGTTTTATAAGTAAATTTATTCATGTTTCATAGTAAATTTATCATGTGTTTATAGTAAATTTTATCATGTTTTATAGTGAATTTATCATTGTTTCATAGTAAATTTATCATGTTTCATAGTAAATTATCATGTGTTTATAGTAAATTTATCATGTTTCATAGTAAATTTATCATGTTTCATAGTAAATTTATCATGTTTTATAGTAAATGTATCATGTTTCAAACTACATTTATCATGTTTTATAGTAAATTTATCATGTTTCATAGTAAATTTATCATGTTTCATAGTAATTTATCATGTGTTATAGTAAATTTATCATGTTTCATAGTAAATTTATAATGTTTTTTAATAAATTTATCATGTTTCATAGTAATGTTTAATCATGTCTCATAGTAAATGTATCATGTTTTATAGTAAAATTATCATGTTCATAGTAAATGTATCATGTGTTATAGTAAATTTATCATGTTTCATAGTAAATTTATCATGTTTCATAGTAAATTGATCATAATCATTTTTTATAGTAAAATTTTCATGTTTCATAGTAAATTTATCATGTTTCATAGTAAAATGTATCATGTTTATAGTAAATTTATCATGTTTAATAGTAAATTTATCATGTTTCATAGTAAACTTATCTTGTTTTATAGTAAATGTATTGTTGTTATAGTAAATTTATCATGTTTCATAGTAAATTTATCATGTGTTATAGTAAATTTATGTTTCATAGTACATTTATCATGTTTTACAGTAAATTTATCATGTTTCATAGTAAATTTATCATGTTTCATAGTAAATTTATCATGTGTTTCATAGTAGAAATTTATCATGTTTTATAGTAAATTTATCATGTGTTACAGTAAATTTATCATGTTTCATAGTAAATTTATCATATTTGATAATAAATTACGATAACACAGGGATAAATTTACTATGAAACATGAGTAAATTTATCATGTTTCATAGTAAATTTATCATGTTTCATAGTAAATTTATCATTGTTTCATAGTAAATTATCATGTGTGTTATAGTAAATTTATCATGTTCATAGTAAATTTTATTTCATAGTAAATTTATTATGTTTTATAGTAAATTTTGTCATGTTTCATAATAAATTTATACATGTTTATATAGTAAATATTTCATGCATGTTTCATAGTAATTTTTCATCGAGGTTTCATAGTAAATTTATCATGTGTTATAGTAAATTTATCATGTTTTCATAGTAAATTTATCATGTTTTATAGTAAAATTATCTTGTTTATAGTAAAATGTATCATGTTTCATAGTAAATGTATCATGTTTCATAGTAAATTTATCATGTTCCATAGAAAATGTATCATGTTGTAACGGTAAACTTATCCTGTTTCATAGTAAATGTATCATGTGTTATAGTAAATTTATCTTGTGTTTATAGTAAATTTATCTTGTTGTATAGTAAATTTATCATGTTTCATAGTAAACTTATCATTGTTTATAGTAAATGTATCATGTTTTTTTACAGTAAATTTATCATGTTTCATAGTAAATTTATCATGTTTCATAATAAATTTACTATAACACAGGTAAATTTACTATGTTTCATAGAAATTTATCATGTTTCATAGTAAATTTATCATGTTTCATAGTAAATTTATCATGTTTCATAGTAAATTTATCATGTGTTCATAGTAAATTTATCATGTTTCATAGTAATTGATCATGTGTTATAGTAAATTTATCATGTTTCATAGTAAATTTATTATGTTTTATAGTAAATTTTGTCATGTTTCATAGTAAATTTATAATGTTTCATAGTAAATGTTTCATGTTTCATAGTAAAATGTATCATGTGTTATAGTAAATTATCTTGTGTTATAGTAAATTTATCATGTTGTATAGTAAATTTATAATGTTTCATAGTAAACTTATCATGTTGCTATAGTAAATGTATCATGTTTCATAGTAAATATATGTATATGTTTCATAGTAAATTTAACATGTGTTACAGTAAATTTATCATGTTTTCATAGTAAATTTATCATATTTTCATATAAATTTACTGTTAAGTTACAAATTTAAATGTACTATGAAACATGATAAATTTAATGTTTCATAGTAAATTTATCATGTTTCATAGTAAATTTATCATGTTTCATAGTAAATTTATCATGTTTTCATAGTAAATTTGTTCATGTTTCATAGTAAATTTATCATGTTTCATAGTAAATTGATCATGTGTTATAGTAAATTTATCATGTTTCATAGTAAATTTATTATGTTTCATAGTAAATGTATCATGTTTATAGTACAATTTATCATGTTTCATAGTAAATTTATAATGTTTCATAGTAAATATTCTGTTCATAGTAAAAATGTATCATGTGTTCATAGTAAATTTATCATGTGGTGTTATAGTAAATTGTACATGTTTTATAGTAAATTATGTTTATAGTAAATTTATCATGTTTGCTATAGTAAATGTATCATGTTTTATAGTAAATTTATCATGTTTCATAGTAAATTTATCATGGTCCATAGTAAACTTATCCTGTTTCATAGTAAAATGATATCATGTGTTTATAGTAAATTTATCATGTGTTATAGTAAATTTATCATGTTTTATAGTAAATTGATCATGTAAATTTACTAGAAAATTTATCATAAATTTATAAAGTAAATTTATCATGTAATTTATCGTAAATAGTAATCTATGTGTGCTATAGTAAATGTATTCATTGTTTCATAGTAAATTTATCATGTTTCATAGTAAATTTATCATGTGTTTGTAGTAAATTTATGATGTGTTATAGTAAATTTGATCATGTTTTATAGAAAATTTATTGTGTTATAGTAAATTTATCATGTTTCATAGTAAATTATCATGTTTTCATAGTAAATAATTTATCATGTTCATAGTAATTTTATCATGTTCATATTAAATTATATAGTAATTTATCATGTGTTATAGTAAATTTATCATGTTTCATAGTAAAAATTTATCATGTTTCATAGTAAATTTATCATGTTTTCATAGTAAATTTATCATGTTTAATAGTAAATTTATCATGTTTCATAGTAAATTTTATCATGTTATAGTAAATTATCATGTTTTATAGTAAAATTTATCATGTGTTATAGTAAATTTATCATGTTTATAGTAAATTATATGTGGTTATAGTAAATTTATGTGTTCATGTGTTTATAGTAATAGTTTATATCATGTTTTATAGTAATTTATCATGTGTTATAGTAAATTTATCATGTTTCATAGTAAATTTATTATGTTTTATAGTAATTTTGTCATGTTTCATAGTAAATTATCATGTTTCATAGTAAATGTTATCATGTTTCATAGTAAAATGTATCATGTGTTATAGTAAATTTATCATGTGTTATAGTAATTTAATCATGTTTTATAGTAAACTTATCTTGTGTGCTATAGTAAATTTATCATGTTTAATAGTAAATTATATGTATGTTCATAGTAAAATTATCATGTGTTATAGTAAATTATCATGTTTCATAGTAAATTTATCATGTTTCATAGTAAAACTTATCATGTGTTATAGTAAATGTATCATGTGTTATAGTAAATTATCATGTTTCATAGTAAATTCATCATTTTTCATAATAAATTTATCAATAACACAGGATAAATTACTATGAAAATGTAAATTTAATGTTTCATAGTAAATTTATCATGTTTCATAGTAAATATTATCATGTTTTATAGTAATTTATCATGTTTTATAGTAAATTTGTCATGTGTTATAGTAAATTTATCATGTTTCATAGTAAATTTATATGTTTTATAGTAAATTTATCATGTTTTCATAGTAAAATTTATCATGTTTCATAGTAAAAGTTTCATGTTTTCATAGTAAATTGTATCATGTGTCATAGTAAATTTATCATGTGTTATTAGTAATTTAACATGTTTTTATAGTAAAACTATCATGTTTCATAGTAAAAATTAATCATGTTTCATAGTAATTTATCATGTGTTATAGTAAATTTATCATGTTTCATAGTAAATTGATTCATGTTTCATAGTAAATTTATTCATGTTTAAAGTAAATTTTCATGTTTCATAAGTAAATTATAATGTTTCATAGTAAATGAGTTCATGTTTCATAGTAAATGTATCATGATGTTTTATAGTAAATTTATCATGTGTTATAGTAAATTTATCAGTTTCATAGTAAATTTATTTGTTTTATAGTAAATTTATCATGTTTCATAGTAAATGTTATCATGGTTCATAATAAAATTACTATAACACAGGATAAATTTACTATGAAACATGATAAATTTAATGTTTTCATAGTAAATTTATCATGTTTTATAGTAATTTATCATGTTTCATAGTAAATTTGTCATGTGTTATAGTAAATTTATCATGTTTCATAGTAAAATTTATCATGTTTCATAATAAAAGCCCCCCATCATGTTTCATAGTAAATTTAACTATGAAACATGATAAATTTAATGTTTCATAGTAATTTAGTCATGTTTCATAGTAAATTTACAATGTTTCATAGTAAATGTATCATGTGGTATAGTAAATTTATCATGTGTTCATAGTAAATTATCATGTTTCATAGTAAACTTATCATGTTTTATAGTAAATTTATCATGTTTCATAGTAAATTTATCATGTGTTTCAAAGTAATTTATCATGTTTACATAGTAAATGTTTATCATGTTTATAGTAAATTTATCATGTTTCATAGTAAAATATACTATAACACAGGTAAATTTACTATGAAACATATAAATTTATCCATGTGTTCATAGTAAATTATCATGTTTTATGGTAAAATTTCCTGATTCATAGTAAATGTATCATGTGTTATAGTTAAATTTATCTATGTTTTATAGTAAATTGTATCATGTTTAACAGTAAATTTATCATGTTTCATAGTAAATTTATCATATTTCTAGTAAAATTTTTACAATAAACAGGAGTAAATTTATCATTAAAACATGATAAATTTAAGTGTCATAGTAAATTTATCATGTTTCATAGTAAATTTATCATGTTTCATAGTAAATTTATCATGTTTTATAGTAAATTTATCATGTTTCATAGTAAATTTATCATGTTTCATAGTAAATGTATCATGTTTATAGTTAATGTGTCATGTTTCATAGTAAATTTATCATGTGTTATAGTACCAATTTATCATGTGTCATAGTAAATTAACATGTTTGTATAGTAAATTTATCTTGTGCTATAGTTTAATTTATCATGTGTTATAGTAATTTATCATGTTTCATAGTACAGTTTATCATGTTTTTATAGTAAATTTATCATGTTTATAGTAAATTTATCATGTTGTCATAGTAAAGTTGATCATGTTTTATAGTAAATTTATCATGTTTATAGTAAATTTATCATGTTTCTATAGTAAATTTATCTATGTTTATAGTAAATTTTGTCATGTTTCATAGTAACGTTTATAATGTTTCATGAGTAAATTTATCATGTTTCATAGTAAATATCATCATGTTTTCATAGTAAATTTATCATGTTTTATAGTAACATTTATCATGTTTTATAGTAAATTTATCATGTTTTATATAGTAATTTATCATGTTTCATAGTAAATTTATCATGTTTCATAGTAAATTATCATGTTAACACAGGATAAATTTTACTATGGTTCATGATACATTTAATGTTTCATAGTAAATTTAATCATGTTTTATTGTAAACTTATCATGTGTTATAGTAAATTTATCATGTTTTATAGTAAATTTATCATGTGTTATAGTAAATTTATCATGTTTATAGTTAAACTTATGTTATAGTAATTTATCATGTTGTCATATAGTAATTTATAATGTTTTATAGTTAAACTTGGTCATGTTTTATAGTAAATTATCATGTTCATAGTAAATTATCATGTGTCATAGTAAAATATCATGTTTGTTATTATAATTATCATGTTTCATAGTAAATTTTATGTTTCATAGTAAAGTTATCATTTGTGTTTTATAGTAAAATTTATCATGTGTTATAGTAAATTTTATCATGTTTTTATAGTAAATGTATCATGTGTTATAGGAAATGTATCATGTTTATAGTAAATTTATCATGATTTTCATAGTAAATTTATCATGTTTCAGAAAAGTAACTTTTGTTATAGTAAAAATGTATCATGTTGATATAAATTTATATGTTCATGATAATTTATAATGTTTCATAGTAATTTTATCATGTGTTCATAGTAAATTTATCATGTTTCATAGTAAATTTATCATGTTTCATAGTAAATTTTATGTTTTATGTAAATTTATCATGTTTCATAGTAATTTATTATGTTTCATAGTAAATTTATCATGTTTTCATAGTAAATGTTTCATGTTTCATTAGTAAAGTATCATGTGTTTTATAGTAAATTTATCATGTGTTATAGTAAATTTATCATGTTTTTCATAGGAAATATTAATTTTCATAGTAAATTTATCTTGATGTTTCATAGTAAATTATCATGTGGGTGTCATAGTGATAATTTATTCATATGTGAATCAATTACAATTACCAGGATAAATTTATCATGTTCATTAGTAAATTAATATGCTTTTCATAGTAAATTTATCCTTGTTTGTTAGTAAATTATCATGTTTAATAGTA
>JAIEZT010000068.1:25733897-25793095 GCA_019594935.1 Periophthalmus modestus | reverse complement strand
ACCTGAACAGGTGAGGTTGACAGCGGCTCCAGAGGAGCAGGTCTCTGAGTCGGAGCGGGGACAGTCCATCAGAGCAGACTCATGGCCCTCACAGTGGAACGTCTGCTCCAGAGGAGAGAGCGCCCCCTGGAGGAGAGAAGGAGCCCCACAGCCCAGCTCCCTGCACAGCACCTCTGCCCCCTGCTGGTCCAAGGCCCCTTCACAGACCCAGGTCCAGGACTGGTCCCAGATCTGCACTGATCCTGAGCACAGACTGGGCCCCGAGACCAGACGCACCGAGTCTGTGGACACACATGTGTGACATCACCGCTCTGAGCCAATAGGACACACACAGGACTGTGACATCTGAGAGATGTCCTCCTCTTTAGTCCTGGTTTAGTTCTGGTTCAGTCTGGTTTAGTCCTGATTGAGTCCTGGTTTAGTCCTGGTTCAGTCCTAGTTCACTTGTTACTAAACTCGTGAGAAGTGAATCTCTCTGTAGTTTTCAAAGTAAACATGACAGACACGAGCCTAAACTTGTCTCTTTGCTGCTGACAGAGCTAATCCTCCGAGAACATATTTAATCATGTTTTTAGCGTCACTCTGGGTTTCAGACTTGATCCGTTTCTCTGTGATCACAGACTCTTTTTGGAGAGTTTCAAAACTCACACACTTGGACTCGTCTCTGTCGTGCTCTGTGTTCACCAGGACTGTCCTTCTCATGTCCAGAACACACACAGAGAGGCCCCGCCCCCTCTATCTGAGGCCCTGCCCCCTCTGTGTGAGGACATGCCCCCTGTGTGTGTGTGTGTGTGTGTGTGTGTGTATAGTGAGTGTGTTGTGTGTATAGTGAGTGTGTTGTATGATAGACACAGTGTCTCACTGCAGACTTCTTCACACAGTCAGGTGAGACCCACCACACTGGACTCTCTGGAAAACCATGTCTCTTTTCTCCATAAACAGCAGAGCCACAGTCCAGGTCTCTGCACACAGCAGCTGTGTCCTCCAGGAGCCAGGGTCCATAGGGCTCACTCACCCGTCTCCACTCTCCTCTGTGTCTCACCTCCACAGTCCCAGCACAGCGACTGGCCCCTCCCACCAGCCTGAGCGGCTCTGATCAGACAAGAGGCAGAGTGAGCCCCGCCCCTTTATCTGAGCAGCAAATCCCCGCCCCTTTACCTGAGTATGGCCGTGTCCCAATTCGCCAAATGATCCGTTCGAAGGTACCCTTCCAAGTACTCCTCAAAGTATCGTTCGAAGCTTCCGGCCGAGAATCGGTAGTTCTCAGTGTAGCCGCCATCTTGTTGAAATGGGACAGTCCGACACCACAGACCGCACTTCAACTGCTGTTTTTGCGCATATGTTACGTACGTTACGTACGTTACGTACGTTACGTACGTTACGTACGTTACGTACGTTACGTACGTTACGTACGTTACGTACGTTACGTACGTTACGTTACGTACGTAACGTACTTCATTGAATGAAGTTACGTACGTAACGTACTTCATTGAATGAAGTAAGGAATTAATATTTCTCTTTGAATATCAATAGGCAAATATAAGGTTCGAGGTGATTTTTTCTCACTTATAGTTACTAAATAAATTTAACAAAATAAACCTTGTTAAAACGTAATGACATTAATACATTCATAGTCTATAAACCAGAGAACACTGATTAGTTGTACATAAAGTGCGATATTACAGTTTAATGATTCTGTATTTGGGCAGGTTTAATTTGTTCTGTGGCTAAACCACTTTAATACCAGTAGAGGGCGCTGTTGTCCTTCTATGCGTGGCCAGGTCATTTTATTTCATTATTGTATGTGTATTGTAAGTATTAGTACACACACACACACACACACATACACACACACACACACACACACACACACACACACACACACACACACACACACACACACACACACACACACACACACACACACACAGACACACACACACACACACGTACACACACACACGCGCACGCACACACAGGGGGACCCTATAAAATCTGTCACAGTCACATCTCAAACTCTTCTGTTCGTTCCTGAATCTGTTGTTTAATTTTTCTTTTTACCTGTGGATCTCATTAAATCTTCTGACTTTATATTTCAGATTCTTGTTCCTCTTTGACTCTTGCAGAAACAAACTTTCTTACATTATTCTTATTATTGCAATAATCATTTTTAATGACAATAATTCACTTGTATTTTTATTAATTAATATTATTATTATTATTATTGTCTGGGAATATCAGCACATTTCTTTATTCAGTGTCACTTTTTTGTTTCCTCAAACCAGGCCAGAAGAAAGTTCTGTAAAATAAACCTGAGTGTGTCAGAGCTGCTCAGGTTTTTAATCCTCAAACTGTACAGATCTTTATTCAGATTTAACAGTTTCATGTCGCATTGTTGTAGGTGACATAAACCAGTACCAACATTTGAACGTGTGTTGCGTAGTGGACTCCATTTTCTTCTATTTTTTGCGTAGGCGCAGTGCATGATGGGATATAGCAGTGCGTGAAGTCTACATGGATGGACGCTTTGGTTACGGCTGATCTCCATGGAAACGCTGGAAACGCAGGGCACATTTTGTCCGGTGCACTCGACACACGGCCGTAGGGTGCGTTGAAATGGGACAGCCCTTGTCGCGCCGGAAATGACGTAATGCCCTTCGACGCACACTCGAACAGTGATTTTGAGGGCATTTTGGCAAATTGGGACACGGCCTATATCTTCCTTTTGTCACTGGGACAGAGAAAAACAACAATGTTACTTCTGTAAA
Source organism: Periophthalmus modestus (assembly GCA_019594935.1). Lineage (NCBI taxonomy): Eukaryota > Metazoa > Chordata > Actinopteri > Gobiiformes > Gobiidae > Periophthalmus > Periophthalmus modestus. Next base: position 25,790,327 of record JAIEZT010000068.1, on the reverse strand, counting down.
CTGGAAAAAAAGCTTCAGAGCAGAGGTGACAAATTGGGGCCCACGAGCCAAACTTGGCCCTCCAGTGGCTCTAACTTGGCCCACAAGGGGCTCCGAGATTTTAAGAATAATCTGTTTTGGATCAGTTTTGTTGTGAAAAGACTGTCAGGAGATGGAAGGAGGCCAGTCCTGTCTGTTTCCTCATTTTAAATGTAATCATATATTTGTCTGCAGAGAAACCACAGACTGTATAAAGAAACAGACGAAGTGAGTGTGACGTCCCCACAAATTAGGAATTCTGACCCAGAGTATCATAGCAACCAAAGAGCCAATCAGGACCAAGGCTGTTGAAGGTAACGCCCCTTCCCTTCCTAACTAACTAGCTAACTCCACTGAAACAGTAGTTAGCTCCTCCCTTCAGACACATATAAGGCAGTGTCCACCAGCAACTGACCAGAACTGAAGAAGAGACTTGGACGAGCAGCCAAACGTCTTCACTCAAAACTTTTGTCCAGTGACAGAATTTAATTTTTCTTTTGCCGTGAATCCCACCTGGACGACTGAGGATCACACAGACACTGTGGCAGAGTGGTTATCCTGCCTCCTCCCTCTCACCAGGAGGTTGTGGGTTAGACTCCTGATCTGAGTGGAGTGTGCATGTTCTCCCTGTGTTACAGTGGCAGAGTGGTTATCCTGGTGTGTGAGTGTCTTTACCTGAGCTGTTGTCTTCTGCCAGGAGCCCTGCACACACAAAGTCACAAAATGGCGGTTGTTGGTCACATGACAGAGCTTCACACAAAATGGCGGCTGTTGGGCTCATTAAAGCCACAGGCTGATTTCATGAGTGTGATGGAAACAGGAAGTTCACTATGGCCCCGTCTGATCAGGCTGTTTGAGTTTAGAAACACTTTTTATGAAATAAATGTACATTTATTTTCACAAGTGCAGAGACAGTTTCAGACACGAGCCAGTTCCCCTAAGACTGAAGTAGCTGCAGTGTGGGGCCAAAAGACACTTTGACAAATAAACAGTGGTGGAAGAAGTACTCCATCTTGTTACTTAAGTAAAATTACAGACACCAGAGCAAAGAAATACTCAAGTAAAAGTATCCCATGAAAACATCACAGTCTTTATAGAGCCGTCTAACCCAGTATTTGTCAAAGTTACACTAAGGTCATGATATTGTTGATTGAAGTGTCCTAAAGTCATGTATAAAGCAAAGTGCCATGTATCACCTGTAAACATTCAAAGACTCTTTGAGATAAGAACAAGTTACTACAGCCTAAAAGGAACAAGTGTTCAAACAGATTCAGAACCAAGAATATGGAACGAAGCAGTGAAAGGAGTTCATTTATGGAGTCACCTGGACAAAGACCAGGATCCACAACAATAATGAGATTTAAGAAACACATGAAACCAGCTCATTAAGTCTGAAAAAGAAAAGGAAAGAAATGTGTTTGTAAAGAACGAGTGTGACGGAAATGAACAAACAAGTCTCACTTACCCAAAGTGTAGACGAACCAGAAGAGGACCAGTGCTCCCAGGGCCATGACCAGGAACAAACCAGGTCTAAACCAGGACTACACCAGGACTACACCAGGACTAAACCAGGTCTAAACCAGCACTGAGACGTGTCTTTAAGAGTTTCCTGTTTTAAACACATTCTTATCTGTTCGTTTGTGGGTTTTCTTGGTAAAACTAAAGAACATCACCATAATCTGATGTTTTTTATAATTCAAATAAGTGTTTGAATGTTCACTTTTTAAAACTGTGACTAAACTAAACGAGTGAGGAGCGATGTCCAGTGTGTCTGTGTCCAGACGTCCCCCACGGTCAGTCTCTGCGTTTGGACCATTTGCTGATGTGATTAAAGGTCCTATATTACACAAAATGGATCATGTGAGCTGTGAGCCGTGTTAGGATGTTCCACCTTGTGATGTCATGAAGTGGTAGTTTTCGAGTTAACAGCTCCTTTTACCTTTAGTCCAGTGGAGACTGGCAATTCCAGGGCTGAAATGATCCAAATGACTCCAGTGAAGGTGAATGGAGTTTAAAAACACAATGGAGCACTTCTGTATTACCACATGACATCACAAGGTGGAAAAGGAAACAGAGAAAAGACACAGCTGAAATATGCAGGTTTATGTGTTAAACTTGTGTGAATGAAAAAAAAAACATAACTCCAGGTCTGTTTGTGATGAGGAAACAACATTATTACACAGATGAGAAAATAGTGTAGTAAAAACTTGAAACTGAAAGAGAAATCGCACATGTTTGAGTTACACTTCCTTATTAGTCTGTCTACATCTCCAAAGCTCTGTTCCACCTTGTGATGTCATGAAGTGATACCCCTCCCAGGGACTCCAAGAAGGCCGGGTACTCTGCACTGCTGTTCGGCCCGTTGGCCGACACAACAGTGACAGACCTATCCCTGCCCCGAGGACGCAGGGATGTGACCCTCTCGTTCACCGGGGTGAACTCCAACAAGAGGCGGCTGAGCTGTGGGGCAATACACAAGCCCACACCAGTTCATCGCCTCTCCCCACAGTCCACGCCAGAGAAATGGAGAGTCCAGCCCCTCTCAAGGAGTTGGGTTCCAGAGCCTGAGCTGTGCGTGGAGGTGAGGCCGACTATATCTAGCTGGTAACCCTCAACCTTCTGCACTCAGGCCTATTCCCTTCCAGCGAGGTGATATTTCATGTCCCCAGAGCCAGTCTCCATGTCCAGAGATCTGGTCTTCAAGGCCTCCACCTTTGATATCCACCTAGATCTCTTCACACCAGCCCCTCACAGACCCTCCTGCAGGTGGTGGGTCCACAGGAGGACAGCATTTATTCAATTACAGACGTTAATTATTGTTCAAAAAGTCATAAAAACCATGGATTCTTACTGTGGGCAGTCGCCTCTCCACAGATGTGACCTGTAACTTGGCCTGGTGATATCACCTGTTTGACTCCATGGTCATGGATAAGTTTTACTGTAACTGTTAACACTTTGAGCAAAGCAGTAACATCTAGCACCAGAAAAGTTATATACTGCACCTTTAACCTCCTGGGACCTGGCTCCTCATATGTGGACAACACATTTTGGGTTGGATGAGCAGCGAAACGTCTTCACTCCTACAACGATTGTCCAGTTGACAGATTTGAACTTCGTCTTGCTATGGATCAGACCTGGACGACTGAGGGTTTACAAAGACATTTTGGGTTGTTTAGGCCACAACACAAATTTTTACAAGAAGAATAACAGCAAACAAGAACAGCAACAATGCAAATATATTCAGTTTAGACATTGTCCTGCAGATCTACACTTAGGCCTGCAGGACAATGTCCTCCTTTTTAATGCATTTAGACACAATATATATATGTGCATATATATATATATATATATAGCATACACATATACACAATATAGGGCAACACAGGATAAGAAGAAAAAATGTTGGGAGAAAGGGGAAAATAGGACAATAGATCAGCGGTGGTGATGGTGATGGACGGGAGGTGTGCCTGGGTGCTCGTTGTCCCTTTCTGGGTGCAGCGGCTGTCCCTGTGTGGTCCTCTCGAGGATTCCTGGGTGCTGGTGGTGGTCTGTTTTTGCACTCTGGGTCTGGCCGGTTTGCTTCCGTCGTGTCGCCTATGGCGGGTCCTGGGGGTGTTCGACTCGGGTACGCTGGCTGCCCTTTCGGCTGTCCTGTGCATGGATGGGGGGGCGGGTGGACGTCAGTGTGGGCTTGGCCTCCTCGGCAGAGGTTGTAGGCAATGGGAGGAGAGTGGTGATGGTGGTGGGGAGGGGACGCTGGTGCAGATGGGGGAGATGGAGAGTCGCGAGGAGGGAGGGTTTGGGGAGGGGAAGGAGGGAGGGAACGGGAGTGTGTGCCCTGTCTAGGCTACCCCACTTTGTGGGACACAGCCCTGGTATATAGATAGATAGATAGACATTTTCAAGAGTTTAGAATGTTTAGAATATTTTTTATTATTTGTTTTAGTGAAGGCTCATGTCTCCTGCTCCTGTCAGCAGCTCTTCACATGAGACACATTGTTCCAAGAGGAACAATTGTTGTTTCTCATTTGTTTTTACATCAGGACAAATGTTCCTGTGTTCAGGGTCTTAATAAATAGTTTTTGCAAATCATTTTTCAAATGTTTTATCAAAAAGATTCAAATGTCCACATATGAAGACATTCGTTTTACATCACGTTTCTCAGAAACTACATAATGTAAAAAGATAATTCTTTGTTTTTACACTGATCAGGTCCAATCAGCCCAAATAAATAATAAATGATGTCACAGCTATTCTTGGCTTACTTGATAAAAACACAGACATTGGTGCCTATAAATTTGAAATTGAACAAGTGGTAAAGTGGTGTGAAGAACACAATCTTATCTTAAATGTGGACAAAACAAAAGAAATTATTTTTGATCCAAGATCTGTTGGTGATCACAGTTTTGTTGCAGTTAAGGGTCAGAATATCGAGCAGGTGAGTTGTTACAAATATTTGGGGGGTATTTTGATTCTCAACTTAACTGGAGCAAGCACGTGGAATTTGTTTGCTCACGAATCAGTCAGCGCCTGTACTTTTTAAGAAGACTGAGGGTGTACGGAGTGGACAAAAATGTAATGCTTCTTTTTTATCGAGCATGTATTGAGTCTATTATCCGTTATGGGATATCTACCTGGTTTGGCAACACATCTGTCAAATTGAAAGCTCAAATCCTTAGCTTGACTAAAAGGGCGGGTAAAATAATTGGCATGGCCCCCTGTCCTCTTCAGGAGATCTTCCAAGACACACTAGTGAAACAGGGGAGTAAAATATGTAATGACCCGACTCACATCCTCCACAACCAGTTTGAGTTAATGCCTCAGGAAGAAGGTACAGGGTCCCAACCAGCAGACTAAACAGGTTTAAGAACTTATTTGTTCCCCTTTCAATTTTCTTGCTGAACTTGAAGAAATAATGCTCTACGGTCGGTATGGGAGTGTGCAGTGTCCTTTGGCACCTTAGGCAGAAAGGCCCCAGGGAATGTGCAATACTCACCTCTACACTTTTAGGCCCCAGGGAATGTGCAAAATATGCTAATTAGGGGAAGCCGGTGCAATATCATCAAATGTTGAAAGGTCGTTTTTGTTTTTTTGTCTGATGAACTGCATTAATTGATGTGTCCACTGTGTGTGTATGTTATAATGTGATATGGGTTTTTAAAGGTGGCATGAGTTCCCTTGTCCCAAGACAAATTTCTCCTAAGGGAGACAATAAAGGCTAATCGAATCTAATCTAATTAACAGAGAAATGACTAAAGCAACGCAAGAGCTCGAGGTTAAAGCAGACCTATTCTGCAAAGTGGACTTTTCAGAGCTTGTAACCATGTTATAGTTGTTTCTTCTTCTCATTTACCTGCTCGAAATTGTATTTGGAGTGATATGTTTGAGTAATCTTTAATCGCTTATTTTCAAGACGACGTATTGCCGATCCCCGTCAGTGGTACATGCTCACTGCGACATATGCACTTTGTTCTCCAATTTAATTTTCTTAATCAGTGATAAGATAAGATATGCCTTTATTTGTCCCACAGTGGGGAAATTCCAATATTTCACTGCACAGTTAAAGAAAAGAAGGAAAATGGTACATGCAATAAAACAAGATAATAGATAAATAGCTTAAAATAATTTAAAAAATATACTTAAAAATAAACTAAAAATAGACTCTAATGTAACATCTCCATAAAGTGACTTGAGTATTGCACATAGGTATGGTCGAATGACACATGTTCAGTGTTAACAGTGTTCATTATACAGTCTGACAGCAGCAGGAAGGAAAGACCTGCGAAACCTCTCCTTCACACAGCGAGGGTGAATCAGTCTGTCACTGAAGCTGCTCCCCAGGGCAGACAGAGCGTCCTGCAGGGGGTGAGACTCATGGTCCAGCATAGAGATGACCTTAGCCAGGACTCTCCTGTACCCCACCTCCTGCACTGAGTCCAGAGGACAGCCCAGGACAGAGCTGGACTTCTTGATGACCTTGTCCAGCTTCTTCCTCTCCCTCTCTGTGATGCTGCTGTTCCAGCAGACCACACCGTACAGGATGGCTGATGCCACCACAGAGTCATAGAAGGTCTTCAGGAGTGGCCCTCTCACTCCAAAAGACCTGAGTCTCCTCAGGAGATAGAGCCTGCTCTGGCCCTTCCTGTACAGTGCGTCTGTGTTGTGAGTCCAGTCCAGTTTGTTGTTCAGATGAACACCCAGGTACTTGTATGAGTCCACTCTCTCAATGTCCCTTCCCTGGATGTTCACTGAGGGGGCAGTAGAGTGGCGTCTGCGGAAGTCCACCACCATCTCCTTGGTCTTCCCTGCGTTGATGATGAGGTGGTTCTGCTGACACCAGTCCACAAAGTCCTGCGTTAGTCCTCTGTACTCCACATCGTCGTCATCCTTGATGAGGCAAGTGATGGCGGAGTCATCAGAGAACTTCTGCAGGACGCAGCTGTCCGTGTTGTGTCTGAAGTCTGCAGTGTAAAGGATGAAAAGAAAGGGCGCGAGGACAGTGCCCTGGGGCGCCCCCACACTGCGGGTCATGAGATCAGACACACAGTTCTTGACTCTCACAAACTGGGGCCGGTTTGTGAGATAGTCCAGGATCCAGTCTGCCAGGTCATGCTCCACCCCAGCGGTCTCCAGCTTGTCTCTCAGGAGCAGAGGCTGGATGGTGTTGAAAGCACTGGAGAAGTCAAAGAAGAGAATCCTCACAGTGCTGCCGGGGTTCTCCAGGTGAGACAGTGAGCGGTGCAGCAGGTCGATGATGGTGTCCTCTACTCCGATGCCAGGCCGGTACGCAAAGTGCAGCGGGTCCATCGCTGAGCTCACGATGGAGCGGAGGTGGCCAAGGACCAGTCTCTCCAGTGTCTTCATCAATACATGTAGGATTCAACAGCACCGCGTCGTCATTTTGATACTAATGAAAAACAATCCACTGTTCGCTCGTGATGTGCAACTGTCCATAGGGGGCGCCAAAACTCCACAGCGCTTTGTTCTGATGCAGTTTAAGGCGACGTCAGCTCCATTGGGCACCACAGTTTTCTAACGTGGAAGTGGGTGGACTTGTTTCTTTTATCAAGTCGTTTTAAATGAATATTGTGATTTAAAATGTGTAAATTATAACAAGCACAATAGATCTTCTTTAACACACTTTAAGTTAAGGAAAACATTCATTTATCTGCATGTTTTATTTGATTTATTGTACAATATATTTGAAATAGAGACGTCTGATGACACAGCACTTTAAACTAGAATCATGTTACTGTACATTCATTTTGTGGCTATAATGTAACTTTGGTAAAGCGTTTTCTACAGTGTAAAAAAAAAAAACCTGACATATTTTAAAACACGTTTTCACACACACTCGTAGAGCTTTTTGAGGAGATAGATTTTGCTGAGAGCAGATGACCCGCCTGCTCAATATAACATCAATATCATAATCTACCAACACTGACAACATTGGTCTGTATCAGGATTCTCAACTGGTGACCCGGGACCACAAATGTTTTAAAGGAAGTGAGACATTCACAAATAGTTCATGGTTCATTTCTGTTCGAGCCTGTTGTACCTTGTTTTAGGGGAAAGCGGAGCAGCCATTTTGGTGCAAACCTCGACGGACTAGAGTGGTCGTCTTATAACTAAAGTTTGGTCCTTATATCCAAGCTCCAACTGACGCATAATGTTGTGTCATTTGGCAAGACACTTCACCTTCATTGCCTGTTACTTTAGCCTCTGTAAAATGTCTGAATAAAATAAACTGAACTTTGTATGAATGTTGTGCATGTAAATGAGTGATGGGGGTGTTGGCCCAGGGCAGGTGTGGCTACAGGAGCTTATCACCAAGTGTGGGAAGCATAAAATGTAAAAAGAAGTGGATTAAGTGAGAGCGACGTCACCCACGGCGTTCGGCTCCAGTCAAATCGAGACTAGCAGTTATAGGGGCCAATTTGGAGCCGAGTTGTCATAGTATCCGAGTATCATAGCGACCAAAGAGCCAATCCAGAGCGAGGCTGTAGAAGGTAACGCCCCTTCCTGCCCACACCGCTGGTTTAGCAGGGACCGGGCGCTTAGCAACACTGTCAATCAAACCTGTGAGAGCGACCTGGGGAAAGAAGGCGCCTGATTTGTCTGTTATTAATGTTCATTCGCGCCCAAGCTCACAGATTTATTTAAGAGCAAAATGTGGGTCCCAAGTCAAAGCAGCTGAAAAATTCTGGTTCTCAATCACAATCTCACATTTACATATTTTGAAATAAATACCGTGTCTATTGCGTGAGCCACAGAAAAATACATCCAGACACGGACAAACAGATGGGAAAATATAATAGGCCAGTTTATAATAATCTGAATCAGGCCTTATAGACACATTTATTTGAACTGCAGCATCAAGTCTCAGAGCAGTGACACAATCAGCTTAAGTACAAACAAAATTCACTACTTTGAAATACAATAGTGAGTGAATGAAGAGTATATTTAGTGAAACGTGGTCCACTACTAAAGCTGCACTACGGAACGTCTCCGTTTGGGGCCCGGCACCTGTTTGTCAAGACTTTTAATACAGGACTTCATGATTGTACAAGTCTAAAAACCAGAACTGAAATGAGGAAAAAAGATTTTGGTCATTTTACAAAATAACAAAATAAGCAAAATTGGATTGTGTTTTTCTGTGTTTGAAAATGTCTCATAGGGACGTTTAAATAAAGATAAATAAATAAATGAAGATGTTCTGGTTTTGCCTGGAATGTTCCACAGTACGGCATTAAACGTGTGTCTTGCATTGATTTAATTATAGACGTTCAAGCATTTTTGACTTTGCCCTGACCTCACTAGGCCTGGTAGAGTCACCTGTTTATTTCTCTTAATAGAGATAAACAAGTTTAATGCCGTACTGTGGGGACATTTCAGGCAAAGGCATAACATCTCCAAGGAAACAAGCAGGCGGCGCACCCTCAAGCAGAACAGTTCCATAGTGCACATTTTAGGCTGTGTTCACAACAAGCAAAAGTGGCCCAAACTCCTTTTTAGTTGAAGATAAAGTGAGTGATTCAAAATAGTGCAAAAGTCGCCTGTTTTAGTTTGTGGCTCATCATAATGTGCAGCATATTCTCCAACACCAAAGTGAACTTAAGAGTGAGGACAAGTTTGATGAATGAATTGTGCACTAATACTTGTATCGGCTGAGATTCATTCAGACTCATGAGCCAGTTCACTCTGTGCTCGCTCCAAGTCTGAAGAAATGAAGAAAAGAAGCGTTGTCAGGAAGGGCATCTGGCTCCACAGGTGCAGTGAACACTGGTTGTGCTCACTTTACTGTTCAATACACCCACAGGACAAAACCCCAAGCCCAAACAAAGCACAACAAACAAAGTAACGTGGTCTACTTCAGTGTAGTGAAGAGTGCAGTGAGCGTTACATTGGAGAAACTAAACAGCCATTCCATAAGAGAATGTACCCATATTGTCGCAAGAGCTCCACTGGACCCCTGTCCACCGTCCATCTCCATCTCAAAGACACTAACCACTCCTTTGAAGATAGTGACGTACAGATCTTAGCCAGAGAAAAGAAATGGTTTGAGAGGGGAGTTAAAGAAGCAGTTTTTGCTAAGAAAGACAATCCTTCCTTGAATAGGAAGGATAGGGAGCCTTAGACATCACCTGTCCCCAATATCTAACTCCATTCTCAGACCCAAAGCAAATAAAGGAAACATAGAGAACAATGGAGTGAGCCATTAGGCCCCTTAAGACTGAATGCAGGTCCATTTAAGATGAAACTGTAAACAATAGCTATTTATAGATTCGGTGTAGTTAGCTCCTCCCTGCAGATAGATGTAAGGCATTGGTCATCAGCATTTCGACCAGAACTTTATAAGCGGCTTGTATAATAAGTGAAACGTCTTCACTCCTACAACTTTTTATCCAGTCGACAGATTTGTCTTTTACTATGTATCAGACCTGGATGACAGAAGGATTACATAGACTTCTGCTAAAGTAGATGTGACGACCACTACAATAAGAAACCATTAAAGTTGAGCTATTGTCCTATATGGCTTCTGCTTTTTCCTGCTGCGTTCCCAGCAAACCTGCAGAGTCATGTGGTTCCATGGTGTAACGGTTAGCACTCTGGACTCTGAAGCCAGCAATCTGAGTTCAAATCTCAGTGGAACCTTAAAAAGACTTTCATAACTATGTTTAATAAAGTTTGAAAGAAAGCTTTGTAAACTGCACTGTCAAGATGCAGAACCATAGTCAGATGGAAGACAATCACACTTTTAATCTGAGGGTACAGGGTTCAAGTCCCTGTTCAAGTGATTCTCACATTATGTGAACAAAAGCTCTGTTTTCTGCATGGAAAACTGTGTGGACAAATAGATTTGAAGCTTAGGAAAGAGCTGGCTCTTCTGGTATCCTCTGCTTGTGCTCACTAGTGATGGGTAAATGATACCTCAGTGTGTGTATCACACTTTTCCCCTTGTGTGTCGAGACGGTATCACACCGTGTTGGTAAGTGGTTTAAAAAAATGTATTGCAGCTACACTACAAAAGAAACACATTGTAATGAGTTTGCGTAACTAAGTGCAAGATATTACTTTTTCCATGTGAACATAACAATTGGGCCTATGTTCAATAATCTCTGTATGAAATTAGAGTGAATATTCCTGTGATGATTAATTGTGTGTGTCATATGAGTGCTTGAGGATTTTAAACATTTTTATTAAGAAAAATTAGTTTTTGAAGCATGTTTGGGCTCAAACGATTTATCCTCTTGGAAACAATTTCTCCAGCTTCAGAGAAAATTGGCAATCTTTTATTGTAATTACAATGCATCGATTTAGGGCCTCTTTTCTAGAAGCTTGAAGTAAAAAGGAAAGGTGTTTGATTTAGATTATTATTAGTCTCCATAATAATTAGTGACTAATTACAAAATACTAATCCACCAGTGTGCATTCCTGGTGTATTTTGTTCTTTCATGGCGAGCTCTATGATGCCGGAGCATTGATGATGTTCCGGTTGCATAGGACAACTCCGTTCAGCATTGACGACATTTCACCTGTGGGTCATAAAAATATATATAAAATATTTTGTCTCCCGTGGAAATGGGAATGGAACAAATGACCTTATCAGGTGTTATGAGATCAAAATGATCCCACACGGCGTCGTAGCAACAAGTGGCTCGATCTGTGCGGGATCCTGAAGTAGAACTGGCGCCTCATCGACACGTGACATAATGTGATACAATACAACACAGTCACTGTGTCAGTCACGTGACTTTTCTTGAAGCGATACGCTCAGTGACACAGCTCGGCTGAGGCATCGCTTTCAGCGCATGATACGTGTATCGGTGCCTCGACTCGTTTAGACCATCACTAGTGCTCACTTTACAGTTACTCAAAGTGCCAGAAACTGGCACGTGAAATCAAATGAAATGTGAAAGGCTTGAGTGTGTTTTTTTTTCCTATTAATTCCTTGGAATGTAAATCTTCAAGGTTTCAAGTCCTTGTTCAGGAGATTTGCGCACTATGTTACCAAAAGCTGTGTTGAAAACTACCAGGACAAAATGACATTCCAGACAAGAATTGACAGAAGGCTTTGGCATATTTACATAAAGGTCGAATGAAATCATAGGAATGTAATGGTAAACGGTCAAGTTCCTTTCTATAATAATTAGCTCCTGTGCAACATCTGAAGAGCCAAAAATAGCAGAGGATGGTTTCGATCCATCGACCTCTGGGTTATGGGCCCAGCACGCTTCCACTGCGCCACTCTGCTTAGTCTGTAGCAGGTTGGGACTCAAACCTACTAACATAGAGTTAGGAGGCCAGTGTCTTATATGTTACATTTCTGGGCATACGCACAACTAGCAGACGAAGACATAGATCTGTGCAGATTGCTGGTCCGTTACGCAGAGTGAGACTCACCTGCAGAGATGGGCAGAGGGACGTATACATTTAATAGTGCGGTCAGCTTGTTCTTTTTTCAGTTGGTATGCCAGTAATCTGGTTCGTTTGTTTCCAAATTCATAGTATCTCTGTCGAGTAAAAAGCAGCATCTTCTTGATTTGTTCTGTTTGTACCTGGTTGAGTTTGTTTTTTTTATTTCGTTTAGCTTCTTCATATTTTCTGATGTTGGCGATTGCTTATGAGTTTGTTCTGCAACAAGTGTGTGTTTCCTGAAGACTTCTACCTGGAGTCTCCGGTCCTCTGCTCTAGTTACTGCACAATCTAAGAAGGCCAGTTTGTTCTCCTTGGCCTCTTCCCGTGCGAACTTGACGTTTGGATTCAAGGCATGAATATGTGCAGTAAAGAGTTCCAGATCTTGAATTTTGGTCTTCGTCCATTTGTCATCCACATATCGATACCAATGCGTGGGTGGAGTGCCTGGAATTGAGGCCAGTGCATCCTGTACAAATCTGGTCTGATGTTACAGAGAAGTTCAGTCCTTTGGAAAGTACCTCTTTCTCTGTCTGGGTGAGCTCACAGTCAGACACATGTTCCACCCAGTATTCCCTGTTCACAGGATGGCCGTGTTTGTACCGTTTCCTCCTGTCTCCCTGAGTCCTGCGGTTAGGTTGTTTTTGGAGAACTTCCTTATGTGCCGTTCTTTGGTTTCCTTGTGTCGTTTCAACTGCCCTATGGCTACGAAATTTATAATCCTCTGAGTTATTTCTTCTGGGACAAAGTGGCTATCCTGCTTTTTAAGCATTCTCTTGTAAAACTCAAGTTATCAATAAGAAAATGCAGACGGCTGATTCTAAGTCCGAGTATTTCCTAAGGTAACGCTGAGTTAAACTGGCTGCCCTATGCCCTGGTTCAGGCGCCTCCCTCTGTAATACCTCGGATATTAACTGATTCTCTTGACATCTAAGGTTAAACCATAAGTTTAGGTCCAGGGTTCAATCCCCATTGAAAACTACTTTTTAATGTTTGTTGCAGTCCAATGTAAGCATAGATGTTTTTTTTCTCTGCCCACCACATACAGATTTGCAGAGACTTGCTTGAAGCCAATGAAGACGCTTGTCCATTATTTGGCGGGTAACCTTGGAGAGGGTTGGGAACAAATCTCATGATTTAGCATGTCAGTTTTTGGGACTTTATTGACCTGTAAAGTGAGCACCAGTGTTCACTGCACCTGTGGAGCTGTACCAGCAGCTCTTTCCTAACCTTCAAAATCCACTGAAAACTAATTTGTCCAACCTGTTTTCCACTCAGAGTACAAAGCTTTTGCTCACATAATGTGAGAATCACCTCATCACCAGAGTACATTTTTAAATCGAAGTTTTTTCCCTTTACGTAATGTCGACAAGTTGCAGCCACTGAAGAGCGTTGGTGGTGTAGTGGTTAGCATAGCTGCTTCCCAAGCAGTTGCCCCGGGTTCGATTCCCGGCCAATGCATGTTTTCCCGATGATGGTAATTGTGGAGAACTGTTTCAAATGACTTCTAATGCTCATAGTCTTATCTGTTCTACAGTCAAAATGCAATCCCTCATAATCACTCAATCTCTGGTTGATTCATGGACATGCACATATATAGGTGCATGTCCATGTGTATGTGTTAGTAAATTAGCACAGGTGGAACTATGCCAGTAGAGACAGAGCTTTTTCTCTCTTTCCTTTTGCTCATGTCTGATTAGGGATTTGAACCCTGGAACCTCAGATTAAAAGTCTTCTCCTTCAAGCTTTATCAAACACAGTTGCATTTGTCTTTTCAAGATTCCATCACGGTATGAACTCAGACCGATGGATTCAGAGTCCAGAGTGATCACCGTTGCAATTAATGGATTCATAGTGTAGTGGTCATCACGTCTGCTTTACACGCAGAAGGTCCTGGGTTCAATCCCCAGTGAAACCTGGGGATTTTGTTGCAGTCCAATGTAAGCATACATGTTTTCACAACAGGAATTAGACATGCTCTCTGCCCACCGCATACAAGGATGTTCAGATATTCAGATATTCAGACTAACGCTCTCCCAACTGACCTTTTTGGCAATAAAAATAATAACTCTGTCCATGTCCTGAACACAGTTCAACAATGCAAATCAAGTGTACACAAGATTTCATATGAAACCAAATTTCATATGATTTCGCATTTAGCCAGTTGTTGGCACTTATATTGAATAAATATTCATGTTCACTGCACGTGTGGAGTTATACCAGAAGCTAGTTTTTCAAGGCCACTGAAAACCAATTTGTCCAGGCCGTTTTCCAGTGAATAAACACAGGGTTGTGATGTGATAAGTCTGTTAAAGCACTGTTGATTCCCTGGCCAGGAATCAAATTGGGCTGCGGTGGTGAGATCGCCAAATCCTAGCCAGAAGACCAAAGTGAAATACATTTTATCCCCGAAGTGCAAACCTATGGCCAGTGAAGCTCATAACTGATTTGGTTTTGAAAAAAAGGATGGTCGAAGCATGGTAAAAGAGCTACAGTTCCCTGACCAGGAATCGAACTTAGGCTGTGGCAGTGAGAGCGCTGAATCCAACCCACTAGACCAGACCCGGGCGTTTTAAGGCCCGCAAAAGGTTTCGTGAAATTAAGAAAATAAAACCTACGCAAAAATTTAGCATAATGCGTAGACTAAAACAGCAGTGCTTTTACTTTGAGTCATGTTAACATCGTGCGTGCGTCGCTTCCGTACAGGTGCTCTGCATCAATCCCGAGTGCATGTGATTAGCAACAAGTCATTGTAATGGTAACTCTTCAAAATATTTGCACATGTCAAAAAAGAAAGGTGGATGCTGAAGGCTGTGGTTTTAAGAAAATATGGACCACTAAATATTTAGTTACTGAAGTTGGGGGTACACCCGTGTGTTTAGTTTGTGGTGAGCAGGTCGCCGTGTTTAAGTACAAAGTGAGTCGGCATTACGAGACAAAGCATGCGGACAAATACAGACATTTGACTGAGGCTGCAAGAGCGCGTATATCCGAAGATTTGCTAGCGAAGCAAGGAAAACAACAAGGCTATTTTACCAAGCTACACGCAGCCCGGGATGCAGCAACCAAGACCAGCTTTGTGATATCCCACAAAATCGCTAAAAACTGTAAGCCATTGTCAGAGGGGGAGTTTGTTAAAGAGTGCTTGGTGGACTCTACAGCACTAATATGTCTAGGGAAAAAAGAAGCATTTGACAAAGTCCCAATGTCCAGGTGAACGGTGACCAGAAGGGTGGTGGGACATCGCGGAGAATCTCCACTTCAGCTAAAAAGTGGAGTAGGACGTTTTGACTTTTTCTCCTTGGCTTTGGATGAGAGTTGTGATGTCCGCGACACAGCACAGTTACTCGTGTTTCTCCGAGGAATAACGCAGGATTTCAAGATTACGGAGGAGCTGGCAGGAGTGAGATCAAAGAAAAAACAACCACGGGGAGTGATTTGTCCAACGAGGTAAACGCATGTGTGGACAAGCTTGAACTGAAATGGGACAGACTGGTAGGAGTCACTACTGATGGTTGTCCGAATCTGACAGGGAAAGATGTTGGACTTTTGAAACAAATGCAAAATAAAGTGACTGAACTTGACACAGAGCATAAGTTGGTATTTATTCGTTGTATTACTCATCAACATGCGTTGTGCAAGTCAGTGTTTAAAACTTAACGATGTTGTTTGATGTTGTAACTAAGACAGTTAACTTAATCAGGGCACGAGCACCGAATCACAGGCCGTTTGTTGCACTTTAGAAGAGCATGATAATGAACATGGTGACATCAGGTACCATACAGCTGTCAGATGGCTCAGCCTGGGCAAAGTGTTAAAAAAGATTTTGGGACCTAAAAGCAGAGATTCAAGAGTTTTGTGAGATTAAAGGCAAAAAACATCCCTGAGCTCTTAGATGTAGACTGGATTGCAGATTTAGCATTTGCTGTTGATGTGACAGCACTGATGAATGAACTGAACACTAAACTGCAAGGCAAGGGACTTTTTGTTCATGAAATGCATAACCTGGTCAAGGCTTTCATGAGAAAGGTGCAGTTTCTTTCAAATCAACTAGAGAACAAAATGCTCCCTCACATGCAAACCCTGAAAGAAGTCAAACCATCAGCTAGTCACCTCTGCAGGTACTCATCTGTGTTAGGAGACCTGTACAGTGAGTTTTCAAGACAATTTGAAGATTTTAAAAACATTGAGGATGAAATGCACTGATTTCCTCTCCCTTTGCATGCAATGTGGATAATGCACCCATTGATGTTCAGCTGGAGCTCATAGACTTGCAGTCAGATGCAGTACTGGCAGAGCACTTTAAGTCAGCATCACTGCTGGAGTTCTCTTCATCTCTCAAGGAGGAGAATTTTCCAAACATGAGGAAACATGCTCAGAAGATGTGTTGGTTCTTTTTGGATCTATACATGTGAACAAACATTCTCAGTAATGAAGTTTACCAAATCCAGGTATAGATCCTCTCTTACTGATGATCATCTGTCAGATGTGCTTCACATCTCCACCTCAAACATTCAACCTGACTTTGATGCACTTGTTAAAGCTCAGAGGCTAGATTTCTCTCACTGAACAAGAAAAAAAAACACTGAAACATGTTTACTTTGATTTTTTTTCTGCACTGTTTGGCAGCTGGACAAAAATGTTTTGAGTTATGTTACATTATTATTGGCATACAGAGACAGTGCATCTTAATAGAAAATTAAGAAAGTTAAAAACAGAAATCATTGTGGTAATGTGACTGAAAAAAAGAGTTACAAATTGCGCACTTACCATTGTTTTTGCATAATTTTACTGAATAAATTCATCTTTTTGTAAAACAACCTCACTTTCTCATTATCTAAACAATAACACATACTCTTACCAGCTTCTGTAAACAATGCCATTTACTTATTTAAACGTAGAAATAAAATTAATAACCAGAGTAGATTTCAAACTTTTGGCCCGGCCCTCCCACAATATTTTCTGCTGTCTCATTTGGCCCCTGGGGGAAAAATAATTGCCCACCCCTGCACTAGACCGTCGGGGAGCTTCTGTTACTTTTCTTTCATTAGTCAGTACGATTGGTTTCATCGATGCCTGAAAAAAAATTTAGAAGATAAAAGTGAATGTTGTAAAGACTATACAATAAAAAATGACTCAAATCTATGTTTCCCAGATGACCTACTTTGGCAAATAAAAATGACTCAGACGTGTTCATGTCTTAAAAAAAGATCAGACATGGAATTAGCAGAGTGGTGCAGAGAAAAGCGTGCTGGGCCCTTAATCCAGAGGTCAATGGGGTCGAAACTCTTAAAAAATAGAAAAAAGAAAACACCTCTGCTAAAGTTAGACCTTCAGATGTTGGACAGGTGTCTTTTATTATAGAAACGAAAACCCATTTTGAAAGATAAAATTATATACCAAATCAAAATTCATCATGGACCTGACCATTTAACATTACATCGCCCTGATTTTATTCGACCTTTGTGTAAAGATGTGAAAGGCTTTCGTCTGTGCTCCAATGGGTTCGAGTCTCATCTGCAGTAGCTTTCAGCAGTCTGGTAATGTGGAAGCACAGTGGAAGTGTGCTGCATGCAACCGAGCAGAAGAAAACAGGGTATTATAGGTTCTTGTTGTACATATGCTGTGACATATAATCACATAGCCCAGTGGCCTAATGGATAAGGCATTGGCCTCCTAAGCCAGGGATTGTGGGTTCGAATCCCATCTGGGGTGAATTTTCTACAGAATTGCACACCTGTGTTTGAGAAGCATAGATCTCACAGTAACATGTTGCTGTGGTCCAAGCATTTGCTGTGTCTGTAAGCTTAAAAGCACATTTGTAAGTCTAAAAAAATAAATATTAGTTTGGGTTTTTTAAAGATTCTCTTGTATATGCCTGTGTTTGCAGTGTCAAAGTAAAATATCTTGATTGATACAGTGTGCTTTTATCACATTTTATTTATTTGATTGTACTTCCAATGTAACTTTTAGTGTTTGTTTGAATATAAATTGGCACCCATAATCAAAAAGTCAACTTACTGCACTATTCTGCTCAAATGTAATGGTCCAAACTGCGTTTGTTCACATTAATGGCATTTTGATGGGAGTGTATATTGAGACATGTTGGTTAGAAGGGACTTTTTCCATTCTTGCACCTCTCGTAATCGCTATCATTATGTTAAACCTTTCCTGTTCCGGTCCCCTGACCGTGGTCGGGAAACACAGGGGAGAGCCGTCTTCTCCAGGGCCGAAGGGTCGCTGCTCCTCCGGGGTTTAACTCCCTGTTCTTTACCTCAAAGTTTTTTCAAGTGTGGTGCGAGCTGAAAGACCCCAGCCTGTTGCTCAAAAGTTGGCTGCTTTATTGTCTCTACTGCACCGTAATTACACATCAGTTCCACCGTCTTTTTCCAGGTACCACTCCAGACTCACACGTCACCTCTCACTCACGCTTCACACTGAACTAAAGCACAGAGGAGCTTTCAAAAGATTCAGATACGCCACAAATACCTTTATAAAGTGTTATTTTCATGAACATTTCAAATATTTCAGAATATGGAATCAATGTCAAGAAACCTTAATATTTCACATAGAGCTGTTTTTCCTTTAGCTTCTGCTGTTTGTGCTCAGACTCACAAAGTCTCCTCCTCTCCTCTCTCCTCTCCCCTTTGCCCTGACGCTCTGACTGTTGTGCGGCGGACACACATCTACCACAGATATAATAAACTCGCGTTATATCAAATGGATTTATGTTGCCATTTCCTATCAGGATTTTCATTATATATCTACGGACGAGTTTGTTAGCGTGTCATGAGTAGCGGGCAAAAGTCACTTCGGAGAAAATGCGGTCGCTGATAAATTATTTACTTTTTTTGTGCGGCCCAGTAGCAATGCATCACGGACCGGTACCGGTCCCCAGCCCGTGGCAGGTAAAGAAACACTCTAAAGGTGCGTTCACACCGGGGCATCAGATGCGTCGAGATCACATTCAAAGTCTATGGTGGACGCAATGTGGGGTGTGAGGCAGACCAAAGATGCGGGACTCGGAGCAAGTTTAAGGGGTGTTTACTTGACAGAACAAACAAACAGGTGATGGGAGAGAACATACGAGGAGTGTTTTGGGTGCAGGTCAGGGGTCCAGAGGTGCAGGGAAGACACGAGACGGGAAACACAGCCGGTACCGGGAGACAGGGTCGGAGATGGGAGTCCAGAACAGTGCAGGGAGCTGGGTGCAGAGCGGGAACACGAGCAGGACAACAGGCAGACGAACATGGGGCAGGAAGCACAGCAGTGACGAGCAATGATGAACAGGACTCCAGCAAGACACCAGGCAGGACACGGACAGGTAGCACAGCAGAGACACACGAGGACCAACAGTGAGGCGAACAGGCAGGTGACGTGCAGTGAGTCGAGCAGACGATCTGGCAAAGACAAGAGAATCCTGGCTCCTCTTATCCTCCCGCAGGTGCATTGATTGCACAGATTAGAAGCAGGTGCACGCGGGAGGAGCCAGGAACTCCGCCCAGCACCAGAGACAGGCAGGTGAGGGAGTCCTGCGTTAGTCCTCTGTACTCCACCTCGCCCTCATCCGTGATGAGGCCAATGATGGCAGAGTCATCGGAGAACTTCTGCAGGACGCAGCTGTCCGTGTTGTGTCTGAAGTCTGCAGTGTAAAGGGTGAAAAGAAAGGGCGCGAGGACAGTGCCCTGGGGCGCCCCCACACTGCAGGCCATGATGTCAGACACACAGTTCTTGGCTCTCACAAACTGGGGCCGGTTTGTGAGATAGTCCAGGATCCAGTCTGCCAGGTCACAGTCCACCCCGGCGGTCTCCAGCTGAAAGCACTGGAGAAGTCAAAGAAGAGAATCCTCACAGTGCTGCCGGGGTTCTCCAGGTGAGACAATGAGCGGTGCAGCAGGTTGATGACGACGTCCTCCATTCCGATGCCAGGCTGGTACGCAAGCTGCAGCGGATCCATCGCTGAGCTCACGGTGGGGCGGAGGTGGCCAAGGACCAGTCTCTGCAGTGTCTTCATCAGATGAGACGTTAGAGCCACCGGCCTGAAGCTGTTGAGCTCCTTGGCCTGTGGCGTCTTGGGCAGGAGGTCTTCCAGAGTTGTGGTACCACCCTCAGCTTTAGGCTCATATTGAAGACATGCTCCATAACTCCACACAGTTCATCTGCACAGGACTTAAGGAGCCTGGAGCTGATGCCGTCTGGTCCTGCTGCCTTCCTGGGTCTGTTCTTCTTGAGCTCAAGTCTCACCTGGGCTGTTGAAAATGACAGTGGCAGGCTGGGGGGATGGATGAGTCCATGTGTATTGGGCTGAAGAACAGAGGCAGAGGTGTGAGGAGGTACAGTGATCCCTCGCTATATCACGCTTCATCTTTCACGGCTTCGCTGCTTCACGGATTTTTTTTTTACAGTGCGCATATTTTTACAGTGCATTGTGATCTGAATTCTGATTGGTTCAGGGGCTTTACTGTTGTGTAGAAATAAAATATTGACGCTGTACTGTGTTAGTTTTTCACTTGTCAACAGTTTTCGTTTCTGTACATTCTGCCAACTTTACATTTGCATTTTTTCTCTGTGACAAAATCTACAATGTCGAAGAAACGCTCCGCGTTGACACGGGGCCTCCGGACGCGCTAAAGAGGCAGAGGAAGATGCTAACTATTGCAGAAAAAGTTACACTCCTGGACATGCTAAAGGAAGGTAAAAGCTATGCGGACTAACACTTGGTCGCTTAGCAACCATGGTGAGAATGGCCACTGAACTTCAGCGCACGGCACAAGAATGGGACCCTTTGATGAGTCGTTCATTGCAGTTCTCAAATATAATCGAAGGTGGCATATCCGTTTATAAAAATCTTTTTGCTCAGAAAAAGAAAGAGCGCCAACAACTACCCATAACAATGTTCTTCTCTCGGAGAGAGACTCCTGCGCCTTCAGTAGAAACAGACGCTACAGCGGAGTCAGGACGAAGAGGCAGCGCTGGGACTGTGAAATACGAGAGTGACAATGTTTCCAACCTTTACTATACTGTACAGTACAGTATTAAAATTATTGTTTTAAACACATTTTGGGCTTTAAAACAGGTTTCGATTTTTGGTTTCATTCTATAGTTCAGTATTGCATTGTAAAATAATTAAAAAAAAATAAAGGAAGTGAGAATTGAGGTCGTTCACCCACCGCAGGTCCCCCTCCGTCTGGGCAGGAGGTGCTTTGAAGCCTGAGATAGTCTTTAGACTTCTCCACACCCCCTGGATGTTCTTCTGCTGTAGCTGGAATGCAGGTCCATTTAAGATGAAACTGTAAACAATAGCTATTTACAGTTTCGGTGTAGTTAGCTCCTCCCTGCAGATAGATGTAAGGCATTGGTCATCAGCATTTCGACCAGAACTTTATAAGCGGCTTGTATAATAAGTGAAACGTCTTCACTCCTACAACTTTTTATCCAGTCGACAGATTTGTCTTTTACTATGTATCAGACCTGGATGACAGAAGGATTACATAGACTTCTGCTAAAGTAGATGTGACGACCACTACAATAAGAAGCCATTAAAGTTGAGCTATTGTCCTATATGGCTTCTGCTTTTTCTTGCTGTGTTCCCAGCAAACTTGCAGAGTCATGTGGTTCCATGGTGTAACGGTTAGCACTCTGGACTCTGAATCCAGCAATCTGAGTTCAAATCTCGGTGGGACCTTAAAACGACTTTCAAAACTATGTTTAATTAAGTTTCTCCAGCTTCAGAGAAAATTTTATTTTAATTACAAGGGATCGATTTAGGGCCTCTTTTCTAGAAGCTTGAAGTATAAAGGAAAGGTGTTTGATTTAGATTATTATTAGTCTCCATAATAATTAGTGACTAATTACAAAATACTAATCCACCAGTGTGCATTCCTGGTGTATTTGGTTCTTTTATGGCGAGCTCTATGATGAAAACTACCAGGACAAAATGACATTGCAGACAAGAATTGACAGAAGGCTTTGACATATTTACATAAAGGTCAAATGAAATCATAGGACTGTAATGTTAAACGGTCAAGTTCCTTTCTATAATAATTAGCTCCTGTGCAACATCTGAAGAGCCAAAAATATCAGAGGATGGTTTCGATCCTTCGACCTCTGGGTTATGGGCCCAGCACGCTTCCGCTGCGCCACTCTGCTTAGTCTGTAGCAGGTTGGGACTCAAACCTACTAACATAGAGTTAGGAGGCCAGTGTCTTATATGTTACATTTCTGGGCATACGCACAACTAGCAGACGAAGACATAGATCTGTGCAGATTGCTGGTCCATTATAAAATCTTTCGGGAATCAGATGGGACATGAACCACCCGTCCCCGGTTTAGGATTACATGCCAGCACACTTCCACTGTGCTCCGCATTGCCAGACTGCTAAAAGCTACTGCAGATGAGATAAAAATAAATAAATAAATAAATAGCATAAATACAATAAGTTAATTATTGGAATACATAAGGTTAAAAATTTAAATCATTTGTGTGTGTTAGTATTAAAAAAGGTCATGTCTTTGTGGAAAGGTATGTAAGTAACTCGTTGTGAGTTCATGCATTGGTTTTGTTCTTTGAACACAGTGATGTTGATGCACGGTTCATTTTATGCACCAGTAAAACATACCTATGACATGAATTTGAAAAAAATAATCATATTTTATTTTTCAATAAAGAAGGGTTCGGTGAATGTGCCTATGAAACTGGTGGGGTTCGGTACCTCCAACAAGGTTAAGAACCACTGACCTAAAGGGAGGCTAACATTTTGATTTTAAAGGGCCTGTGTTACACTATTTTCTCATCTATGTTATAAAGTTGTTTCCTCATCACAAACAGACCTGGAGTTGTGTTTTGTTTCATTCACATGTTTAACACACAAACCCTGCATGTTTAGACTGATTTCTTCTCTCACCACAAGGTGGAACAGAGCATTTTGATCTTTGGAGACGCAGACAAACTAATAATAAAGTGTTACTCAAACATGTGTGATAATGATAATGATAATGATAATGATAATTTTTATTTTGTTTCAGACATTTCTGTCTTCAGTCCACAAGCAAATCAAAGTACACAAAGTCTGAAAAGGAAATAGGCAGAAGCCTGAGCTTATTACGCCTACACCTTTTGTACTAAACATAAGGAGCTGCTACATTGAACAGTGTTACACTATAAACAAAAAAAACAGAAAAAAGCAAGAAACGAAAGCATCATTCGGCATTCAGCATTCAGCATATAGGGATATGATTTCCTTTTTGAACAAACTTTTGAAACGGCTCAAAGTTCTACAATCTTTAATATTATCGTCTAGCTTGTTCCAAACATTTACTCCAGCGGTTGAAATGCAGTGCTGTTTTACGTTTGTTCTGACAGGTGGTTTTTTAAATACATCATGGCCTCGAAGATTATAGGCACAATCTCGATTTTTTAAACAGATCTTGAATATGAGATGGTAGTAGTTATTCTAATTTTATACATAAATTGTGCTGTTCTATAATCTACGAGGTCATTGAATTTCATTGTGTTTTTTTGGATAAAGAATTCATTTGTATGAGCCCTGTAAGAGGCTTTGTTCACAATTCGCATTACTCGTTTTTGGACAACTGTAATATGAATGATATTTGTTTGATATGTGTTTCCCCACACCTCCACACAGTAGGTCACGTGTTTCCTCACACCTCCACACCGTAGGTCATGTAGGGAAGTATCAATGAACTGTACAAAATAAATAATGTTTTTTCGTTCAAACATTCTTTTACTTTAGATATAATTGCTAAGGATTTGCATAATTTTGTCTTTATAAATTGTATGTGGCTTTTCCAACTTAGGTTATTTTGGATAATTATTCCTAGAAATTTAATTTGATTTATTTGCTCTATTACTGTATTATGAATAATAATATTCCTGTTCACATTTATTCGGCGATTTGTAAATACTATGAATTTGGTTTTATTTAGATTTAAAGTTAATTTGTTGGAATCGAACCAGCTTTTCAGCAGTTTTAGTTCTTTTTCCAGCTCTTCCATTACTGTTTCAAAATCATTTCCACAATGTATTATATTTGTATCGTCTGCAAATATAAAATGTAAAGCTTTTGAAACCAAACATATATCATTAATATAAAGGATAAAGAGCAAAGGACTCAACACTGACCCCTGGGGGAGGCCACAGGTCACTGTCACTCTGAATCTACTCCATTTATATGAACATACTGTGATCTATGTTCTATATAACTTTTGATCCATGAGAAAGCCACACCCCTAATACCATATCTGTACAGTTTTCTGAGTAATAGATCATGATTGACTGTATCAAAAGCTTTAGTTAAATCTAGAAACACTCCAATGGCATATTGTTTATTATCTATTGCATTCGATATGTTTTCGACTAGATCTATTAATGCCAGGGTAGTGGTTCTATTTGGTCTAAAGCCATATTGCTGTTCACAGAGAATTGTATGTTTTTCGAGGTAACTGTATAATCTTTTATGGAATAATTTCTCCAGAATTTTTGCAAAATGAGACAATAAAGAAATAGGCCTATAGTTTGTAAGGTCATGTTGATCACCGGACTTGTAAATAGGGATAACCTTTGCCCTCTTCATTCCTTCTGGGAATACACCCGACTGCAGAGATAAATTAAAAATATAGGTGACTGGTTTAACTATATATTCAATGGTTTCTTTCAACACACACATGTCCAGTCCATTCCAGTCTGTTGAGTTTTTGTTCTTACTTTGTTTAACAATTGCACATATTTCACTTTCATCTGTTCCTTGTAAGAATATTGTTTTATCCTGCTTAGCAATTCTACTGATTATATCATGTGCTTGGTTAGATTCCGGAATATTTTTTGCTAATTTAGAACCAATGTTACTAAAATAATTGTTAAATTCGTTTGCAATTTCCTTGGGCTGACTGAGGAGATGTCTGTCATTTGTCAAGATGTGAGTAGGAAAGTGACCATTTCGTTTGCCCGTTTTTTTATTAATTTATTTAAGACATTCCAAGTATTTTTAATGTCATTTTAGTTTTTTTTCCAGGATTGAACAGTAGTACTCTTTTTTCTTAATCTCATAATACTTACTAATTTATTTTTGTATGTTTTATAGGTAACCTCTGCCTCAATTGTTCGTTTTTTAAAAAAGTCTTTATACAGTTTATTTTTTTTCTTGCATGCTTTTTGAATCCCTTTAGTTATCCAAGGCTTTCCGACAAATCTATCGAAGTCGCTCTACTAACTAAAGGACAATTTTTTTTCATAAAGAGAGCAATAGATTTTCAGGAAAACCTCATATGCTGTATTTACATTATCTACATACACATTGTCCCAATTTTGTTCCATTAAGTCATATTTAAATTGACTGAATGTTTCGTGAGTTTTTTGTCTATATATTTTGAATGTTTTTATTTCATTATGCATTTTTGTGGCCTTCTTTATGACTGTAAATATCGGTAGATGATCTGATGCATCATTTATTAAAAGTCCACTTGTTATTTCAGTTTCTATAACGTTAGTGAATATATTGTCAATCAGTGTTGCACTATTTCTTGTTATTCGAGTTGGTTTTGTTATTGACGGATATAAACACAAGCTGTACATTGTATTAATAAATTCCGTAGTTGCAGTTTGTTCTAAAGGATTCAATAAGTCGATGTTAAGATCCCCACAAACAAAAAACATTTTCCTGTCATTTAAACCTTCGTACAAATCAAACAGTTTTTCCCTAAATGTGTCAATACTTGAGCCAGGCTTCCTATATATACAACTTAATATAATGTTTTTTGATTTTTCAGTTTCTATTTCTACTGTAACACATTCCATCATTTTATCAATAACTAAGCACATGTCTTTCACTATCTTACTTTTCAAATTTTTATCAACGTATAAAGCTACACCACCACCTTTTTGAAAAGTTCTACTTGTGTGAATGAAAACACAAGTCCAGGTCTGTTTTTGATGAGAGAACAACATTATAACAGCCTAACGCTCACAAGAATCCATTTTGTGTTATATAGGACCTTTAAATGTCATAAACGTGACCTATGTGTGTCTCCAGATACAAAGTCGACATGTTCACATCAAATATGGATTTTACTGTTCACATTTCTAATGCTGATTAACTCTTAACAAACACAATGGACATAATGGACAAGTTATGTTTTCATTCTTTTTGTGTTTTGGTTCCAAGAGTGTTAGTTCTGTTTAAATTGGAACATTGTTGTGATTTTGAAATATTAAAATAAAATAATAGTTTATTATTCTTCGTCGCTCAAAATAAGTGTCACACTCCCGGATGTTAAAAACTAACAGCGCTCACGCCTCAGACACAGCCCTGATCTGCAGACTGTGCAGAGGTTCAGGAGCTGAAGTCTTTCATAAGCCAGTGATCCCCAACCACCGGGAACCGGTTCTGGTCCGTTACGCGTTTGCTCCCGGGCCGCACAAAAACAGCAAATTAATCTGCAACCGCATCTTCTCCGACGTGACTTTGGCCCGTCCCTCGTGACACTCTGATAAGCTTGTCTCTAGATATATAATGAAGATACTGAGAGGAAATCTCCACAGAAATCCATTTGATATAACGACGAGTTTATTATATCTGTGCTGATCTGCTCTTGTCTCCACGACGTATCACGTATAACACATCAGACACGACGCCCCAAAAGCAAAAGTCTTTGGAGGAGACAGAAGAGGAGAAGCTACATTTAACAGACAAACCAGGAGTCCTGCTTAAAATCTGGGTTTGTCTCTGCAGGTGAGTCTCACTCTGTGTAACATGAGGGAAAAGCGAACGAGACAATGAAACCTTCTAAACTGCTTTGGCTCATGGAGACTAAGCACCTGGATTAAAAGAGAAGCCTTTAGAGTTTTTTCAAAGAAATTACGGAGCAGACTGGACATAAACACACTGTGGGAGTCATTATCTCCCCAGGGAGGAGCAATGGCTCTACTCCGAGCTCCGTGTGACTGAGCTCCTCACCCTATCTCTAAGGGAGCTCTCACCCACCCTGCGGAGGAAACCCATTTCGGCCTCTTGTATCTTCTCAGGCCCCTGAACCAGACCCTCTCCAGCCCCTGACTGTGCCTAGAAATTCTGTCCATAAATATAATGAACAGAACCGGTGACAAAAGGAGGCCTGCCTCTCAAAACAAAAGAATATTCTTAAATAAGGACGAATATTAAACATTAGTTACACTAAGATACACTAATGAACAGCATTCACTGAGGTTGAGTCGTCTCATACAGATCTTTACTCAAATTTTAACAGTTTCATGTTGCACTGTTGTAGGTGACATAAACCAGTACGAACATTTAAATGTATTGCGTAGCATACTCCATTCTTGTCTCTTTCTTACATAGGCGCGGTGCATGATGGGATGTAGCAGTGAGTGAAGTGTGCTCAGATACGGTCGATCTCGTCGGGTGCATGAAATGGTGCAGCACTTGTCACGCTGGAAGTGACATAAGCCCTTAAATGCACCGTTCAAATGGCTCATTTAAGGGAAGTTTGGCAAATTGGGAAAGGGCCTCTACTTTGTGTCATTTTCAAATTATTTCTTTCATGTTTTCTTGACAAACTGCTTCTTGATTTGTTTAAAAGTATAATTTATATTTAAACATGTTTTTTCCTCCAGATGAAGTGGAAATGAGAGAATCGTCCAAACCTGTCAGACACTTTAAAGTCACTCTGTATTTACACAAATGTCCTGAGCATCAGGAGCTCACATCTGGGCCGGTCTAAGTCCAGGTCTCACGTGTGGATCTGAACTGGTCTAAGTCCAGATTCTATGAGGTCCTCTCTCTAGCGCCCCCTCTGGCCGGACCTGAGACAACAGGAAACAGCATATCCACAGGTCACAAAACAAAGTCTAAACCAGATCGTAACCAGGTCTAAACCAGGAGTAAACCAGGACTAAACCAGGACTAAACCAGGTCTAAACCAGGTCTAAACCAGGTCTAAACCAGGTCTAAACCAGGTCTAAACCAGGACTAAACCAGGTCTAAAGGTCCAGTACCTTGCAGTAGTAGTAGAACATTGGAAGGATGTAGAGGAGGTTCAACAGTAGAATGAGCAGGACTCTGATGATCAGGTCTGAGTCTGAAGCTACAACACAAAAGACCCAGATCAGTCCAGACTAGGACCAGGATAAGTTTGTGTGACCCTTGACCCTCACATGACCCTGTGTAAACCCTGACCCTCACATGACCATGTGTGACTCTCACATGACGCTGTGTGACCCTCACATGACCCTGAGCGACCCCTGACCCTCACATGACCCTGTGTGACCCTCACATGACCCTGTGTGACCCTCACATGACCCTGTGTGACCCCTGACCCTCACATGAGGCTGTACGACCCCTGACCCTCACATGAGGCTGTTGCTGGACGTACCTCCCAGAGAGAGCTGGAGGCTGGGGCTCTGAGAGGAGAAGTTGTGGTTGAACACATGAAGGTGGTAAACACAGGTGTAGTTTCCTTTGTGGGCGGGGCCAGTGTCAGAGAACAGGAAGTGTGCGGAGTGATTGACAGCGGGCAGGGTGTAGTTCTGACCGAGGCGCGCAGTGGGAGAGAGGAGCTGGAAGGAGCCTCCCGGGTACTGTGGCTCCACAGAGCATTTGACCCTGAACTTTGACCCCCAGCAGCACCCGGGTACCCTGCTCCACAGAGCATTTGACCCTGAACTGTTGACCCCAGCAGCACCCGGACCCCCTGCGACGCAGAGGAGTGTGTGTGACGCAGAGGAGTGTGTGTGACACAGAGGAGTGTGTGTGACACAGAGGAGTGTGTGTGACGCAGAGGAGTGTGTGTGACACAGAGGAGTGTGTGTGACACAGAGGAGTGTGTGTGACGCAGAGGAGTGTGTGTGACACAGAGGAGTGTGTGTGACACAGGAGTGTGTGACACAGAGGAGTGTGTGTGACACAGAGGAGTGTGTGTGACGCAGAGGAGTGTGTGTGACACAGAGGAGTGTGTGTGACGCAGAAGAGTGTGTGTGACACAGAGGAGTGTGTGTGACGCAGAGGAGTGTGTGTGACACAGAGGAGTGTGTGTGACGCAGAGGAGTGTGTGTGACACAGAGGAGTGTGTGTGACACAGAGGAGTGTGTGTGACGCAGAGGAGTGTGTGTGACACAGAGGAGTATGTGTGACGCAGAAGAGTGTGTGTGACGCAGAAGAGTGTGTGTGACGCAGAGGAGTGTGTGTGACACAGAGGAGTGTGTGACGCAGAGGAGTGTGTGTGACGCAGAGGAGTGTGTGTGACACAGAGGAGTGTGTGACACAGAGGAGTGTGTGACACAGAGGAGTGTGTGACACAGAGGAGTGTGTGTAACACGCATTTTACACCTGACACTCCACTGGAGCAACTATAAAAAAAAAAAAAAGAAAAAAAACTTCTGCAAACCAAAAATATAAGATCAGACTTTTACCTGAACACTTCGCCTCGAGACCCAAGGAAGTAGAAGAGGAGGATGAATCATGGACACAGTGTCTCACTGCAGACTTCTTCACACAGTCAGATGAGACTCTCCACACTGGACTCTCTGGAAAATCATCTCTCTGTTCTCCATAAACAGCAGAGCCACAGTCCAGGTCTCTGCAAACAGCAGCTGTGTCCTCCAGGAGCCAGGGTCCATAGGGTTCCACCCGTCTCCACTCTCCTCTGTGTCTCACCTCCACAGTCCCAGCACAACGACTGGCCCCTCCCACCAGCCTGAGCGGCTCTGAACAGACAAGAGACAGGGTGAGCCCCGCCCCTTTACGGCAAGGCAAGGCAAGTTTATTAGTATAGCACAATTCGTACACAAGGTAATTCAAAGTGCTTTACAGAATAAGAAAGACATTAAAATCACACAAATCAAACATGAATAATCACAAATAATCATCATCAAATTGACATTAAAACAATAAAACAAAAGAGTGCAGAATAAAAATAAAAATAAAACCTTTTCAGTCATATGCACAGATAAACACATCAGACGGCTCTTTCTGCTTTATTTCATTCATGTCTCGTATGTTTCATTTTATGACTCTGTTCATGTCTTTTTTATATTTTAGAAAATAAATTAATCAAAGACAAACAAGTCTCACTTACCCAAAGTGTAGACGAACCAGACCAGCGCTCTGAGCCAGGGGCTGAGCCAGGGGCTGAGCCAGGGGCTGAGCCAGGGGCTGAGCCAGGGGCTGAGCCAGGGGCTGAGCCAGGGGCTGAGCCAGGCTGAGCCAGGGGCTGAGCCAGGGGCTGAGCCAGGGCTGAGCCAGGGGCTGAGCCAGGGGCTGAGCCAGGGGCTGAGCAGGGGCTGAGCCAGGGGCTGAGCCAGGGGCTGAGCCAGGGGCTGAGCCAGGGGCTGAGCCAGGGGCTGAGCCAGGGGCTGAGCCAGGGGCTGAGCCAGGGGCTGAGCCAGGGGCTGAGCCAGGGGCTGAGCCAGGGGCTGAGCAGGGGCTGAGCCAGGGGCTGAGCCAGGGGCTGAGCCAGGGGCTGAGCCAGGGGCTGAGCCAGGGGCTGAGCCAGGGGCTGAGCCAGGGGCTGAGCCAGGGGCTGAGCCAGGGGCTGAGCCAGGGGCTGAGCCAGGGGCTGAGCCAGGGGCTGAGCCAGGGGCTGAGCCAGGGGCTGAGCCAGGGGCTGAGCAGGGGCTGAGCAGGGGCTGCCAGGGGCTGAGCCAGGGCTGTCTCCTCTCCCCCTCCCTCACCTGCCTGACTCCAGAGCTGGGCGGAGCCCTGGCTCCTCCCACACGCACCTGCAGCCCATCAGGGCAATCGACACAGCTGCAGGTGGTTAAAAGGAGCCAGGACCCAGCTCTCCTGGCCAGGTCGTCTGTTCACATCTCTGTGTGTGTCGTCGCACTGTTTGTCGTCATGCTGTTCGCCTCACTGTTGGTCCTCGTGTCTCTGCTGTGCTTCCTGTCCGTGTCCTGCCTGTGTTCTCCGACCCCGTCTCCCGGTATCGGCTGTGTTTCCCGTCTCGTGTCTTCCCTGCACCTCTGGACCCTGACCTGCACCCAGCTCCTCGTATGTTCTCCCGTCACCTGTTTGTTTGTTCTGTCAATAAACACCCTTCAACTTGCCCCGAGTCCCGCATCTTTGGTCCGTCTCACACCCCACTTTACGACAAAACCAGGTCCAAACCAGGTCCAGATCCAGCACTGAGACGTGTCTCTAAGAGTTTCCTGTTTTAAACACATTCTTATCTGTTCGTTTGTGGGTTTTCTCGGTAAAACTAAAGAACATCTCCATAATCTGATGTTTTTTATAATTCAAATATGTATTTGAATGTTCACTTTTTAAAACTGTGACTAAACTAAACCAGCGATGTCCAGTGTGTCTGTGTCCAGACGTCCCCCACGGTCAGTCTCTGTGTTTGGACCATTGTATTCAGTGGTAGTTTTCAAGTTAACAGCTCCTTTTAGCTTTAGATCAGTGGAGATGAAATGATGTAAATGATTCAAGTGAAGGTGAATGGAGTTTAAAAACACAGAGGAGCGCTTCCTATTTTACCACATGATGACATCACAAGGTGGAACAGAGTGTTTTCTGTGTGAGAGAAGAACATAACATAGATCATAAAATAACCAGACCAGGACAATAACAGGAGCTAGTGCCTGTAGTTTACAATAGGTCTGTAGTTTTGCTCACACAGTCGGCCTGTATCTATTCAGGCAGAGCTGATATGACAGGGGTCATCAGTAGACGGCCCACGGGCCAAATCTGACCCATTGGCCAATGGTTAACAATATAATATTTTTGTGGTGTGACTGTAGCACGAGGGCCGTGTGCTCCGTGTGCTCTGAAGTCCGCTCGTTAGGGTTAAGGTTAGTCCTCATTAATGAGGAGCATTATGTGCAGCAGTGATGTCGTCTTGAGTTGGTCATAAATATGAAAACAGGGGCCATTTCACATTTTTACAGAACATGGTCTGCAGGTGAAATCAGTTTGAGATCTGACATGTTTTGAAGCGTGTGCAGCTCAGAGCTGCTGTTCAGAGCATTGAACCACAGAGGCCCATTTGATCAGAGTGAAGGAAACTCACTATAAGCCAGTATCACGCTCTCATATTTCACACCCTCTTTACTGCGTTTTTCCACAAATCAAACATATATATAGTTTATACAATATAGCATGTTATAAAAAAATTAAATTAAATTAAATTAAAAAAACATCAAATCAGGACAGTGAACAACAAGAAGATTCGTTCAGTTTTATCTGTTCAGCTCAGTCTTTGCAACAGTTTATAGATTTGTGTAACTCCACAAATGTGTAGTTACACAAATCTATAAACTGTTGCAAAGAAGAAAATGTTCTCAAGTTTCCCTTGAGTGAAACCTTATTTTTTCTAATTGCAGATGTTTCATGACGCCTTTCATTAAGATCAAATGAGATGGGGGTGATTTTGTTTCCAGTTGAACAAAGTTATCCTGTGTGTTAAAAGCCTCATGAAACACACCGCACTGACCTGAGGGTTTGATAGTTCCACAGCTGCAGACTTCACTCCAAACAGAGAAACTATTGGAGCCACTTCAGTGTTTTTGAAAGAACTTGGGCCAAATTATCAAACAGGTGTTATGTCTTTCTTTACCCTAAAATCTTTATTTGTATTGTTATGGATCTCTTTGACCTAACCTTCGTAGTATCATCTGTTGTTCGGTTATGTGTCTCTTGTGCGTCTCTGACTAAACTGGTGTGATTGTTTTGATGGTATAAATCCTCTGTATGTTTGTTCATTTGTCGCTGAGGGTGAGACGATACTATTAGGGACAACAGCTCTTTGAGATTCAATAAACCAGACTCTTTGACTCAAGACAACTTCTCTGTAGATTTTATATTTTCAAGGTTTTTACTATTAGAAATGCCACAACAGTCACCACAAACTATGCTTTTTATCCGGTTCTTTTTCTGTGACTGTGATCCAGCGACTGGCCACCCGGGGAGGGCCCCTTCCTGCCTCATCTCTGCCTTTGAGTGAGAGGGCTGCATCGCTCTCACTGGAAAACGCCGGAACTAAGGCTTTGAACCTGATCTATTTCACGTTGTCGTAAGTTGTCTTGTTTTAAGAGAGATGCCTTCCATACCTACTGTTTGTATATATATATATATATATATATATATACACACACTACCGTTCAAAAGTTTGGGGTCACTTAGAAATCTCTTTATTATGAGGACGGTCTGAGTCCGAATGTCTGGAGCTCATCTCCTTTATTCACGGCAGGTGGTGGTGATCAGGTTGATGGGCCGCAGGTGCGCGTGGGAGGAGCCAGGGGCTCCGCCCAGCTCCGGAGTCAGGCAGGCGAGGGAGGAGGGAGGAGAGCACAGGACACACAAAGGAGCACAGGAACAGGCGGATCATGACAAATAGTACCTGCAAAACGCCATTGTCAACATCTACAGTGAAGAGGCGACTCCGGGATGCTGACCTTCATCCTACAACAGGACAATGACCCAAAGCACACCTCCAAATTGTGCAAGAACTCATTAGAGAAGAAGCATGAGGCTGGTATTCTATCTGTAATGGAGTGTCCAGCGCAGTCACCAGATCTAAACCCCATTGAGCTGTCGTGGGAGCAGCTTGACCGTATGGTACACAAGAAGTGCCCATCCAGCCAATCCAACTTGAGGGAGGGGCTTCTAGAAGTGTGGGGTGAAATTTCTCCACATTACCTCAACAAATTAACAGCCAGAATGCCAAAGGTCTGTAATGCTGTAATTGCTGCAAATGGAGGATTCTTTGACTAAAGCAAAGTTTGAAGGAAAAAAAAAATATTATTTCAAATAAATATTATTTCTAACCTTGTCAATGTCTTGACTATGTTTTCTATTCATTTTACAACTCATGTGGTAAAAGTGTGACTTTTCATGGAAAACACAAAATTGTCTGGGTGACCCCAAACTTCTGAACGGTAGTGTGTGTGTATGTATATATATATATACGCACAAGAGCGATAGAGGCCCAGATCTACCACACCAGACAAGACCCAAGGTGTAGGCTGTGCAAAGAGGCCCCTGAGACAATCCAGCACATAACTGCAGGGTGTAAGATGGTGGCAGGCAAAGCATACATGGAGCGGCATAACCAAGTGGCGGGCATAGTGTACAGAAACATCTGTGCGGAGTACGGACTGGAAACCCCCAGGTCAAGGTGGGAAACACTTCCAAAGGACGTGAAGAATGATCAAGCCAAGATTCTGTGGGACTTCCAGATACAGACTGACAGAATGGTGATAGCGAACCAACCGGACATAGTGGTGGTGGATAAACAACAGAGTAAAGCCGTTGTGGTGGACATCGCAGTACCAAGCGATGGGAACATCAGGAAAAAGGAGCATGAGAAACTAGAGAAATACCAGAGGCTCAAAGAAGAGCTGGAGAAGGCCTGGAAGGTGAAGGCCTCAGTGGTGCCCGTGGTCATCGGAGCACTCGGGGCAGTGACCCCCAAACTGGAGGAGTGGCTAAAGCAGATCCCAGGAAAAACATCAGACATCTCAGTCCAGAAAAGTGCAGTACTAGGAACAGCAAAGATACTGCGCAGAACCCTCAAGCTCCCAGGCCTCTGGTAGAGGTCCCGAGGGAGGAAAAAGAGGGGATAAAGACCACCCGCGGAGGGTGAGGAGGATAGATATAGATATATATGTGGTACACCTGAGAGGGGACCCCCTTCTCACATGGACCTCCCACAATGTTACCCCCACTTTTATCCCAGCAACGCCACCTAGGTTTGAGGAGGCTAGGGCTCCAAGGTAGACCACAGGGGTGAGCAGTGACTTGCCAGAGTACAGTTTTAAACATTTATTACAAAAATTAAAAACAATAAAACAGTTCATGTAAAACAGGCTGGGGCAGGAGGGCTGAAAGTTGCGTGGGTTTCCCAGTTTGCTCCGGGCTCCTCCCGACTACAACGCCGTGCAGACCCGGGGGGGAGGGCACAAAACAAGGCCAGTAGGGTATCTAGATGGTGTTACTCAAAGCCCACCCCAGGCGTCGCCCACTGGATAACGGCGTCCAGTAGTAACTATGCGCGGCATAGTAGAACGGCGTCGTGCTGCGCCGCGTAGCTCTGCGTCGCTCCGGGTGCGTCGCTCCGGGTGCGTCGCTCCGGGTGCGTCGCTCCGGGTGCGTCGCTCCGGGTGCGTCGCTCCGGGTGCGTCGCTCCGGGTGCGTCGCTCCGGGTGCGTCGCTCCGGGTGCGTCGCTCCGGGTGCGTCGCTCCGGGTGCGTCGCTCCGGGTGCGTCCCTGGCTCCTCCAAGCCGACTTTTCCTGCGAGGGGACAGGACAAACTGCCAGTGGGGGGGTACGGTTAGTCCTCACACAGCCCACCCAAGTGTGGCTGACTCACCGCGCTGGACGGCGATCAAGCCGTCCAGTAATAATCAATTGCACCCCGTAGTAGGATCCGCCGTCCTCCGGTCCTTCACCTGCTCCAGCCGCCTCACTGCCTCGCTCCGAGTCTGCACTGCTCCGAGTTCCTCGACAACCCGCGCCGCTCTGAAAAGTCCCGGCTTCAGCCTATAACTCCCCAGCGTCCTTCCGTCCCCTTCTTCGGGCTACCGTCCCGGTCTGCTCCTGTACTGTGCCCCGTGTGACTCTCGTGTACTGTGCCCCGTGTGTCTCTCGTGTACTGTGCCCCGTGTGTCTCTCCCCGTGTCCCCTGGGCCTCTCCTGTCCGTGCCCCTCTTCCGTCCTCTGTCTCTCGTTCTCTTTTTTTTTTCTCCGTTGGTCTCAGTCAGTCTATTTATCAGGCCTGCTTTTAGGATCCACACCTGCAGTCAATTTGCCAGTTACAGGAGGGAAGGACATTGATGCTGTGCAAAGGGCGGGGCCACGCCCACAACAGGTCCAGTCAAAACAGGTAAAGAAAACAATCACAACATGCAACAATAAATCAAAACAAACATGCAAATAACACAAAACACATACTAAACATGCACAAAATAATTAAATGGGCCACCTTCCCACATATATATATATATATATATATATATATATATATATATATATATATATATATATATATATATATATGTAGCTATAATCTATTTTGCCTGTTGATAGTCAAAGGGAAATATTAATTGCTTAGTCTATTCAATCTATAGAAAAATAAACGGCTACACCTTGATTTTTTCTTCTATCATATTCTATAATAAATATTTAAAAATAACTTGCGTAATTTACTTAATGTACGTAACTTACCTCACCTACTGTCATGATCCTGTATTTTACTGCCTCGTGTGTTGCTCTTTCCCTCCTCCCTCGTGACTGTACAATTATACGCATATACAATGTGTGAGAGGTGATCTTTCCACCGCAACTTTTCAATATCTGTCAAAGTCCTGAACATTTGCAGTATGGTTCTATTGAAGCGCTCAGCTGGGTTACTTTGTGGGTGGTCTGGGGATGTGCGTGAATGACCCACACCAGACAGGTTTTGTAGTGATCATTTTCAAATTCACGTCCCTGGTCATGATGTAATTTTTGGGGGTATCCAAACCGGGGAATGAAGTCTTGGAAAATGCACTCAGCTGCTGTGCGCCCGCTTTTATTCTTTGTTGGATAGGCCTGATCGAATCTACTGAAGTGGTCAACTACCACTAGGATGTACTCATAACCTCCGCTCCAGTTACAGTCTTACGTACCTCATCTGTCAGTTTTGTCTGAGACTCTTTAAGCTTGATGATCTGGCTGATGGCAGGATCTTCTCGTTGAGCTTTGACCAGATCACTGTGGCTGATGCGTATCAGGCTGGCATGAGGTGCGTAATTTGAAGCAGTTATGTTGAGAGCGGCGACCCAGGCAATGTCTTTCTCCTTGGCTGCATGGGTCCCGTCCCAGGTAGCTCAAACCGCCTCATCTGAAAAATTCTCAGTACACTCAGAAACATACTTTTCAATGTGTAATGGTAGACGTGAGAGTCTGTCTGCGTCAATGTTAGTCTTTCTGTATCTTATGTCACATCTAAAGTCAGAGAGTTCCTCAACCCACCAATGACAGACTGCAGTAAGTTTTGCTGTACTCATGACTATGTCAGCAGGTTATTATCAGTATAAATAGTGAAATGGGGCATAATACAAATAGTTACGGAGTTTTTCCACATTCAGCCCATTTCAAGGCCAGAAACTCTAACTTTCCACTATGTAAATAGTAGTTGCGTTCAGCCTGTGTCAAAGTCCTAGAGCCATAACCTATGACACGTAACTTGTCATTCTGACACTGATAAAGGACTAAGGCCGGGCATCTTTTGTCCTAAACTTTCTAAATAAACAAACAAATTCTATCATAAAATTTGCATAATTCACTTAAGAATCCATCTACAGTTGGTCAAACCATGTTAAATGTGAACAGTCACATGTGGAAGGGCATCTGATGTAACCACTACGACTTCACAAACCTGATGTGATGTGCAGTAGTTTCATTAGTGAGATGCAGCTGATTGTGTTGTGATATTTCTCTGAATGGTGAGTGACTTAGCACAGAGAGCAAAGGGAGGAGACTCAAAAACAAAAGTGAAACTACTTTGTTTTGGCCCTACCCCATAGACGTAAAATACCCCCTCTTTAATACCCCATAGAAGTAAAATACAGCCTCTTTAATACCCCATAGAAGTAAAATACCCCCTCTTTAATACCCCATAGAAGTAAAATACCTCCTCTTTAATAACCCATAGAAGTAAAATACCCCATAGAAGTAAAATACCCCCTCTTTAATACCCTATAGAAGTAAAATACCTCCTCTTTAAGACCTCATAGAAGTAAAATACCCCCTCTTTAATACCCCATAGAAGTAAAATACCCCCTCTTTAATACCCCATAGAAGTAAAATACCTCCTCTTTAATACCACATAGAAGTAAAATACCCCCTCTTTAATACCCCATAGAAGTAAAATACCCCCTCTTTAATACCCCATAGACGTAAAATACCCCCTCTTTAAGACCTCATAGAAGTAAAATACCCCCTCTTTAATACCCCATAGAAGTAAAATACCCCCTCTTTAATACCCTATAGAAGTAAAATACCTCCTCTTTAATACCACATAGAAGTAAAATACCCCCTCTTTAATACCCCATAGACGTAAAATACCCCCTCTTTAAGACCTCATAGAAGTAAAATACCCCCTCTTTAAGACCCCATAGAAGTAAAATACAGCCTCTTTAATACCCTATAGAAGTAAAATACCTCCTCTTTAAGACCCCATAGAAGTAAAATACCCCCTCTTTAATACCCTATAGAAGTAAAATACCCCCTCTTTAAGACCCCATAGAAGTAAAATACCCCCTCTTTAATACCCTATAGAAGTAAAATACCTCCTCTTTAAGACCCCATAGAAGTAAAATACCCCCTCTTTAATACCCCATAGAAGTAAAATACCCCCTCTTTAATACCCTATAGAAGTAAAATACCTCCTCTTTAATACCACATAGAAGTAAAATACCCCCTCTTTAATACCCCATAGACGTAAAATACCCCCTCTTTAAGACCTCATAGAAGTAAAATACCCCCTCTTTAAGACCCCATAGAAGTAAAATACAGCCTCTTTAATACCCTATAGAAGTAAAATACCTCCTCTTTAAGACCCCATAGAAGTAAAATACCCCCTCTTTAATACCCTATAGAAGTAAAATACCCCCTCTTTAAGACCCCATAGAAGTAAAATACCCCCTCTTTAATACCCTATAGAAGTAAAATACCTCCTCTTTAAGACCCCATAGAAGTAAAATACCCCCTCTTTAATACCCCATAGAAGTAAAATACCCCCTCTTTAATACCCTATAGAAGTAAAATACCTCCTCTTTAATACCACATAGAAGTAAAATACCCCCTCTTTAATACCCCATAGACGTAAAATACCCCCTCTTTAAGACCTCATAGAAGTAAAATACCCCCTCTTTAAGACCCCATAGAAGTAAAATACAGCCTCTTTAATACCCTATAGAAGTAAAATACCTCCTCTTTAAGACCCCATAGAAGTAAAATACCCCCTCTTTAATACCCTATAGAAGTAAAATACCCCCTCTTTAAGACCCCATAGAAGTAAAATACCCCTCTTTAATACCCTATAGAAGTAAAATACCTCCTCTTTAAGACCCCATAGAAGTAAAATACCCCCTCTTTAATACCCTATAGAAGTAAAATACCCCCTCTTTAAGACCCCATAGAAGTAAAATACCCCCTCTTTAATACCCTATAGAAGTAAAATACCTCCTCTTTAAGACCCCATAGAAGTAAAATACCCCCTCTTTAATACCCCATAGAAGTAAAATACCCCCTCTTTAATACCCCATAGACGTAAAATACCCCCTCTTTAAGACCTCATAGAAGTAAAATACCCCCTCTTTAAGACCCCATAGAAGTAAAATACCCCCTCTTTAATACCCTATAGAAGTAAAATACCTCCTCTTTAAGACCCCATAGAAGTAAAATACCCCCTCTTTAATA
This sequence comes from Periophthalmus modestus, assembly GCA_019594935.1. Classification (NCBI taxonomy): domain Eukaryota; kingdom Metazoa; phylum Chordata; class Actinopteri; order Gobiiformes; family Gobiidae; genus Periophthalmus; species Periophthalmus modestus. The sequence continues at coordinate 25,750,980 of JAIEZT010000068.1, read as the reverse complement.
CCCTATAGAAGTAAAATACCTCCTCTTTAATACCCCATAGAAGTAAAATACCCCCTCTTTAATACCCTATAGAAGTAAAATACCTCCTCTTTAATACCCCATAGAAGTAAAATACCCCCTCTTTAATACCCCATAGAAGTAAAATACCCCCTCTTTAATACCCCATAGAAGTAAAATACCTCCTCTTCAATACCATATAGAAGTAAAATACCCCCTCTTTAATAACCCATAGAAGTAAAATATGTAATATAAAAGAAGTATGGACACATATAAGGAAACTCACTGGACATTTCGTATCAAATAACATCAGTGAAATAAAAGTAAACAACGAACTGTCCAGTGATCCATCAATAATGGCAAATGCTTTCAATACATATTTCCTGAACTCTGTTAAGAACTTGACACCAGAAGAACCTCCTTGCGCAGGTAGCCCTACTAAAATGCCCGATACCATCAATGAACCAGCATTCGAACTGAACCCTGTATCACATGGACAGATAGAAAGGATAATCGGTGGCCTAAAAAATTCAAAAGCCATTGATGCATTTGGACTGAGCACAATGTTTATTAAAACTCATAAACACTCTCTCTCTCGTATCGCCTATTACCCGTATTATAAATGAATCAATAAATTCAAGTACTTTCCCCAGATTTTGGAAGATATCAGCAATTACACCTATCCTCAAATCTGGAGACCCTACTGAAACAAGTAACTACAGACCCATAAGCATCCTGCCCACAGTATCCAAAATACTGGAGAAGTGTGTAACACAGCAACTTACAAGACATTTAAACTACAGTTCGTCTAATCTACATGAAATGCAATTTGGTTTCAGAAAACACTACTCTACAGAAACAGCTGTATGCTTTCTTTTGGAAAAAATTAAAACTGAACATTGACAGAGGAGGCGCTACTGGAGCAGTGATCCTCGACCTCAAGAAAGCGTTTGATACGGTCAATTGTCAAATTCTGCTGGATAAATTATCTTATTTTAACTTATCCTCAAGCACTGTGCAATGGATGAAATCATATTTAACACAATTTGTTAGCGTGAATAACTCAGCATCTGCAACCTGTGAAAATCAGCTTGGCCTTCCTCAAGGCTCAGCTCTATCTCCGTTATTATTTTGTCTCTACATTAATGATTTTCCACACAGTTGCCCATCCAATGTACAGTGTCAGTTATATGCAGATGATGCAATTATTTATGTTCATGCAAAAAATAAAACTCTTGCAGCTCAGGAACTAACATCTGTCATGAACAAGGTTTCAGAATGGTTACAGAGGTCACAGCTCGTACTGAATGTATCTAAAACGGTTTGTATGTTCGTTTCTAAGAATGCCGTTTATGATGATAATCCTCCTGTATTGATAAATGGAACAATAATTGAAACTGTTAATGAATTTAAATATCTTGGAGTAACGATTGACTCAAAACTTAATTTCAAACAGCATGTTAAAAAAGTAGTTAACAAAATGAAATTTAATCTGTCAAATTTTAGACATATTAGAGCTAATTTAACACTGGATGCTTCTAAACTATACTTTAATGCAATGATTGTCCCTCATATGATGTACTGTATGACAAGCTGGGCTTCAGCATGTAGGACCACTCTGAAACCTGTTGAAATGGTGTATAAACAGGCCCTCAAAATTTTAGACAAAAAAACAAAGTCATACCATCATTGTTTAATTCTAAAACAACATAACATATTAGGCTATGACAAAATGATAAAACTGGCAGACTGCACACTAGTGTATAAGATTCTACACGGGCTGGGTTCCTACAGTTCTGCAAGAGAGTTTGTCAAAAAAAGTCAAATTAGATCTACAAGAGCAGGTTCCAGAGGTGACTGTATGATTCCATCTAGAAAAAAGCACTTTTGGACAGAATGTTTTTCTTTTCGAGCGTCTCAAACTTGGAATACTATCCAAGTAACAATACGTGAGCTGCCCACTCTCAGCTCATTTTCAGAACAACTCAAGTCATGGCTGTTAGACAATCAAACTTGTCACATAATCACTAACCTGAATGGATTTTAGTGTAATGTTGTGTATTATTGTACATGTACTGTATATAGAATTACAAATGTAGTCTCTCATGAAATTATAATGTTTAGCTTATGAAGGTGTGGGCTGTGATTCTAGGCAGATGTGGTGTATGAGTGGACTGGACTGTGTGAATGTTTGTACTGTAGGTTTGTGAGAGATCTGGTGATCTGAGGGCAGTGGTCTATGGATGAGTTTTAAGATATGAAAGAGGGTTTGTATTTTGTACTTTGTATTTTGTATTATTGTTTTCATAAGCTGTGGTGTGGCTGTTTTTTTTTTCTTTACTAGCAAAGGGACTAAGGATGAAAATTAGCACTGGCTATAATCCTGCATATTTACAGGTGTGGGATTTGTTCCTCAGGCCTCTGTTCTTAATATGCACTGTCCCTTCATTAAATAAACAAACAAACAAACAAACATACACACACATACACATATACACACATACAAAGAAATGCAAAGATACACATATACAGCTTAGGGTTAGAGGTTAGGGTTGGGTTTAGAGTTTAGCGTTAGAGTTTAGGGTTACACAAATACACATACACATAAACATAGACATACGCACACACACATACACATATACACACATACACATATACACACATACACATATACAGGTTAGGGTTAGAGGTTAGGGTTACACACAAATACACATACACATAAACATACAGACACATATACACACATGCACAATAACACACACACATAAACATACACATATACAGGTTAGGGTTAGAGGTTATGGTTACACACAAATAAACATACACATAAACATACAGGCACATATACACACATACACAATAACACACACATAAACATATACATATACAGGTTAGGGTTAGGGGTTAGGGTTACACAAAAATACACATACACATAAACATACAGACACACATATACATGCACACACAGAAATACACATACACACACACATACACATGTAGAAAAAAAAACATCTATATGAACATAGACCTGTAAAAACATAGAACAAACATAGGGTTAGGGGTTAGGGTTAGAGTTACACACAGATACACATACACAAACAAACATACACACACATACATACACACAAATACAGGTTAGGGTTAGAGGTTAGGGATACACACAAATACACATACAAATAAACATACATACACATATACACACACACAAATACACACATACATATATATAAACATACACACACATACACGTATACAGGTTAGGGTTACACACAAATACACATAGACATAAACATTCAGACACACATATACACGCACACACAGAAATACACACATACACACACACATACACATGCAGAAAAAAAACAGCTATATGAACATAGACCTGTAAAAACATAAAACATAGGGTTAGAGTTACACACAGATACACATACACAAACATAGACATACACATACATACATACACACAAATACAGGTTAGGGTTAGAGGTTAGGGGTTAGAGGTTAGGGTTACACACAAATACACACACACATTAACACATACACATAAACAGACATACACACATATACACACAGACATACAAACAAATACACACATACAAAGAAATACGCACATACATGCACACACACACACACATACACATGCAGAAAAAAAACACGCTATATGAACATAGACCTCTAAAAACATAGAACAAACATAGGGTTAGGGTTAGAGTTACACATAGATACACATACAAAAACATAGACATACACATACACACACACACACACACACACACACACACACACACACACACACACAAATACAGGTTAGAGTTAGAGGTTAGGGTTAGGGGTTAGGGTTACACACAAATACACATACACATAAACATACAGACACATATACACACATACACAATAACACACAAACATAAACATACACATATACGGGTTAGGGTTAGAGGTTAGGATTACACACAAATACACACACACATTAACACACATATACATAAACAGACATACACACATATACACACACATACAAACAAATACACACATACACAGATTAGGGTTAGAGGTTAGGGCTAGACAAATACACATACATATATGTGTACAAATATGTGCATATATGTGTATGTATACATATATACACACATACACAGAAATACGCACATACATGCACACACACACATACACATGCAGAAAAAAAACAGCTATATGAACATAGACCTGTAAAAACATAGAACATAGGGTTAGGTGTTAGGGTTAGAGTTACACACAAATACACACACAGAGATACACAGATACAGGTTAGGGTTAGAGGTTAGGGTTGGGTTTAGAGTTTAGGATTACACAGATACACATACACATAAACATAGACACACATACAAAGAAATGCACAAATACACAAATACAGGTTAGGGTTAGTGGTTAGGGGTTAGGGTTACATACAAATACACATACACATAAACAAAGACACACATATACACGCACACACATACACGCGCACACACAGAAATACACACATACACACACACACACATACATAAACATGCAGAAAAAAAAATAGCTATATGAATATAGACCTGTAAAAACATAGAACAAACATAGGGTTAGGGGTTAGGGTTAGAGTTACACACAGATACACATACACAAACAAACATACACACACATACATACACACAAATACAGGTTAGGGTTAGAGGTTAGGGTTACACACAAATACACATACAAATAAACATACATACACATATACACACACACACAAATACACACACACAGATACAGGTTAGGGTTGGAGGTTAGGGTTACACAAATATACATACACATAAACATAGACATAGACACACACATACACATATACAGGTTAGGGTTACACACAAATACACATACATACAAATAAACATACATACACATATACAAACAAATACACACATACATACATATAAACATACACACACACACACACACACACACACACACACACACACACACACAGATGCAGGTTAGGGTTAGAGGTTAGAGTTACACACATACACATATACACACATACACAGATACAGATTAGGGTTAGGGGTTAGGGTTAGAGGTTAGGGTTACACACAAATACACATACACATAAACATACAGTCACACATATACACGCACACACAGAAATACACACATACACACACACATACACACGAAGAAAAAAAAACATCTATATGAACATAGACCTGTAAAAACATAGAACAAACATAGGGTTAGGGGTTAGGGTTAGAGTTACACACAGATACACATACACAAACAAACATACACACACATACATACACACAAATACAGGTTAGGGTTAGAGGTTAGGGTTACACAAATACACATACACATAAACATTCAGACACACATATACACGCACACACAGAAATACACACATACACACACACATGCAGAAAAAAAGAACATCTATATGAACATAGACCTGTAAAAAAATAGTAAATTTATCATCTGTTATAGTAAATTCATCATGTGTTATAGTAAATTCATCAAGTTTCATATTAAATTTATCATGTTTCATAGTAACTTTATCATGTTAATAGTAAATTTATCATGTTTCATAGTAAATTCATCATGTTTTAAAGTAAATATATCATGTTTCATAGTAAATTTATCATGTTTCATAGTAAATTTATCATGTTTCATAGTAAATATATCAAGTTCCATAGTAAATTTGTAATGTTTCATAGTAAATTTATCATGTTTCATAGTAAATTTGTCAGGGTTCATAGTAAATTTATCATGTTTTATAGTAAATATATCATGTTTCATGGTAAATTTATCATGTTTCATAGTAAATTTGTCATTTTTGTAGTAAATATATCTTGTTTCATAGTAAATATATCATGTTTCATAGTAAATTTATCATGTTTCATAGTAAATTTATCATGTTTCATAGTAAATTTATCATGTTTCATAGTACATTTATCATGTTTATAGTAAATTTATCATGTTTCATAGTGAATTTATCATGTTTCATAGTAAATTTGTCATTTTTGTAGTAAATATATCTTGTTTCATAGTAAATATATCATGTTTCATAGTAAATTTATCATGTTTCATAGTAAATTTATCATGTTTCATAGTACATTTATCATGTTTATAGTAAATTTATAATGTTTCATAGTGAATTTATCATGTTTTATAGTAAATATGTTTCATAGTAAATATATCATGTTTCATAGTAAATATATCATGTTTCATCGTAAATTTATCATGTTTCATAGTAAATTGATCATAATTATTGTAAATTTATCATGTTTCATAGTGAATTTATCATGTTTCATAGTAAATGTATCATGTTTTATAGTAAATATATCATGTTTCATAGAAAATGTATCATGTTTCATAGTAAATTTATCATGTTTATAGTAAATTTGTCATGTTTCATAGTAAATTTATCATGTTTCATAGTAAATATATCATGTTTCATAGTAAATTTATCATGTTTTATAGTAAATTCATCATGTTTCATAGTAAATTTATCATGTTTCATAGTAAATTTATCATGTTTCATAGTAACGTTATCATGTTTATAGTAAATGTATCATGTTTCATAGTAAATTTATCATGTTTTATAGTAAAGATATTATGTTTCATAGTAAATTTATCATGTTTCATAGTAATTTATCATGTTTTATAGTAAATATATCATGTTTCATCGTAAATTTATCATGTTTCATAGTAAATTCATCATGTTTCATAGTAACTTTATCATGTTAATAGTAAATTTATCATGTTTCATAGTAAATTTATCATGTTTTAAAGTAAATATATCATGTTTCATAGTAAATTTATCATGTTTCATAGTAAATTCATCATGTTGTATAGTAAATATATCATGTTTCATAGTAAATATATCATGTTTTATAGTAAATTGATCATGTTTCATAGTAAATTGATCATGTTTATAGTAAATTTATCATGTTTCATAGTGAATTTATCATGTTTCATAGTAAATGTATCATGTTTTTAAATAAATTTGTCAAGTTTCATAGTAAATGTTTCATAGTAAATTTATCTAGTTTTATAGTAAATTTATCATGTTTCATAGTAAAGATATCACGTGTTATAGTAAATTTATCATGTTTCATAGTAAATTTATCATGTTTCAAAGTAAATTTATCGTGTTTCATAGTAAATTTATCATCTGTTATAGTAAATTCATCATGTGTTATAGTAAATTTATCATGTTTCATATTAAATTTATCATGTTTCATAGTAACTTTATCATGTTAAAAGTAAATGTATCATGTTTCATAGTAAATTTATCATGTTTTATAGTAAATATATCATGTTTTCATAGTAAATTTATCATGTTTTCATAGAAACATTGTTCATGTTTATAGTAAATTATATCATGTTTCATAGTGAATTTATCATGTTTATAGTAATAAATATGTTTCATAGTAAATATATCATGTTTCATAGTACATTTATCATGTTGATAGTAAATTTATCATGTTTCATAGTGAATTTATGATGTTTTATAGTAAATATGTTTCATAGTAAATATATCATGTTTCATAGTAAATTTATCATGTTTCATAGTAAATTCATCATGTTGTATAGTAAATATATCATGTTTCATAGTAAATATATCATGTTTCATAGTAAATTGATCATGTTTCATAGTAAATTTATCATGTTTCATAGTACATTTATCATGTTGATAGTAAATTTATCATGTTTCATCGTGAATTTATCATGTTTTATAGTAAATATGTTTCATAGTAAATATATCATGTTTCATAGTAAATTCATCATGTTTCATAGTAACTTTATCATGTTTATAGTAAATTTATCATGTTTCATTGTGAATTGATCATGTTTCATAGTAAATGTATCATGTTTTATAGTAAATATATCATGTTTCATAGTAAATTTATCATGTTTCATAGTAAATTTATCATGTTCTATAGTAAATGTATCATGTTTCATAGTAAATTTATCATGTTTTATAGTAAATTTATCATGTTTCATAGTAAATTTATCATGTTTTTAAATAAATTTATCAAGTTTCATAGTAAATGTTTCATAGTAAATTTATCTAGTTTTATAGTAAATTTATCATGTTTCATAGTAAATGTATCATGTGTTATAGTAAATTTATCATGTTTTATAGTAAATTTATAATGTTTCATAGTAAATTTATCATGTTTCATAGTAAATTTATCGTGTTTCATAGTAAATTTATCATGTGTTATAGTAAATTCATCATGTGTTATAGTCAATTTATCAAGCTTCATAGTAAATTTATCGTGTTTCATAGTAAATTTATCATGTGTTATAGTAAATTCATCATGTGTTATAGTAAATTTATCATGCTTCATATTAAATTTCTCATGTTTCATAGTAAATTTGTCAGGTTTCATAGTAAATTTATCATGTTTTATAGTAAATGTATCATGTTTCATAGTAAATTTATCATGTTTTATAGTAAATTTATCATGTTTCATAGTAAATTGATCATGTTTCATAGTAAATGTTTCATAGTAAATTTATCTAGTTTTACAGTAAATTTATCATGTTTCATAGTAAATTTATCATGTTTCATAGTAAATTCATCATGTTGTATAGTAAATATATCATGTTTCATAGTAAATATATCATGTTTTATAGTAAATTGATCATGTTTCATAGTAAATTTATCATGTTTCATAGTAAATTTATCATGTTTCATAGTAAATTTATCATGTTTTTAAATAAATTTATCAAGTTTCATAGTAAATGTTTCATAGTAAATTTATCTAGTTTCATAGTAAATTTATCATGTTTCATAGTAAATTTATCATGTTTTATAGTAAATTTATCATGTTTCATAGTAAATTTATCATGTTTCATAGTAAATTTATCGTGTTTCATAGTAAATTTATCATCTGTTATAGTAAATTTATCATGTTTCATAGTAAATTTATCAGTTGTTTTTTAGTAAAGTATCATGTTTCATAGTAAATGTTCATGTTTTCATAGTAAATTTATCATGTTTTATAGTAAATTTATCATGTTTCATAGTAAATTTATCATGTTTCATAGTAAATTTATCATGTTTCATAGTAAATTTATCATGTTTCATAGTAAATTTATCATGTTTCATAGTAAATTTATCATGTTTCATAGTAAATTTATCATGTTTCATAGTAAATTTATCATGTTTCATAGTAAATTTATCATGTTTCATAGTAAAAAATATCATCATGTTTATAGTAAATTTATCATGTTTCATAGTAAACTTTATCATGTTTCATAGTAAATTTATCATGTTTCATAGTAACTTATCATCATGTTTCATAGTAAATTTATCATGTTTTATAGTAAATTTATCATGTTTTATAGTAAATTTATCATGTTTCATAGTAAGGTAATGTTTCATTATCATGTTTCATAGTAAATTTATCATGTTTTATAGTAAATTTATCATATCATGTTCATAGTAAATTTATCATGTTTCATAGTAATATATCATGTTTCATAGTAAATTTATCATGTTTCATAGTAAATTTATCATGTTTCATAGTAAATTTATCATGTTTCATAGTAAATTATCATTGTTTATAGTAAATATATCATGTTTCATAGTAGATTTATCATGTTTCATAGTAAATTTATCATGTTTCATAGTAAATTTATCATGTTTATAGTAAATATATCATGTTTCATAGTAAATTTATCATGTTTCATAGTAAATTTATCATTTTTGTAGTAAATATATCATGTTTCATAGTAAATATATCATGTTTCATAGTAAATTTATCATGTTTCATAGTAACTTTATCATGTTTATAGTAAATGTATCATGTTTCATAGTAAATTTATCATGTTTTATAGTAAAGATATCATGTTTCATAGTAAATTTATCATGTTTCATAGTAAATTTATCATGTTTTATAGTAAATATATCATGTTTCATAGTAAATTTATCATGTTTCATAGTAAATTTATCATGTTTTCATAGTAAATCATATCATGTTGTATATAGTAAATTTATCATGTTTCATAGTAATTTATCATGTTTCATAGTAAATTTATCATGTTTCATAGTAAATTTATCATGTTTCATAGTAAATTTATCATGTTTCATACTAGTAAATTTATCATGTTTATAGTAAATTTATCATGTTTATAGTGTAAATTATCATGTTTCATAGTAAATTTATCATGTTTTTATAGTAAATATATCATGTTTCATAGTAAATTTATCATGTTTCATAGTAAATTTATCATGTTTCATATAGTAATGTATCATGTTTCATAGTAAATTTATCATGTTTTTTATAGTAAATTTATCATGTTTCATAGTAAATATATCATGTTTCATAGTAAATTTATCATGTTTCATAGTAAATTTATCATGTTTCATAGTAATTTATCATGTTTCATAGTAAATTTATCATGTTTCATAGTAAATTTATCATGTTTCATAGTAAATTTATCATGTTTCATAGTAAATTTATCATGTTTCATAGTAAATTTATCATGTTTCATAGTAAATTATCATGTTTCATAGTAAAATTATCATGTTTTATAGTAAATTTATCATGTTTCATAGTAAATTATATCATGTTTCATAGTAAATTTATCATGTTTCATAGTAAATTTATCATGTTTCATAGTAAATTTATCATGTTTCATAGTAAATTTATCATGTTTATAGTAAATTTATCATGTTTCATAGTAAATTTATCATGTTTCATAGTAAATGTATCATGTTTTATAGTAAATATATCATGTTTCATAGTAAATTTATCATGTTTCATAGTAAATTTATCATGTTTTATAGTAAATGTATCATGTTTCATAGTAAATTTATCATGTTTTATAGTAAATTTATCATGTTTTCATAGTAAATATATCATGTTTCATAGTAAATTTATCATGTTTTCATAGTAAATTATCATGTTGTCATAGTAAATTTATCATGTTTTATAGTAAATATATCATGTTTCATAGTAAATTTATCATGTTTTATAGTAAATTTATCATGTTTCATAGTAAATTTATCATGTTTCATAGTAAATTTCATCATGTTTCATAGTAATTTATCATGTTTCATAGTAAAATTATGTTTTTCATAGTAAATTTATCATGTTTCATAGTAAATTTGATCATGTTTCATAGTAAAATTTATATATTTTTCATAGTAAATTTATCATGTTTTATAGTAAATTTATCATGTTTCATAGTAAATTTATCATGTTTCATAGTAAATTTATCATGTTTTATAGTAAATATATCATGTTTCATAGTAAATTTATCATGTTTCATAGTAAATTTATCATGTTTCATAGTAAATTTATCATGTTTCATAGTAAATTTATCATGTTTTATAGTAAATTTATCATGTTTCATAGTAAATTTATCATTTTTATAGTAAATATATCATGTTTCATAGTAAATATATCATGTTTCATAGTAAATTTATCATGTTTCATAGTAAATTTATCATGTTTCATAGTAAATTTATCATGTTTCATAGTAAATTTATCATGTTTCATAGTAAATTTATCATGTTTCATAGTAAATTTATCATATGTTTCATAGTAAATGTTTCATATCATATCATGTTTCATAGTAAATTTATCATGTTTCATAGTAAAATTTATCATGTTTCATAGTAACTTTATCATGTTTCATAGTAAATTTATCATTTTTCATAGTAAATTTTTCATGTTTTATAGTAAAATGTATCATGTTTTATAGTAAATTTATCATGTTTCATAGTAAATTTATCATGTTTCATAGTAAATTTATCATGTTTCATAGTAAATGTATCATGTTTTCATAGTAAATTTATCATGTTTCATAGTAAATTTATCATGTTTCATAGTAAATTTATCATGTTTCATAGTAAATTTATCATGTTTCATAGTAAATTTATCATGTTTCATAGTAAATTTATCATGTTTTATAGTAAATTTATCATGTTTCATAGTAAATTTATCATGTTTCATAGTAATTTATCATGTTTTATAGTAAATTTATCATGTTTCATAGTAAATTGTATCATGTTTTATAGTAAATGTTTTCATGTTTTATCATGTTCATAGTAAATTATCATGTTTTATAGTAAATTATATCATGTTTCATAGTAAATTTATCATGTTTCATAGTAAATTTATCATGTTTCATAGTAAATTTTATCATGTTTTATAGTAAATTTATCATCATGTTTCATAGTAAATTTATCATGTTTCATATTAAATTTATCATGGTTCATAGTAAATTTATCATGTTTCATAGTAAATTTATCATGTTTTTAGTAATGTATCATGTGTTTCATAGTAAATTTATCATGTTTTATAGTAATTTATCATGTTCATAGTAAATTTTTCATGTTTCATAAGTAAATTTACATGTTTTATAGTAAATTGATCATGTTTCATAGTAAATTTATCATGTTTCATAGTAAATATTATCATGTTTCATAGTAAATATATCATGTTTTCATAGTAAATTTATCATGTTTCATAGTAGGAATTTATCATGTTTCATAGTAAATTTTATCATGTTTATAGTAAATTTATCATGTTTTATAGTAAATTATCATGTTTTATAGTAAATATCATGTTTCATAGTAAATTTATCATGTTTCATAGTAAATTTATCATGTTTAAATTTATGTTTCAGTAAATTTATCATGTTTATAGTAAATTTATCATGTTTCATAGTAAATTTATCATGTTTCATAGTAAATTTAATCATGTTTTCATAGTAAATTTATCATGTTTCATAGTAAATTTATCATGTTTCATAGTAAATTTATCATGTTTCATAGTAAATTTATCATGTTTCATAGTAAATTTATCATGTTTTTATAGTAAATTTATCATGTTTCATAGTAAATTTATCATGTTTCATAGTAAATTTATCATGTTTCATAGTAAATTTATCATGTTTCATAGTAAATTTATCATGTTTCATAGTAATTTTATCATGTTTCATAGTAAATTATCATGTTTCATAGTAAATTTATCATGTTTTATAGTAAATGTATCATGTTTCATAGTAAATTTATCATGTTTCATAGTAAATTTATCATGTTTCATAGTAAATTTATCATGTTTCATAGTAAATTTATCATGTTTCATAGTAAATTTATCATGTTTTATAGTAAATTTATCATGTTTTATAGTAAATTATCATGTTTCATAGTAAATTTTCATCATTTTTATAGTAAATTGATCATGTTTTCATAGTAAATTTATCATGTTTCATAGTAAAATTTATCATGTTTCATAGTAAATTTATCATGTTTCATAGTAAATTTATCATGTTTCATAGTAAATTTATCATGTTTCATAGTAAATTTATCATAGTTTCATAGTAATATGTCATGTTCATATAGTAAATTTTATCATGTTTCATAGTAATTTATCATGTTTCATAGTAAATTTATCATGTTTCATAGTAAATTTATCATGTTTTCATAGTAAATTTATCATGTTTCATAGTAAATGTATCATGTTTCATAGTAAATTTATCATGTTTATAGTAAAGATAGTTTCATAGTAAATTTATCATGTTTCATAGTAAATTTATCATGTTTCATAGTAAATTTATCATGTTTCATAGTAAATTTTATCATGTTTCATAGTAAATTTTATCATGTTTCATAGTAAATGTTCATGTTTCATAGTAAATTTATCATGTTTCATAGTAAATTTATCATGTTTTCATAGTAAATTTATCATGTTTTATAGTAAATTTATCATGTTCATAGTAGTAATTTATCATGTTTCATAGTAATTTATCATGTTTCATAGTAAATTTATCATGTTTCATAGTAAATTTTATCATGTTTCATAGTAAATTTATCATGTTTTCATAGTAAATTTATCATGTTTCATAGTAAATTTATCATTTTCATAGTAAATTTTCATGTTTCATAGTAAATTATATCATGTTTATAGTAAATTTATCATGTTTATAGTAAATTTATCATGTTTATAGTAAATTTATCATGTTTCATAGTAAATTTATCATGTTTTATAGTAAATATCACATGTTTCATAGTAAATTTTATCATGTTTCATAGTAAATTTATCATGTTTCATAGTAAATTTATCATGTTTCATAGTAAATTTATCATGTTTTCATAGTAAATTTATCATGTTTCAATAGTAAATTTATCATGTTTTATAGTAAATTTATCATGTTTCATAGTAAATTTATCATGTTTCATAGTAAATTTATCATGTTTTCATAGTAAATTTATCATGTTTTATAGTAAATATATCATGTTTCATAGTAAATTTATCATGTTTCATAGTAATTTATCATGTTTCATAGTAAATATATCATGTTTCATAGTAATATTATCATGTTTCATAGTAAATTTATCATGTTTCATAGTAACTTTATCATGTTCATAGTAAATGTATCATGTTTTATAGTAAATTATCATGTTCATAGTAAATTTTATCATGTTTTCATAGTAAATTTATCATGTTTATATAGTAAATTTATCATGTTTTATAGTAAATTTATCATGTTTCATAGTAAATTTATCATGTTTCATAGTAAATTTATCATGTTTCATAGTAAATTTATCATGTTTCATAGTAAATATCATGTTTCATAGTAAATTTATCATGTTTCTAGTAAAATTATCATGTTTCATAGTAAATTTATCATGTTTCATAGAAATTTATCATGTTTCAAGTAGTATCATTTATCATGTTTATAGTAAATTTATCATGTGTTCATAGTAATTTATCATGTTTCATAGTAAATTTATCATGTTTCATAGTAAATTTATCATGTTTTATAGTAAATTTATCATGTTTCATAGTAAATTTATCATGTTTCATAGTAAATTTATCATGTGTTTATAGTAAATGTATCATGTTTCATAGTAACTTTATCATGTTCATAGTAAATTTATCATGTTTCATATAAATTTATCATGTTTTATAGTAAATTTATCATGTTTCATAGTAAATTTATCATGTTTCATAGTAAATTTCGATCATGTTTATAGTAAATGTATCATGTTTTCATAGTAATTTATCATGTTAATAGTAAATTGATCATGTTTCATAGTAATTTATCATCTTTATAGTAAATTTATCATGTTTCATAGTAAATTTATCATGTTTCATAGTAAATTTATCATGTTTTCATAGTAAATATCATGTTTCATAGTAAATTTATGTTTTATAGTAATTTATCATGTTTCATAGTAAATTTATCATGTTTCATAGTAAATTATATCATAGTACATTTTATAGTAATTTATCATGTTTCATAGTAAATTTTATCATGTTTCATAGTAAATTTATCATGTTTCATAGTAAATTTATCATGTTTTCATAGTAAATTTATCATGTTTATAGTAGTAATTTATCATGTTTCATAGTAAAATTTATCAGGTTTCAGTATAATTTATCATGTTTCATAGTAAATTTATCATGTTTTATAGTAAAAATGTATCATGTTTCATAGTAAATTTATCAATGTTTCATAGTAAATTTATCATGTTTCATAGTAAATTTATCATTTTTCAAATAAATTTATCATGTTTCATAGTAAATGTTTCATAGTAAATTTATCTAGTTTTCATAGTAAATTTATCAGTTTTCATAGTAAATTTATCATGTTTCTAGTAAAATGTATCATGTTGCATAGTAAATATTATCATGTTTCATAGTAAATCTATCATGTTTTCATAGTAAATTTATCATGTTTCATAAGTAAAATTTATCATGTTTATAGTAAATTTATCATGTTTCATAGTAAATTGTATCATGTTTCATAGTAAAATTTATCATGTTTCATAGTAAATTTATCATGTTTCATAGTAAATATATCATGTTTCATAGTAAATATATCATGTTTCATAGTAAATATATCATGTTTTTATACTTTCTTTAAATTGTTTCTAGTAAATGTATCATGTTTGTAGTAAATATATCAAGTCATAGTAAAAATATATCATGTTCATAGTAAATTAGCATGTTTCATAGTAAATTTATCATGTTTTCATAGTAAATATATCATGTTTCATAGTAAATTATCATGTTTCATAGTAAATTTATCATGTTTCATAGTAAAATGATCATGTTTCATAGTAAAATTTATCATGGTTTTCATAGTAAATTTATCATGTTTCATAGTAAAATTTATCATGTTTTATAGAAATTTATCATGTTCATAGTAAAATTATCATGTTTATAGTAAATGTATCATGTTTCATAGTAAATCATCATGTTTTTCATAGTAACTTTATCATGTTTTTATAGTAAATTTATCATGTTTTATATTAGTCATGTTTTATAGTAAATTTTATATCATGTTTCATAGTAATTTATCAGTTTATAGTAAATTTATCATGTTAATAGTAAATTTATCATGTTTCATAGTAAATTTATCATGTTTCATAGTAAATTTATCATGTTTCATAGTAAATTTATCATTGTTATAGTAAACTTTCATGTTTGTAGTAAATTTATCATGTTTTATAGTAATGTTATTTTCATAGTAAATAATCAGTTTCATAGTAAATTTATCATGTTTCATATAAATTTATCATGTTCATCATCAATTGATCATGTTTCATAGTAAAATTGATCATCTAGTGTTTATAGTAATTTTATCATGTTTTCAATTTAATCATGTTTCATAGTAAATGTATCATGTTTTAAGTAAAATTATCAGGTTGTCATAGTAGACTTATCAATGTTACATAGTAACATTTATCATGTTTCTATCTTACAATATAGCATGTTTTCATATAAATTTATCATGTTTCAATAGTACATTTATCATGTTTTCATAGAAATTTGCATGTTTTCATAGTCTGAATTTATCATGTTTCATAGTAACTTTATCATGTTTCAAGGGGTAGTAAATTGATCATGTGTTATAGTAAATGTACATGTTTCATATTAATAGCCTACATGTTTCCTAGTAATAATTTGTAATGTTTCCTAGTAAATTTATCATGTTTCATAGTAAATTTATCAGGTTTTATCGTAAATAATCCATGTTTCATAGTAAATTTTCATTTTTGTAAGTAATATATCATGTTCATAGTATTTATCATGTTTTATCGTAAATAAATCATTTTTCATAGTAAATT
>JAIEZT010000068.1:25663681-25733797 GCA_019594935.1 Periophthalmus modestus | reverse complement strand
AATAGACCTGTAAAAACATCACACAAATACACATACAAACATAAACATACACATACACACACATACCACACATACAAGATTACCGGGTAGGGTTGGAGGTTAGGGTTACACACAATAAACATACAAATAAACATACATCACACATACACATAACACACATACAAAGAAATACACATATACACATATACACATTACAGGTTAGGGGTTAGAGGTTAGGGTAGCGGTAAGGGTTAAATACAATAAACATACATACAACATACACACACCAAAAACATAACCACACACAAAAATAACACATATACAGGGTTAGGGTTAGGGGTTAGGGTTTACACACAAATACACATACACATAACACATACAACACACATATACACGCACCACACAAATATACACATACAACAAAATACAACCACATACACACAGAAAAAAAACAGCTAGGGTTATGAACATTAGACCGGTAACAACAGAATCAAACATAGGGTTAGGGGTTAGGGTTAGAGTTACACACAGATACACACACACACATACACAACTACATACACACAATACAGGTTAGGGTTAGGGGTTAGAGGTTACACACAAATACACCTACACAATACACCATACACATAAACAGACATACACACATATAGCACACATAGACATACAAAACAAACAAAACACATACACAGTAAAATGCACATACACATACACATTACTACACAGAACATCAGAAAAAAAACAAATACATTACATAGACCTGTAAAACATAGAACAAACCACACAACCCCAGGGGTTAGTTTACACACAAATACACATTACACACACATACACACATACACACATACACAAACATGACAACATACAGGTTAGGGTTAAAATACAAACATACAATACACATACAGATACACATATTACACTACATACACACAAACAAAATACACACATATATAAACAACATACAGGTTAGGGTTAGAGGTTACAGGTTAGGGTTACACACAAATACAACATACACGTAAACATACAGACACACATATACACCGCACACACACAAATACACACATAACACACACACAGGTTTAGAAAAAAAAAAGCTATATGAACACACACACAACCTATAAAAACATAGAACAAACATAGGGTTAGGGGTTAGGGTTAGAGTACACACAGATACACGTACACAAACATAACACATACACACATACACACACACACACACAACATAAACAGGTTAGGGTTAGATACACACACACACAAAGAACATACACACATACACACAAATTTACATACACATGCAGAAAAAACACATCAAAAATATACAACACACAAGAGACTGTAAAAACATAGAACACAAACATAGGGTTAGGGTTAGGGTTACATACACACACATACACATACACACACACACATACATCAGACACACAACAGGTTATAGGTTAGGGTTACACACAAATACACATACAACATACAGAACACACATACACACACACACAAAACACACACACATACATAAAACATACACACACACAGACAGGTTAGGGTTAGAGGTTAGGGTTACACAAAATACACACATACACATAAAACATAGACATAGACATACACACACACATACACAAACACACACACATACATATACAGGTACAGGGGTTAGGTTAGGGTTAGATGGTAGGGTTACACAAATACACACACACATAAACAACACAGACACACACATATACACGCACACACACAGAAATACACACCATACACACACACACACATGCAGACAAAAATAACAGCTATAACATACACAGACCTGTATAAACATATAGGGTTAGGGTTAGGGTTTAGGGTTAGGGTTAGAGTTACACACACACACATACACATAAACATACAACACAGACATACACACATACACATACACATACAACACACACATATACAGGTTAGGGTTAGAGGTTAGGGTTTAGGGTTAGGGTTACACACAAATACACACACACATACAGACACATACACATAAACACATACATACACACATACACACACATACACAATAAAACACAGAACATACACATACACAGAAATACGCACATGCACACACACACACACACACACACACACACACATACACATGCAGAAAAACAAAAACAGCAGCTATTACATACACACACATACAACACACAATAGTCACATACACACATAGGGTTAGGGGTTAGAGTAGAACAAAATACACATACACACACATACACACACACACAACATACACACAAACAGGTTAGGGTTAGAGGTTAGGGTTACACACAAATACACATACAAACATACACATACATACACATATACACACACACAAATATACACATACACACACATACACAACATATACAAACAACATACACAGGTACATACATACACACAGAGGTTAGGGTTGGGTTTAGAGGAGTTAGACACAGAGTTTAGGGTTTACCACATACACATACACATAAACAACAAGAGACATACACACATTACAATACACACAAATACACACATACACATACACATATAGAGGTTAGGGTTAGAGGTCAGGGTTAGGGGTTAGAGGTTAGGGTTACACACAAATACACACACACATTAACACACACATAACATAAACAGACATACACACATATATACACACAGACATACACACAGAATACACACAGGGTACAGAAAATACGCACATATATACAACAACACAGGTTACACACACATACACACACATAACACCACACATACACATGCAGAAAAAAAAAAAACAGCTATACACACATACACTACTGTAAAAACATAGACCAAACATTAGGGTTAGGGGTTAGGGTTACAGTTACATACACATACACATACAGACAAACACAGACATACACATACACATATACACACACATACAAACACAAATACAGGTTAGGGTTAGAGGTTAGGGTTACACACACACACATACACATACAAATAAACATACATAAACATACACACACACACAAATACACACATACATACATACATATAAACACACACACATACACAGATAGAGGTTAGGGTTAGAGGTTAGGGTTTAGAGTTTAGCGTTAGAGTTTAGGGTTACACAAAATACACATACACATAAAACATAGACATACACACACACACACACAACACATACACACATACACACATACACAGATAGAGGTTAGGGTTAGAGGTTAGGGTTAGGGTTAGGGTTAATAACACATACACAAACACATACACATATGTGTACATACAATAATACACACACATACACACATACACAGAAATACACACATACATACATACACACACATACACATGCAGAAACAAAAAACATAGCTATATGAACATAGACACATAAAAACAGACCAAACATAGGGTTAGAGGTTAGGGTTAGAGGTACACACAAATACACATACACATACACATATACATAGAGGTTAGGGTTACATACACATACATACAAACATACACACATACACACAGGGGTACACACATACACACAAATACACACATACACTGATACAGGTTAGGGGTTACACACAAATACACATACAACAACACATACACACACAATATAGATACACACAGGTACATATACACGCATACATACATATAACATACACACACATACAGGTTAGAGGTTAGGGTTACACACAAACACACACATACAACACCACACACACACACATATACACACACAACACACACACACACACACAGTTAGGGTTAGGGGTTACACACAAATACACATGCACAAAAACATACAGACACACATAACACACACACACACACACACACACACAAACATACACATACAACAGAACATACATAACACACACACGCACAGGAATACAACATACACACACATACATACATACACACACACAGACACATACACATACACACACAAACAAATACACATACACACAATACAGACACATACACACATACATAGACACAAACATACACACATACACACACACACACAAACACAGCTATAAACATACACACACACAAATACACATACACAAAACACATAAGACATAAACATAGGTATTTAGGGTTTAGGTTTAGAGTTACACATTACACACACAATACAATACACATATACATAACACACATACACACACACAATAACACACACAAACATACACATATACAGGGTTAGGGTTAGAGGTTAGGTTTACACACCAATACACACACACACATTAACACATACAATACACATAAACAGACATACACATACATATACACACACACACACCATAACACATACACAGATTAGGGTTAGACACACATACACATACACATAAACATAGACACACACACATACACATAAATACACACATACACATATACAGGTTAGGGTTAGAGGTTAGGGTTACACACAAATACACATACACATAAACAGACACACACACACACACATACACACAAATACAGGTTAGGGTTAGAGGTTAGGGTTACACACAAATACACATACACATAAACATACAGACGCATATACACATACACAATAACAACACACACACACAACCAACATACACATACACATATACAGGTTAGGGTTAGAGGTTAGGGTTATGGTTACACACAAATAAACATACACATAAACATACAGACACATATACACACGTACACAATAACACACACAAACATATACATATACAGGTTAGGGTTAGGGGTTAGGGTTACACACAAATACACATACACATAAACATACAGACACACATATACACGCACACACAGAAATACACACATACACACACACATGCAGAAAAAAAAACATGAACATAGACCTGTAAAAACATAGAACAAACATAGGATTAGGGTTAGTTACACACAGATACACATACACACACATACATACACACAAATACAGGTTAGGGTTAGAGGTTAGGGTTACACACAAATACACATACATACAAATAAACATACATACACATATACACACACACAAATACAAACATACATACATATAAACATACACACAGATACACAGATACAGGTTAGGGTTAGAGGTTAGGGTTACACAAATACACATACACATAAACATAGACATACACACACACACACACATACACATATACACACATACACATATACAGGTCTGTAAACATACAGACACACATATACACGCACACACAGAAATACACACATACACACACACACACACACACACATGCAGAAAAAAAACAGCTATATGAACATAGACCTGTAAAAACATAGAACATAGGGTTAGGGGTTCGGGTTAGAGTTACACACAGATACACATACACAAACATAGACATACACATACATACATACATACATACATACATACACACAAATACAGGTTAGGGTTAGAGTTTAGGGTTACACACAAATACACACACACATTAACACATACACATAAACTGACATACACACATACAAACAAATACACACATACACAGAAATATGCATACATGCACACACACACACATACACATGCAGAAAAAAAAAAAACATCTATATGAACATAGACCTGTAAAAACATAGAACAAACATAGGGTTAGGGTTAGTACACAATAACACACATGTTTCATAGTAAATTTATCATGTTTCATAGTAAATTTATCATGTTTTATAGTAAATTTATCATGTTTCATAGTAAATTTATCATATTTCATAGTAAATTTATCATGTTTTTTTTTTTAAATTGATCATGTTTTATAGTAAATGTATCATGTGTTATAGTAATATTATCTTGTGTTATAGTAAATTTATCATGTTGTATAGTAAATGTATCATGTTTCATAGTAAATGTATCATGTTTCATAGTAAATTTATCATATATTATAGTAAATTTATCATGTTTCATAGTAAATTTATCATGTTTTTTTAGTAAATTTATCATGTTTCATAGTAAATTTATCATGTTTCATAGTAAATTTATCATGTGTTATAGTTAATTTATCTTGTGTTATAGCAAAATTATCATGTTTTATATTAAATTTATAATGTTTCATAGTAAACTTATCTTGTGTTATAGTAAATGTATCATGTTTCATAGTAAATTTATCCTGTTTCATAGTAAATTTATCATGTGTTATAGTAAATGTATCATGTTTCATAGTAAATTTATCATATTTCATAATAAATTTACTATAACACAGGATAAATTTACTATGAAACATGATAAATTGAATGTTTCATAGTAAATTGATCATGTTTCATAGTAAATTGGTCATGTGTTATAGTAAATTTATCATCTTTCATGATAAATTTATTATGTTTTATAGTAAACTTATCTTGTGCTATAGTAAATGTATCATGTTTCATAGTAAATGTATCATGTTTCATAGTAAATTTATCATGTTCCATAGAAAATTTATCATGTTTTATGGTAAACTTATCCTGTTTCATAGTAAATGTATCATGTGTTATAGTAAATTTATCTTGTGTTATAGTAAATGTATCATGTTGTATAGTAAATGTATCATGTGTTACAGTAAATTTATCATGTTTCATAGTAAATTTATCATATTTCAAAATAAATTTACTATAACACAGGAAAAATTTACTATGAAACATGATAAATTTAATGTTTCATACTAAATTTATCATGTTTCATAGTAAATTTATCATATTTCATAATAAATTTACTATAACACAGGAAAAATTTACCATGAAACATGATAAATTTAATGTTTCATAGTAAATTTATCATGTTTCATAGTAAATTTATCATGTTTCATAGTAAATTTATCATGTTTTATAGTACATTTGTCATGTGTTATAGTAAATTGATCATGTTTCATAGTAAACTGATCATGTGTTATAGTAAATTTATCATGTTTCATAGTAAATTTATTATGTTTTATAGTAAATTTTGTCATGTTTCATAGTAAATTTATAATGTTTCATAGTAAATGTTTCATGTTTCATAGTAAATGCATCATGTGTTATAGTAAATTTATCATGTTTCATAGTAAATTTATCATGTTTCATAGTAAATGTATCATGTTTTGTCGTAAATTTATGATGTGTTATAGTAAATTTATCATGTTTTATAGAAAATGTATCATGTTTCATAGTAAATTTATCGTGTTCCATAGAAAATGTATCATGTTTTATGGTAAACTTATCCTTTTTCATAGTAAATGTATCATGTGTTATAGTAAATTTATCATGTTTCATAGAAAATTTATCATGTTTTATGGTAAATTTATCCTGTTTCATAGTAAATGTATCATGTGTTATAGTTAATTTATAATGTTTCATAGTAAACTTATCTTGTGTTATAGTAAACTTATCCTTTTTCATAGTAAATGTATCATGTGTTATAGTAAATTTATCATGTGTTATAGTAAATTTAACATGTTTTATAGTAAATTTATATTTTATAGTAAACTTATCTTGTGCTATAGTAAATGTATCATGTTCCATAGAAAATTTATCATGTTTTATGGTAAACTTATCCTGTTTCATAGTAAATGTATAATGTGTTATACTTAATTTATAATGTTTCATAGGAAACTTATCTTGTGTTATAGTAAATGTATCATGTTTTATAGTAAATGTATCATGTTTCATAGTAAATTGATCATGTTTCATAGAACATTTATCATGTTTTATGGTAAACTTATCCTGTTTCATAGTAAATGTATCATGTGTTATAGTTAATTTATAATGTTTCATAGTAAACTTATCTTGTGTTATAGTAAATTTATCATGTTTCATAGTAAATTTATCATGTTCCATAGAAAATGTATCATGTTTTATCGTAAAATTATCCTGTTTCATAGTAAATGTATCATGTGTTATAGTAAATTTTATCTTGTTTTATAGTGAATTTATCTTGTTTTATAGTAAATTTACAATGTTTCATAGTAAACTTATCGTGTTAAAGTAAATTTATCATGTTTCATAGTAAATTTGTCATGTTTCATAGTAAATTTATTATGTTTTATAGTAAATTTTGTCATGTTTCATAGTAAATTTATAATGTTTCATAGTAAATGTTTCATGTTTCATAGTAAATGCATCATGTGTTATAGTAAATTTATCATGTTTCATAGTAAATTTATCATGTTTCATAGTAAATTTATCATGTTTCATAGTAAATGTATCATGTTTTGTAGTAAATTTATGATGTGTTATAGTAAATTTATCATGTTTCATAGTAAATGTATCATGTGTTATAGTAAATTTATCTTGTTTTATAGTGAATTTATCTTGTTTTATAGTAAATTTACAATGTTTCATAGTAAACTTATCGTGTTATAGTAAATTTATCATGTTTCATTGTAAATTTGTCATGTTTCATAGTAAATTTATTATGTTTTATAGTAAATTTATCATATTTCATAGTAAATTTATAATGTTTCATAGTAAATTTTTCATGTTTCATAGTAAATGCATCATGTGTTTAGTAAATTTATCATGTTTCATAGTAAATGTTATCATGTTTCATAGTAAATGTATCATGTTTTCATAGTAAATTTATGATGTGTTATAGTAAATTTATCATGTTTTATAGAAAATTATCATGTTTCATAGTAAATTTATCATGTTTCATAGAAAAATGTATCATGTTTTATGGTAAATTTCCATGTTTCATAGTAAATGTATCATGTGTTATAGTAAATTTATCATGTTTCATAGTAAATTTATCATGTGTTACAGTAAATTTATCATGTTTTACAGTAAAATTTATCATGTTTCATAGTAAATTTTATCATGTTTTATAGTAAATTTATCATGTTTCATAGTAAATTTATCATGTTTCATAGTAAATTATCATGTTTTCATAGTAAATTTATCTATGACATAGTAAACTTACTATGAAACATGATAAATTAATGTTTCATAGTAAATTTATCATGTTTCATAGTAAATTGATCATGTTGTTATAGTAAATTTCATGTTTCATAGTAAATTTATCATGTTTCATAGTAAATGTTTTCATGTTTTTATAGTAAATGTATCATGTTTTACAGTAAATTTATCATGTTTTATAGTAAATTTATCATGTTTCATAGTAAAATTATCATGTGCTATAGTAAATGTATCATGTTTCATAGTAAATGTATCATGTGTTATAGTAAATTTATCATGTTTCATAGTAAATTATCATGTGTGTTATAGTAAATTTATCATGTTTCATAGTAAATTTATCATGTTCATAGGAAAATTTATCATGTTTTATAGTAAAATTATCCTGTTTCATAGTAAATGTATCATGTGTTCATAGTAAATTATCATGTTTTTATAGTAAATTTATCTTGTTTTTATAGTAAATTTATCATGTTTTCATAGTAAATTTTATCATGTTTCATAGTAAATTTTATCATGTTTCATAGTAAATTGATCATGTGTTCATAGTAAATTTATCATGTTTATAGTAAATGTATCATGTTTTTCATAGTAAATTTATCATCTTTTATAGTAAATTCTCATGTTTCATAGTAACTTTATCATGTTTTTAGTAAATTTATCATGTGTTATAGTAAATTTATCATGTTTCATAGTAAATTTATCATGTTTTTATAGTAATTTATCATGTTTCTAGTAAATTTTTCATGTTTCATAGTAAATGTATCATGTTTTATGTAAATTTATCCTGTTTCATAGTAAATTTATCATGTTTATAGTAAATTTATCATGTTTCATAGTAAATTTATCATGTTTTATAGTAAATTGATCATGTTTTTTTTTAGTAAATTTTTCATGTTTCATAGTAATTTATCATGTTTTCATAGTAAATTATCATGTTTATAGTAAATTTATCATGTTTATAGTAAATTTATAATCATGTTTCATAGTAAATTATCTTGTGTATAGTAAATGTATCATGTTTCATAGTAAATTTATCCTGTTTCATAGTAAATTTATCATGTGTTATAGTAAATTTATCATGTTTCATCGTACATTTATCATGTGTTACAGTAAATTTATCATGTTTCATAGTAATTTATCATGTTTCATAGTAAATTTATCATGTTTTATAGTAAATTTATCATGTTTCATAGTAAATTATCATGTGTGTTCATAGTAAATTTATCATGTTTCATAGTAAATTTATCATATTTCATAGTAAATTTATCATGTTTCATAGTAAATTTACTATGTTTCATGATAAAAATTTATGTTTCATAGTAAATTTATCATGTTTCATAGTAAAATTTATCATGTTTTCATAGTAAATTGTATCATGTGTTATAGTAAATTTATCATGTTTCATAGTAAATTTATCATGTTTCATAGTAAAATTTATCATGTTTTATAGTAAATTTGTCATGTTTCATAATAAATTTATAATGTTTCATAGTAAATTATCATGTTTCATAGTAAATGTTTCATGTTTCATAGTAAATTTATCATGTGTTATAGTAAATTTAACATGTTTTATAGTAAATTTATGTTTTATAGTAAACTTATCTTGTGCTATAGTAAATGTATCATGTTTCATAGTAAATGTATCATGTTTCATAGTAAATTTATCATGTTCCATAGTAAATTTATCATGTTTCATAGTAAATTTATCATGTTTCATAGTAAATGTATCATGTGTTATAGTTAATTTATCTTGTGTTATAGTAAATTTATCATGTTGTATAGTAAATTTATAATGTTTCATAGTAAACTTATCTTGTGTTATAGTAAATGTATCATGTTTCATAGTAAATTTATCATGTTTCATAGTAAATTTATCATGTTTCATAGTAAATTTATCATGTAAATTTACTATGTTTTATAAAATTTAATGTTTCATAGTAAATTTATCATGTTTCATAGTAAATTTATCATGTTTCATAGTAAATTTATCATGTTTATAGTAAATTTATCATGTTTCATAGTAAATTGATCATGTGTTATAGTAAATTTATCATGTTTCATAGTAAATTTATTATGTTTTATAGTAAATTTTGTCATGTTTCATAGTAAATTTATCATGTTTTATAGTAAATGTATCATGTTTCATAGTAAAATGTATCATGTGTTTATAGTAATTTATCATGTGTTATAGTAAATTTATCATGTTTTATAGTAAATTTATAATGTTTCATAGTAAATTTATCATGTGCTATAGTAAATGTATCATGTTTCATAGTAAATCTATCCTGTTTCATAGTAAATTTATCATGTGTTACAGTAAATTTATCATGTTTCATAGTAAATTTATCATATTTCATAATAAATTAACTATCATGTTTATAGTAAATTTACTATGAAACATAGTAAATTTAATGTTTCATAGTAAATTTATCATGTTTTATAGTAAATTTATCATGTTTCATAGTAAATTTATCATGTTTTAAAGTACATTTGTCATGTGTTATCGTAAATTTATCATGTTTCATAGTAAATTGATCATGTGTTATAGTAAATTTATCATGTTTCATAGTAAATTTATTATGTTTCATAGTAAATTTATCATGTTTTATTGTAAATTTATCATGTTTCATAGTAAATTTATCATGTTTCATAGTAAATGTTTCATGTTTCATAGTAAATGTATCATGTGTTATAGTAAATTTATCATGTGTTATAGTAAATTTAACATGTTTTATAGTAAATTTATGTTTTATAGTAAACTTATCTTGTGCTATAGTAAATGTATCATGTTTTATAGTAAATGTATCATGTTTCATAGTAAATTTATCATGTTCCATAGTAAACTTATCCTGTTTCATAGTAAATGTATCATGTGTTATAGTAAATTTATCATGTGTTATAGTAAATTCATCATGTTTCATAGTAAATTGATCATGTTAAATTTACTATGAAACATGATAAATTTACTAAAAAACATGTTTTATAGTAAATTTATGTTTTATAGTAAACTTATCTTGTGCTATAGTAAATGTATCATGTTTCATAGTAAATTTATCATGTTTCGTAGTAAATTTATCATGTTTTGTAGTAAATTTATGATGTGTTATAGTAAATTGATCATGTTTTATAGAAAATGTATTGTGTTCATAGTAAATTTATCATGTTTCATGGTATATCTATAATGTTTTTTAATAAATTTATCATGTTTCTTAGTAAATGTTTCATGTCTCATAGTAAAATTTATCATGTTTTATAGTAAATTTATCATGTTTCATAGTAAATTTATCATGTTTCATAGTAAATTTATCATGTGTTACAGTAAATTTATCATGTTTCATAGTAAATTTATCATGTTTCATAGTAAATTTATCATGTTTCATAGTAAATTTATCATGTTTTATAGTACATTTATCATGTGTTATAGTAAATTTATCATGTTTCATAGTAAATTTATCATGTGTTACAGTAAATTTATCATGTTTCATAGTAAATTTATCATGTTTTATAGTACATTTGTCATGTATTATAGTAAATTTATCATGTTTCATAGTAAATTTATTATGTTTTATAGTAAATTTTGTCATGTTTCATAGTAAATTTATCATGTTTCATAGTAATGTTTCATGTTTCATAGTAAATTTATCATGTGTTTATAGTAAATTTATCATGTGTTATAGTAAATTTACATGTTTTATAGTAAAACTTATCTTGTGCTATAGTAAATTTATCATGTTTCATAGTAAATTTATCATGTTTTGTAGTAAAATTATGATGTGTTATAGTAAATTGATCATGTGTTATAGTAAATTTATCATGTTTCATAGTAAACTTATCTTGTGTTATAGTAAATGTATCATGTGTTACAGTATATTTATCATGTTTCATAGTAAATTCATCATATTTCATAATAAATTTACAATAACACAGGATAAATTTACTATGAAACATGATAAATTTAATGTTTCATTGTAAATTTATCATGTTTCATAGTAAATTTATCATGTTTCATAGTAAATTTATCATGTTTTATAGTACATTTGTCATGTGTTATAGTAAATTTATCATGTTTCATAGTAAATTTATTATGTTTTATAGTAAATTTTGTCATGTTTCATAGTAAATTTATAATGTTTCATAGTAAATGTTTCATGTTTCATAGTAAATGTATCATGTGTTATAGAAAATTTATCATGTGTTATAGTATATTTAACATGTTTTATAGTAAACTTATCCTGTTTCATAGTAAATTAATCATGTTTTAAAGTACATTTGTCATGTGTTATAGTAAATTTATCATGTTTCATAGTAAATTGATTATGTTTCATAGTAAATTTATTATGTTTTATAGTAAATTTTGTCATGTTTCATAATAAATTTATAATGTTTCATAGTAAATGTTTCATGTTTCATAGTAAATGTATCATGATGTTTTATAGTAAATTTATCATGTGTTATAGTATATTTAACATGTTTTATAGTAAACTTATCTTGTGCTATAGTAAATGTATCATGTTTCATAGTAAATTTACCATGTTTCATAATAAAATTACTATAACACAGGATAAATTTACTATGAAACATGATAAATTTAA
This sequence comes from Periophthalmus modestus, assembly GCA_019594935.1. Classification (NCBI taxonomy): domain Eukaryota; kingdom Metazoa; phylum Chordata; class Actinopteri; order Gobiiformes; family Gobiidae; genus Periophthalmus; species Periophthalmus modestus. The sequence continues at coordinate 25,720,442 of JAIEZT010000068.1, read as the reverse complement.
TGTTTCATACTAAATTTATCATGTTTTATGGTAATCTTATCCTGTTTCATAGTAAATGTATCATGTGTTATAGTAAATTTATCTTGTGCTATAGTAAATTTATCATGTTTCATAATAAAATTACTATAACAGAGGATAAATTTACTATGAAACATGATAAATTTAATGTTTCATAGTAAATTTATCATGTTTTATAGTAAACTTATCCTGTTTCATAGTAAATGTATCATGTGTTATAGTAAATTTATCTTGTGTTATAGTAAATTTATCATGTTTCATAGTAAACTTATCTTGTGCTATAGTAAATATATCATGTTTCATAGTAAATGTATCATGTTTCATAGTCAATTTATCATGTGTTACAATAAATTTATCATGTTTCATAGTAAATTTATCATGTTTCATAATAAAATTACTATAACACAGGATAAATTTACTATGAAACATGATAAATTTAATGTTTCATAGTAAATTTATCATGTTTTATGGTAAACTTATCCTGATTCATAGTAAATGTATCATGTGTTATAGTAAATTTATCTTGTGTTATAGTAAATGTATCATGTGTTACAGTAAATTTATCATGTTTCATAGTAAATTTATCATATTTCATAATAAATTTACAATAACACAGGATAAATTTACTATGAAACATGATAAATTTAATGTTTCATAGTAAATTTATCATGTTTCATAGTAAATTTATCATGTTTCATAGTAAATTTATTATGTTTTATAGTAAATTTTGTCATGTTTCATAGTAAATTTATAATGTTTCATAGTAAATGTTTCATGTTTCATAGTAAATGTTTCATGTTTCATAGTAAATGTATCATGTGTTATAGTAAATTTATCATGTGTTATAGTATATTTAACATGTTTTATAGTAAACTTATCTTGTGCTATAGTAAATTTATCATGTTTCATAGTAAATTTATCGTGTTCCATAGTAAATTTATCATGTTTTAAAGTACATTTGTCATGTGTTATAGTAAATTTATCATGTTTCATAGTAAATTGATCATGTGTTATAGTAAATTTATCATGTTTCATAGTAAATTTATCATGTTTCATAGTAAATTTATTATGTTTTATAGTAAATTTTGTCATGTTTCATAATAAATTTATAATGTTTCATAGTAAATGTTTCATGTTTTCATAGTAAATGTATCATGATGTTTTATAGTAAATTTATCATGTGTTATAGTATATTTAACATGTTTTATAGTAAACTTATCTTGTGCTATAGTAAATGTATCATGTTTCATAGTAAATTTACCATGTTTCATAATAAAATTTATATAACACAGGATAAATTTACTATGTTTCATGATAAATTTAATGTTTCATACTGAATTTATCATGTTTTATGGTAAACTTATCCTGTTTCATAGTAAATGTATCATGTGTTATAGTAAATTTATCTTGTGTTATAGTAAATTTATCATGTTTCATAGTAAACTTATCTTGTGCTATAGTAAATATATCATGTTTCATAGTAAATGTATCATGTTTCATAGTCAATTTATCATGTGTTACAATAAATTTATCATGTTTCATAGTAAATTTATCATGTTTCATAATAAAATTACTATAACACAGGATAAATTTACTATGAAACATGATAAATTTAATGTTTCATAGTAAATTTATCATGTTTTATGGTAAACTTATCCTGTTTCATAGTAAATGTATCATGTGTTTATAGTAAATTTTATCTTGTGTTATAGTAAATGTATCATGTGTTACAGTAAATTTATCATGTTTATAGTAAATTTATCATATTTCATAGTAAATTTACAATAACACAGGATAAATTTACTATGAAACATGATAAATCTAATGTTTCATAGTAAATTTATCATGTTTCATAGTAAATTTATCATGTTTCATAGTAAATTTATCATGTTTCATAGTAAATTTATTATGTTTTATAGTAAATTTTGTCATGTTTCATAGTAAATTTATAATGTTTCATAGTAAATGTTTCATGTTTCATAGTAAATGTTTCATGTTTCATAGTAAATGTATCATGTGTTATAGTTAATTTATCATGTGTTATAGTATATTTAACATGTTTTATTTATAGTAACTTATCTTGTGCTATAGTAAATTTATCATGTTTCATAGTAAATTTATCATATTTCATAATAAATTTACAATAACACAGGATAAATTTACTATGAAACATGATAAATCTAATGTTTCATAGTAAATTTATCATGTTTCATAGTAAATTTATCATGTTTCATAGTAAATTTTATCATGTTTCATAGTAAATTTATTATGTTTTATAGTAAAATTTTGTCATGTTTTCATAGTAAATTTATAATGTTTCATAGTAAATGTTTCATGTTCATAGTAAATGTTTCATGTTTCATAGTAAATGTATCATGTGTTATAGTAAATTTATCATGTGTTATAGTATATTTAACATGTTTTATAGTAAACTTATCTTGTGCTATAGTAAATTTATCATGTTTCATAGTAAATTTATCGTGTTCCATAGTAAATTTATCATGTTTTAAAGTACATTTGTCATGTGTTATAGTAAATTTATCATGTTTCATAGTAAATTTATTATGTTTCATAGTAAATTTATTATGTTTTATAGTAAATTTTGTCATGTTTCATAATAAATGTATCATGTTTCATAGTAAATGTATCATCTTTCATAGTAAATTTATCATGTGTTACAGTAAATTTATCATGTTTCATAGTAAATTTATCATGTTTCATAATAAAATTACTATAACACAGGATAAATTTACTATGAAACATGATAAATTTAATGTTTTATAGTAAACTTATCTTGTGCTATAGTAAATGTATCATGTGTTACAGTAAATTTATCATATTTCATAATAAATTTACTATAACACAGGATAAATTTACTATGAAACATGATAAATTTAATGTTTCATAGTAAATTTATCATGTTTCATAGTAAATTTATCATGTTTCATAGTAAATTTATCATGTTTTATAGTACATTTGTCATGTGTTATAGCAAATTTATCATGTTTCATAGTAAATTTATCATGTGTTACAGTAAATTTATCATGTTTTATAGTACATTTGTCATGTGTTATAGTAAACTTATCATGTTTCATAGTAAATTTATTATGTTTTATAGTACATTTTGTCATGTTTCATAGTAAATTTATAATGTTTCATAGTAAATATTTCATGTTTCATAGTAAATGTATCATGTGTTATAGTATATTTAACATGTTTTATAGTAAACTTATCTTGTGCTATAGTAAATTTATCATGTTTCATAGTAAATTTATCATGTTTTGTAGTAAATTTATGATGTGTTATAGTAAATTGATCATGTGTTATAGTAAATTTATCATGTTTCATAGTAAACTTATCTTGTGTTATAGTAAATGTATCATGTGTTACAGTAAATTTATCATGTTTCATAGTAAATTCATCATATTTCATAATAAATTTACAATAACACAGGATAAATTTACTATGAAACATGATAAATTTAATGTTTCATTGTAAATTTATCATGTTTCATAGTAAATTTATCATGTTTCATAGTAAATTTATCATGTTTCATAGTAAATTTATCATGTTTTATAGTACATTTGTCATGTGTTATAGTAAATTTATCATGTTTCATAGTAAATTTATTATGTTTTATAGTAAATTTATCATGTTTCATAGTAAATTTATCATGTTTCATAGTAAATTTATCATATTTCATAAAAAATTTACTATAACACAGGATAAATTTACTATGAAACATGATAAATTTAAATGTTTCATAGTAAATTTATCATGTTTCATAGTAAATTTATCATGTTTCATAGTAAATTTATCATGTTTCATAGTACATTTGTTATGTGTTATAGTAAATTTATCATGTTTCATAGCAAATTTATCATGTTCAAACTACATTTATCATGTTTCATAGTAAATTTATCATGTTTCAAACTACATTTATCATGTTTCATAGTAAATTTATCATGTTTCATAGTAAATTTATCATGTTTCATAGCAAATGTATCATGTTTTATAGTAAATTCATCATGTTTCATAGTAAACTTATCATGTTTCATAGTAATTTTATCATGTGTTACGGTAAATTTATCATGTTTCATAGTAAATTTATCATGTTTCATAGTAAATTTATCATGTTTCATAGTAAATTTATCATGTTTCATGGAAAATGTATCATGTTTTATAGTAAATTTATCCTGTTTCATAGTAAATGTATCATGTTTCATAGTAAATGTATCATGTTTCATAGTAAATGTATCATGTTTCAAACTACATTTATCATGTTTCAAACTACATTTATCATGTCTTATAGTAAATGTATCATGTTTCATAGTAAATTTATCATGTTTTTTAGTAAATGTATCATGTTTCATAGTAAATGTATCATGTTTCATAGTAAATTTATCATGTTTCATAGTAAATTTATCATGTTTTATAGTAAATATACCATGTTTCATAGTAAATTTATCATGTTTCTTAGTAAATTTGGCATGTTTCATAATAAATTTACTATAACACAGGATAAATTTACTATGAAACATGATAAATTTACTGTTTCATAGTAAATTTATCATGTTTCATAGTACATTCATCATGTGTTAAAGTACACTTATCATGTTTTATTGTAAATTCATCAAGTTTCTTAGTAAATTTATCATGATTTATAGTAAATGTATCATGTTTTATAGTAAACATATCACATGTTATAGTAAATTTTTCATGTTTTGTATCGTGTGTTACCCTCCTCCTGTCAGGATCAGGGTACTCTGTTCTTGTTCCTGTTCTAGGTCCTGTCGTGTGTTCTCCTGATGGTTCCTGTTTGAGGTCCTGTCATGTGTCATACACCTGTAATAACATAGAGCTGTAAGAACACATATCTGTAAAAACATTGAACTATTAATATTATAGAGCTGTAAAAATATAGATCTGTAAGAATAGAGCAACAAGGAGCTGTAAGAACATAAAGGTGTAAGAACATAGAGCTGTAAAAACAGAGTTTTAAGAACATAGAGCTTTTTAAACACATACCTGTGGGAACAGGCACGCTCCTGTCTAGTGTTATTCAAAAACCAGGCCAACCTACTGTCTTTGAATATTCAAATATATTCAAGGACAGTAGGTTGGCTCCAAAGCTCCATGAATAGGCTTTAGCCATTAAATGCTATTTAATGACAGGCACGCTCCTGTCTAGTGTTATTCAAAAAACAGGCCAACTTACTGTCTTTGAATATTCAAATATATTCAAGGACAGTAGGTTGGCTCCAAAGCTCCATGAATAGGCTTTAGCCATTAAATGCTATTTAATGGCTAAAGCCTCGTCATGGAGCTTTATCCCCTGCGACGGTTACCCCGGCGACCTACCCTGTGAGTCCTGTGCCTCCTCCTGCGGCGGCGTTTGGGCATAGCGGGGTCACTGTGGGCGATCCGTCTGCTAGGGCGTCGGGCCATAGTGACCAGTGCACTGACAACCATCACCTGTGTCCCCCTACAATCTCCTGTGTGATGTCACACTTTAGAACTGCTCCTGAAGTTTGGAAAACTTTATTTAAAACAACAGCAACACAAGCATTCCAAATGCAAGTATCATAGCAACCAAAGAGCCAATCCAGAACAAGGCTTTTGAAGGGAAGAATGCTGTCATTCAAACCTGTTGCTAAGGTTACCATGAGCAACCTCTGGGAAAGAAGGCGCCTGATTTGTCTGTTATTAATGTTCAGATCTTGATTTACAGACCCAAAGGTGAAATAAAAACCCCAGGATCAAGTAGAGTGTAACGCATAGTAGGCTAGGCGGACTGACTGCAAGTGTGTCTCAGAGCTAAATTCGATATGGAGCCAGTAAGTAGATAAATGAAAGACAGACAAAATAAAAGTTGATTATATGAATGATTGTATTAATGTATTAATATATATATATTCAGAAATGCAATAATAATAATAATAATAAACATTTATATGAAACATATATAATAAGGCAGGTATATTTCAAATCAAAATACAGAAAATAAATAATAACTTCAGTCCCGTGAAATCCGATTGACCATTTGAATATTTAGTCCATGAAATTGTGTGTGTGTGTGTGAGCAAAGTCTTTCAGACCAAGTATCAAAGTTTGTTTCAAATCCAGAGAAATAAAAGAGTTCGATTTCCTACCACAGAGTGGTGTATGGGTAGCTCGCCATCACGGGTGAAGTTTGATTCATCGGATTGAAGGTGGGAGAAAAAAAAAAACCTGACCTGCACAAGGTCAAAAAGGAAAAAACTCAAATTAAATTCACATTATGTAGCTCAGGCTATAAGCTAAACTATTATTACATACACAGTTACAATTAGTTTGAATTGCAATATTACTTACATCATATATATTATAAATTATTCATTTTATAATATTATTTTCACACAAAAAACAAAGTGCACCTTTAAGTTAACTGCCTTTGTGGCCTAATAACTGAAATATATATCAAAATTCTTAGTGGCGCAAAAAACAAAACAAGACATGTAGCTACATTTAACTTCATTCAAAATTATGGCCGCCAAATCACTCTTATCCATAAGAACAAAAATAGACATCAAAACAGGTGTAATTTACAAAACTAAAAGTGTCCTTTAACTTTAAAGGTTTGGCCTTTAATTCGGCAACGGTAGAATTACATTTAAGAGCGTATTTAATTAATACTAATGCAAAAACGAGTCGCACTCGTCATACGCGCTAGCGCTAGCATTTTTAGCCATAGCTCTATGGGGTATGACATGGCTTAGCGTAGCGCAAATAAACAGCGGTTTAAAACACGTGAACTTACCGCTGAGCGGAGGGTTGAAAGGGTTGAATCAGAGTAGTGGATTGAGAGCAGTATATACGGATTTTTAGCAAGATGAGCACGCCAACTCCAAAGTAGTGATGGGTCATTTGAAGCCGAGGCTCCGAGGCTTGTACCGAGTAAAAGGGGGCGTGTCGAGTGAAGCCCCGATTCGAGGCTTGCATCAGATTGCCAAAAAACACGTGACCTGTGAACGTGAGGCCTCGCTTTCGTGAAGATGACGTCATTGGTTCATTTACTGTGCTACGTGCACTCGCACACTTCATAGGCTACTGCTTTTTTTAATTCACTTTCACTTTATTCTAAGTTTCACATGCTAAAATAAGCTTTTTTATTTATAGAACATTTTGGTTTTATTACCAGAATATGGCCATGTAACCTACGTATAACCTGCACTAAACTGGACACTTAATAACACTGGTCACCCATGTTGCACTGTTGTTGTTTTGATGCTGCTATTATATATATTTTTTCTACCTCATGCATGCCCTTATTTGTATTTATTCAGTGTGATTTTTGTGTGTGTGTTCTATGTCGCACTTTATCACCGAAGTAAGTTCCTAGTCTGTGAGCTCTGCTCACGGACAATGGCAATAAAACTTCTTCTGATTCTGATTCTGTATATTCTTGTATTAGTTTTTTTTTTTTTTTTCACTGAATATGATGTACAGTCAGTTCAACATTCTTTCAGGTCAAAAATTATAATTGTGTTATTGAAGCAAATTTCATGGATCATGCCACTGCTGAAGTGGTTCAGAGTGGATCAGAAGAAGCAAGAGGCACTGGGGCGGTTTGTAGTAGTGCCTGTCTGTCTGCCTGTCTCTGTCTCTCTCTCTCTCTCTGAGGTGTTTGAGTGTTTGACGTGGATGGTGCTTAAAAAATGTAATTGATGCAAAAGAAGATTAGAGAATTGAGGATCTTTTTTATTTGATAAATGCAACCACTGTGTGTGATAAATGCAACATGATTCCATTTGGTTTCTCTTTTTACGTGTTACATTCTTTTGGCCACAAGATGGTGTATTGGAGCATATTGAATCACTTGGCGAGGCATTGACTCCTGTACCGGTACAACTGCCTGAAAGCCTCAGATGGTTCATGGGGCTTCATTTGGCCATCACTACTCCAAAGCACGACCACGAGCCACAGTGAGCAGCAGCAGGAGCACCGGAGCAGGAAGTGACAGGGGAACTATTGAGTATTTTGTCCTGAGATTTGAGTACAAAGAGTTTCAACATTTAACACTATAAGATGGACTCGCTAAACACATCTGAACCAATGAGAGTGTGTGAGAGTTTCTATGGGTTGCCAAATATTGACGTAACGTAATTAAATGCTCACCGGTATGGTAATGGGAGGGGCTAATTAGGTCACGTGGGTTACACTTTCCCCCCCTGAATCCATGAACGTCCTCGGACATGGACCGGGCTGACTGTGGATAGCTGGCTGACTGGCGTATGGAAAAAGTGACTCATCTTCACCATCCTCCAAAGCATAAGAAAATGCTGTGCTCAATCCATGGAACAGTGATTGTATGCTTTTCAGAAGGGGGTTACCAAGCTTTGTGTATTGTAAACGATTTGGTGGATGGCGTTCACGGGTTGATCGGCGTGGAAGAGGCTCAGCTGCAGGACTAGATGGGTCAGATTCTGCAGGTAAGTTCAAGTCACTGGGGAGCTCTGAAACTGATGATTGAGAAGGAGAGTTGTCTTCATCTTCAGAGGCTCCGACAGGACTGACTGATTCCGGTTCAGTAAATTCAGGTTGGGCAACGTCTTGCACTTCTTCCATAACCAGAGGTGTTTCAACCATAACTGAAGAGTCCTGTTCCATTGATGCAGAGGTTGGATCCTCTTCTGAGACAGTAACTCTGGTGTGTGAAGGAACTAGGTGTTGGTTGTCGGCTGGCATGGATGTGAAGACAGTTGGCTTTTCAATAATCTTGGTGAATCTAACAGGTTCAACAGGAAGTGGATCGAGAGCAGGTAATCTGAACTCGTCCTCTGATAGATTCTCTTCGTCAACATCAGGATCAGATCAGGTAAGTCGACACATGGTCTTTTTCTTGCAGGTTGCTCCTTAGTGGTGGCAGGTAAGTACCCACATCTGCTGGCGTATGCAACAACACGCTTCTTTCCATCATGCTCTTGATACAGGACTGCCCCATGGCCGGTGGAACTGGCATCTGTGTGAAGCACATATGGTTTGTCGGGGTCCGCAAAAGCAAGGACAGGAGCAGATGTGAGTTTCACAATTATGTTGTCGAAGGCTTGCTGACAAACTGGAGTCCAGCGGCCACCGAAAGGTTCTTTTGGCTTTAATGGTTGGTCTGAGCTTCTTTTGACTGGGTGGATATCTGGCAGTGAGATCATGCAGAGGTTTTACAATGGTGGAGTAGTCTTGCACAAAACGTCGATAGTATCCCGCAAATCCTAAAAATGACCTCAGCTCTTTTAGGTTTGTTGGAACTGGCCAAGATTTCAGGGCGGTGATTTTATCGGGATCTGTTTCCACTCCATCCTGGGACACATCGTGGCCCAAATACTTCACTGAAGTTTGACAGAACATGTATTTCTCGACTGACAACTTCAGACCAAAATCCTTGAGCCGGTTCAAGACTTTCATCAATCTCTCTTCGTGTTCTTCAAGAGTGGGTGCGAAGCCTATTAAATCGTCAATGAACACCAAAACTTCTTTGAGATTGAGTTCACCCATACATTTGGCGCATTGGTCACTCCCTGTGGCATGTGATTGAATTCATAAAATCCCAGTGGACATACAAATGCAGTTTTAGATTTGTCATCTTCATCCATCTCAATTTGATAATATCCAGATTTCAGGTCGAGTACTGTGAACCACTTTGAACCGGAAAGTGCAGTGAAAGCATCCTCCAACTTTGGAAGTGCGTACGCATCCTTGATGGTTTGCAGATTCAATTTTCGATAGTCAATGCAAAGGCGTACGCTGCCATTCTTCTTGCGAACAACCACAATCGGGGATGCAAATGGTGAGTCTGAGTCTCTTATGACTCCAGATTCCAACAGTTCTTGTAAGTGTTTTCTTACAGCATCAACATCTTGTGGATGGATTGGACGTGGTCGTTGCTTGAAGGGTGTTGGATCGGACATCTGATACATTGATCTGGTGTTTCACTTTGCTGGTTCGGCCAAAGTCGAGGTCATGCTTGGCAAACACGTCAGTTATGCTATTGAGCTTTGATGTTAACCGCTCTTTCCATTGTGGTGTCAAAGGGGAGTTTCCAAAGTTGTATCGCAGCTGTGGCATAGGAGTCTCTGATGGTTGATGGGGATTTTTGACATTGTGGTCTTTATTGATGATTGTCTGGAATGCGTTGATCTCTGCTATGATTGCTCGTGGTGGAAGCATGATTGTGTGCTCTGACTCATTGGTAATTACAACTGGCAGATGACAAGGCCGGTATTGAGGTATGTCAATGAGACAGCTTTTGACCAATAGACCACCAGGGAGGGCTATAGAAGATGGGTGTTCAACAATGGCAGATCTTTCTTCTTGTAGGAACCGTGTAGCAAAATGCCCCTCGAGAACTGTCGTTTGGCCAGGTAGGATGGTTTCTGGCTGGTTGGAGTGTAGTGTTAGAAAGGCTGGCTGCTTGTTTGAATTATGGGCATGTCTGTGCTGTAGGATTTTAAAGACGGCTTGGTATCCAAATGTGGAAGGTTGGTAATCAGTTGGACTGGATTCGGAATGCTTTTGATATGCAATGTCCAATGTGTTGGTGCCAATTAAAATGAGGGGGTGAGATTGCTGGATATCTGGTATAACAAGAGCGAGAGTATTGATTTCAATTTCGGACCATAGGAATTCAGATGGAAAAATCAGGTTTAGTTCAATGTATCCAAGATATGGCACAGCTTCACCGTTTGCTCCCTCAACTTCCAATAGGTTATTGAGGGGTTTGATCTCATGGTCAGCCAAATGGGTATTGTAAAAAGAGTGTGGAACAGTAGTGACTTGGGAACCGCTGTCCAGGAGGCAGTTGAAGATTGTTCCATTTATTTGTACTTGGCCAGTGCTCTTTGTACCAATAAGACCTCTTGGCAGAAATTGTGGGGGTGATTCATTGGTATTGGGACGTTGGATCATGGCAGCTCCTGAAAGTCCCTCTGCAGAAGCTGCTGCTAGTTTAACTTGTGTTTTTCTTCCCAGACTTGTTGTTTTTGACGTAATTGTTTCTTTTTCTGCTCAACGAGACTTGGGTTGGGTCTATTGGGACAGGAGGATGAAACATGGCCATCTTCACCACAATTGAAGCAATACCAGGGTCTTGGTTTGGCTGACGCTTGGGGTGAAGTATGGCTGCTGTGTTTTGGCTTGTGTGGTCTTGGCTTAGACTTTGAATCAGGGGTTCTTCTGGAAAGTAGGGTGGACATTTGATGTTGGAGCTGTTGGATCTGTTTCTTTAAATCTTTTAGTTCATCTGTTGTACCCGAGTTTGAACTGGAATTGGCGCAGGAACAGGCATTTTGAGACTGCAGATTGACTCTTTGTTTGGAGGAACCAATATGTTTTTTCCTCAAGGATTCTTTGACAATTTGCCGATCTTCTCCAGTTCTTAGTGCCAACAACAGCTCTGCAAATCTTGGTGGATTTTCCTTCTTTTGTTCAAGTTGTAATTTTGTTATGACTGAATTGTCCCAGCATCCACGACAGAATTAATTAGTAAGTGTTTGTCTTTATCTGCTGCTTGAATGCCACCTCTTTTAACTACTGTGCTAAGTGTGAGATGCAATCGTTGAAGGTAAGATGAGGGCTGTTCTCCAGGTTTTGGAGTATGTTTAAAAATTGAGCGAAGAGCTCCTCCCCGTCTTGCACTGTACCATATGCAGAATCCAGTATGCGGAGTAAGACTGCAGGTAGTGTTTCAGGCCCAAATCCTTTTATCAAATCAGCAGCAGGTGACAACAAACTTTCCATAAGGCGACAAGTGATGTGCATGGTTGAAAGGCTGGGGTCAGTGAGTAATAGTTCAATTTGAGTTTTCCATGATTCATAGTCCATTTCATTATTTGGTTTAGGAATTTTGCCAGAAAATGAACGGAGTCGTAAGAATGATGCATTTATATCACTGTTTCGAACAACATGTTCCACCACAACCCTTTGTACTTCCTGAGGATTTATATCATTTCTTGAAAGTGAAATTCTTTGAGAGGGTGTATATGAATAGCCTGGTCTTTGTTGTGTCTCATGTTGGGAAGATTGTTGATGAAGTGGATTTGTTTGAGGCTCGGGAAGTATTATATTAGGTAGTGTCAGAGTTGCAGGTAGCATGTTAACAGTCTCCTCTTCTTTTCCATCATCACCATCATCGTCATCATCATCAATAGAATTATCGTCAGTGTCATTATCATTGTTGCTTGCTCCAGCTTGCTCCAAATGGTTACTAATTTGATCCATTACGGATTTCAAGACGTCTTCGAAGCATTTCCCAGAGCGTTCTGCAATGCGCTTGAGGTCAATGAGGCTCGCCACATGTAACGCATAGTAGGCTAGGCGGATCAGTTTTTGTAAAAGACTGCAAGTGTGTGTCTCAGAGCTAAATTCGATATGGAGCCAGTAAGTAGATAAATGAAAGACAGACAAAATAAAGGTTGATTATATGAATGATTGTATTAATATATTTTCTATGTGTAAATATATAAGTATATATATATATATATATTAATATATATACATACATACATATATATATATATATATATATATATATATATATATATATATATATATATATATATATAAATATATATATATATACAGAAATGCAATAATATATAATAATAAACATTTATATGAAACATATATAATAAGGCAGGTATATTTTAAATCAAAATACAGAAAATAAATAATAACTTCAGTCCCGTGAAATCCGATTGACCATTTGAATATTTAGTCCATGAAATTGTGTGTGTGTGTGTGAGCAAAGTCTTTCAGACCAAGTATCAAAGTTTGTTTCAAATCCAGAGAAATAAAAGAGTTCGATTTCCTACCACAGAGTGGTGTATGGGTAGCTCGCCATCACGGTTGAAGTTTGATTCATCGGATTGAAGGTGGGAAAAAAAAAAACCTGACCTGCACAAGGTCAAAAAGGAAAAAACTCAAATTAAATTCACATTATGTAGCTCAGGCTATAAGCTAAACTATTATTACATACACAGTTACAATTAGTTTGAATTGCAATATTATTTACATCATATATATTATAAATTATTCATTTTATAATATTATTTTCACACAAAAAACAAAGTGCACCTTTAAGTTAACTGCCTTTGTGGCCTAATAACTGAAATATATATCAAAATTCTTAGTGGCGCAAAAAACAAAACAAGACATGTAGCTACATTTAACTTTGTTTCCTCCTGTCTCCCTGAGTCCTGCGGTTAGGTTGTTTTTGGAGAACTTCCTTATGTGCCGTTCTTTGGTTTCCTTTTGTCGTTTCAACTGCACTATGGCTACGAAATTTATAATCCTCTGAGATATTTCCTCTGGGACACAGTGGCTATCCTGCTTTTTAAGCTTTCTATTGTAAAACTCAAGTTATCAATAAGAAAATGCAGACGGCTGATTCAAAGTCCGAACATGTCCTAAGGTAACACTGAGTTAAACTGGCTGCCCTATGCCCTGGTTCAGGCGCCTCCCTCTGTAATACCTTGGATATTAACTGATTCTCTTGACATCTAAGGTTAAACCATAAGTTTAGGTCCAGGGTTCAATCCCCATTGAAAACTACTTTTTAATGTTTGTTGCAGTCCAATGTAAGCATAGATGTTTTTTTCTCTGCCCACCACATACAGATTTGCAGAGACTTGCTTGAAGCCAATGAAGACGCTTGTCCATTATTTGTCAGGTAACCTTGGAGAGGGTTGGGAATAAATCTCATGAGTTAGCATGCCAGTTGTTCACTGCACCTGTGGAGCTGTACCAGCAGCTCTTTCCTAACCTTCAAAATCCACTGAAAACTAATTTGTCCAACCTGTTTTCCACACAGAGTACAAAGCTTTTGCTCACATAATGTGAGAATCACCTGATCACCAGAGTACATTTTTAACTCATAGTTTTTTCCCTTTACGTAATATCGACAAGTTACAGCCACAGAGGAGCGTTGGTGGTATAGTGGTTAGCATAGCTGCTTCCCAAGCAGTTGACCCGGGTTCGATTCCTGGCCAATGCATGTTTTACCGAGTTGGTAATTGTAGAGAACTGTTTCAAATGTCTTCTAATGCTCATAGTCTTATCTGTTCTACAGTCAAAATGCAATCCCTCATAATGACTCAATCTCTGGTTGATTCATGGACATGCACCATATATTTACTGTGTTAGTAAATTAGTAGAAAATCTCGAGTGAAATAATATAACATAAAACACAATACACAACAACAATACAAATTCCTTTAAACCTAATGTATGTTTATCGTGGATTTTAAATGTACTGGAGTCTCTCTCCACACAGAACTCCAACTGTTTAGACCATTATTCTCCTCAATGCACAGGTGGAACTATGCCAGTAGAGACAGAGCTTTTTCTCTCTTTCCTTTTGCTCATGCCTGAACAGGGACTTGAACCCTGGACCCTCAGATTAAAAGTCTTCTCCTTCAAGCTTTATCAAACACAGTTGCATTTGTCTTTTCAAGATTCCGTCACGGTATGAACTCAGACCGATGGATTCAGAGTCCAGAGTGATCACACCATTGCAGTTAATGGTTTCATAGTGTAGTGGTCATCACGTCTGCTTTACACGCAGAAGGTCCTGGGTTCAATCCCCAGTGAAACCTGGGGATTTTGTTGCAGTCCAATGTAAGCATACATGTTTTCACAACAGGAATTAGACATGCTCTCTGCCCACCGCATACAAGGATGTTCGGATATTCAGATATTCTGGCAAACGCTCTCCCAACTGACCTTCATTGGCAATAAAAATGACTTGTGCATTTAGAACCAGTTGTTTAAATGTACACTTTTCATATGAAACCAAATTTCATATGATTTTGCATTTAGCCACTGGCACTTTATTGAATGGTTCACTGCACGTGTGGAGTTATACCAGAAGAGCCAGCCTTTTCCTAGTTTTCAAAGGCCACTGAAAACCAATTTGTCCAGGCCGTTTTCCAGTGAATAAACACAGGGTTGTGATGTGATAAGTATGTTAAAGCACTGTTGATTCCCTGGCCAGGAATCAAATTGGGCTGCGGTGGTGAGAGGGCCAAATCCTAGCCAGAAGACTACAAGTGAAATACATTTTATCCCCGAAGTGCATACCTATGGCACAGTGAAGCTCATAACTGATTTGGTTTTGAAAAGAGGGATGGTTGAAGCATGGTCAAAGAACTACAGTTCCCTGACCGGGAATCAAACTTGGGCTGTGGCAGTGAGAGCGCTGAATACAACCCACTGGGCCAGACCCGGGCGTTTTAAGGCCCGCGGGTGCCAAATACGTATTTGGGACCGGCTTTCACTGGCCCACGAAAGGTTTCTTGAAATTAAGAAAATAAAACCTACTTTCAAAATTTAGCATAATGCGTAGACTAAAACAGCAGAGTGCTTTTACTTTGAAACATGTTAACATCGTGCATGCGTCGTTTCCGTACAGGTGCTCTGCATCAATCCCGAGTGCATGTGATTAGCAACAAGTCATTGTAATGGTAACTCTTCAAAATATTTGCACATGTCAAAAAAAAAAGGTGGATGTTGAAAGCCGTGGTTTTAAGAATAACTAAATATTTAGTTACTGAAGTTGGGGGTACACCCGTGTGTTTAGTTTGTGGTGAGCAGGTCGCCGTGTTTTACAAGTGAGACGGCATTACGCATGGGGACAAATACAGACATTTGACTGAGGCTGCAAGAGCGCGTATATCCAAAGATTTGCTAGCGAAGCTAGGAAAACAACAAGGCTATTCTACCAAGCTACACGCAGCCCGGGATGCAGCAACCAAGACCAGCTTTGTGATATCCCACACAATCGCTAAAAACTGTAAGCCATTTTCGGAGGGGGAGTTTGTTAAAGAGTGCTTGGTGGACTCTGCAGCGCTAATATGTCTGGGGAAAAAAGAAGCATTTGACAAAGTCCCAATGTCCAGGCGAAAGGTGACCAGAAGGGTGGAGGACATCGCGGAGAATCTCCAACTTCAGCTAAAAAGTGGAGTAGGACGTTTTGACTTTTTTTCCTTGGCTTTGGATGAGAGTTGTGACGTCCGCCACACAGCACAGTTACTCGTGTTTCTCCGAGGAATAACACAGGATTTTAAGATTATGGAGGAGCTGGCAGGAGTGAGATCAGTGAAAGGAACAACCAGGGGGAGTGATTTCTTCAAATTATATACCAAATCAAAATTCACCATGGACCTTGACCATTTAACATTACATCGCCCTGATTTTATTCGACCTTTTTTGTAAGATGTGAAAGGCTTTCGTCTGTGCTCCAATGGGTTCGAGTCTCATCTGCAGTAGCTTTCAGCAGTCTGGTAATGTGGAAGCACAGTGGAAGTGTGCTGGCATGCAACAAAGCAGTTGCTAATGGATAAGGCATTGGCCTCCTAACCAGGGATTTTGGGTTCGAATCCCATCTGGGGTGAATTGCTACAGAATTACGGAACTGTGTTTGAGAAGTATAGATCTCATAGTAACATGTTGCCAATAGTCCAAGCATTTACTGTGTCTGTAAGCTTAAAAGCACATTTGTAAGTCTAAAAACGAAATATGTAAATATATATGAGTTTGGGTTTTTTAAGATTTTTGTATATGTCTGTGTTTGCAGTGTAAAAGTAAAATATCTTTATTGATACAGTGTGCTTTATCAATTTTTTTTTATTTGATTGTACTTCCAATGTAACTTTTAGTGTTTGTTTGACAATAAATTGGCCCCATAATCAAAAAGTCAACTTACTGCACAATTCCGCTCAAATGTGTATATTGAGACATGTGGGTTAAAAGGGACTTCTTCCATTCTTGCACCTCTCGTAATCGCTATCGTTATGTTAAACCTTTCCTGTTTCGGTCCCCTGACCGTGGTCGGGAAACACAGGGGAGAGCCGTCTTCTCCAGGGCCGAAGGGTCGCTCCTCCTCCGGGGTTAACTCCCTGTTCTTTACCTCAAAGTTTTTTCAAGTGTGGTGCGAGCTGAAAGACCCCAGCCTGTTGCTCAAGAGTTGGCTGCTTTATTGTCTCTACTGTACCGTAATTACACATCAGTTCCACCATCTTTTTTCAGTTACCACTCCAGACACACACGTCGCTTCTTCGCTCAACCACACGCCACATGCGCTACATGCACCCGCACATCACCTCTCACTCACACGCCACACTGAACTAAAGCACAGAGGAGCTTTCAAAAGATTCAGATACGCCACAAATACCTTTATAAAGTGTTATTTTCATGAACATTTCAAATATTTCAGAATATGGAATCAATATTTCACATAGAGCTGTTTTTCCTTTAGCTTCTGCTGTTTGTGCTGAGACTCACAAGCTCTCCCCCTCTCCTCTCTCCTCTCCCCTTTGCCCTGACGCTCTGACTGTTGTGCGGCGGACACACATCTAGCACAGATATAATAAACTCGCCGTTATATCAAATGGATTTATGTTGCGATTTCCTATCAGGATTTTCATTATATATCTACGGACGAGCTTGTTAGCGTGTCATGAGGAGCGGGCAAAAGTCACTTCGGAGAAAATGCGGTCGCTGATAAATTATTTACTTTTTTTGTGCGGCCTGGTAGCAAATGCGTCACGGACCGGTACCGGTCCCCGGCCCGTGGCAGGTAAAGAAACACTCTAAAGGTGCGTTCACACCGGGGCATCAGATGCGTCGAGATCACATTCAAAGTCTATGGTGGACGCGCGTCTTGGTGACGCAGCGTTTTTGCGGCGTGTCTCCAAGTGTCCAGGCGGCGCAATGGCGTCAGTGCGGCGCGTCTTGAGCATCCTGGCGTCTAGGCGTCCAGACGCCCAAGCGTCCAGGCGTTCAAGCGACGCACAGCGTCAACCAATCAGAGACCACGCTCCAGTGATAAAGCGACGTCATTCTGAAGCGCTGGAGTCACAAACACGAACAGTGGAGGACATTATCCGCGCACCAATGCGGGACAGCAGGTCTTCGAACTGTGCCTGGGTCACTCGAAAATACCGCTGGAAGCGCTGATCATTTTCAATCGTGACCCAGCAGTTTATTGTTCCAGAGCTTTGTAGTTTTGTTTTTGATAATGTCGCTCTATGAACATTTAACACGTCCTGCTGCACAAGGTTCCATCCTTGTGCTCTGTCCCGAGCTCGATAGGTCGTGTTCAAACTCTTGAATTATAATTTCAGATTACTGGAACAGATTTACAGTTTGTGAGAAATCTCTATTTAGGATGCACAAATTGCTCAAATTAAAACTTTTGTTGTATTCCATGGAGTTCTTTGGTCGAGTCTCTAATAGAAATCATCAGGTTCAACATTTGTGAATAAACCTATAGGTTATTTCTTGTCAGATACAACATGGAGCCAACCTCTTCTACCACAGAATTGTCTGGGTTCATGTGACATCACCACAGCGTAGAATCCCTGTAGTTAAAACTGAGCTGGAGGGTCAGTGAAAGTTCTAGTGAAGTTTACAAAATGCAAACAAGATGATTAAAGATTATTGTTCTGCCTTAAAAAGCAGCTGTAACGATTCAAATAAAACATTTTAAAGTTACACTATGTTATTTTCTGATGAAGGGTGTGAAATCTTATATTCTCATAAGATACATTATTTTACCTGAAATAATTCAACAAATGGAATAAAACATAAAAACAAGTTTAGTTTTTTTTTTTTTTTTATTAAAGTGACGTCAGCTCCATTGGGCTCCGCAGTTTTCTAACGTGGAAGTGGGTGGACTTGTTTCTTTTATCAAGTCGTTTTAGATGAATATTTTGATTTAAAATGTGTAAATTATAACAAGCACAATAGATCTTCTTTAACACACTTAAAGTTAAGGAAAACATTCATTTATCTGCATGTTTTATGTTATTTATTTTACAATATATTTGAAATAGAGACATCTGATGACACAGCACTTTAAACTAGAATCATGTTACTGTACATTCATTTTGTGGCTATAATGTCATTTTGGTAAAGCGTTTTCTACAGTGTAAAAACAAAAACTGACATATTTAAAACACGTTTTCACACACTCGTAGAGCTTTTTGAGGAGATAGATTTTGCTGAGAGCAGATGACCCGCCTGCTCAATATAACATCAATATCATAATCTACCAACACTGACAACATTGGTCTCTATGAGGATTCTCAACTGGTGACCGGGACCACAAATGTTTTAAAGGAAGTGAGACATTCAGAAATAGTTCATGGTTCATTTCTGTTCGAGCCTGTTGTACCTTGTTTTAGGGGAAAGCGGAGCAGCCATTTTGGTGCAAACCTCGACTGACTAGAGTGGTCGTCTTATAACTAAAGTTTGGTACTTATATCCAAGCTCCAACTGACGCATAATGTTGTGTCATTTGGCAAGACACTTCACCTTCATTGCCTGTTACTTTAGCCTCTGTAAAATGTCTGAATAAAATAAACTGAACTTTGTATGAATGTTGTACATGTAAATGAGTGATGGGGGGTGTTGGCCCAGGGCAGGTGTGGCTACAGGAGCTTATCACCAAGTGTGGGAAGCATAAAATGTAAAAAGAAGTGGATTAAGTGAGTGCGACGTGACCCACAGCGTTCGGCTCCAGTCAAATCGAGACTAGCAGTTATAGGGGCCAATTTGGAGCCGAGTTGTCATAGTATCCAAGTATCATAGCGACCAAAGAGCCAATCCAGAGCGAGGCTGTGGAAGGTAACGCCCCTTCCTGCCCACATCGCTGGTTTAGCAGGGACCAGGCGCTTAGCAACACTGTCAGTCAAACCTGTGAGAGCGACCTGGGGAAAGAAGGACCTGATTTGTCTGTTATTAATGTTCATATCTTGATTTACAGACGCAACAGCGAAAGAAAAATCCCAGGATCATGTGGGTTAATACACATTTTAAGTCCAAAATGATGAGCCTGACAGCAGCAGTTACAGACAGAGGGGTGACAGTTTTTCAATAGAAAGTGAATTAGAGCCAAAGGAGTCAGAAACGCACCCATGCTCATGGATTTATTTAAGAGCAAAATGTGGGTCCCAGGTCAAAGCAGTTGAAAAAATCTGGTTAAAATCATCAACACTCAAAACAACACAATCTCATGTTTACATATTTTGAAATAAATACCGTGTCTATTGCGTGAGCCACAGAAAAATACATTCAGATGACACAGTCCTTTGAATCCTGCTGAGGAGCCTGCGACAGACAGGGACAAACAGATGGGAAAATATAATAGGCCAGTTTATAATAATCTGAATCAGGCCTTATAGACACATTTATTTGAACTGCAGCATCAAGTCTCAGAGCAGTGACACAATCAGCTTAAGTACAAACAAAACTCACTACTTTGAAATACAATAGTGAGTGAATGATGAGTATATTTAGTGAAATGTGGTCCACTACTAAAGCTGCACTACGGAACGTCTCTGTTTGGGGCCCGGCACCTGTTTGTCAAGACTTTTAATACAGGATGAGGAAAAAGGATTTGGGTCATTTTACAAAATAACAAAATAAGTGGATTGTGTTTTTCTGTATTTGAAAATGTCTCATAGGGACGTTTAAATAAAGATAAATTAATAAATTAAGATGTTATTGTTTTGCCTGGAATGTTCCACAGTACGGCATTAAACGTGTCTTGCATTGATTTAATTATAGACGTTCAAGCATTTTTGACTTTGACCTGACCTCACCAGGCCTGGTAGAGTGACCTGTTTATTTCTCTTAATAGAGACAAACAAGTTTAATGCCGTACTGTGGGACATTTCAGAACATCTCCAAGGAAACAAGCAGGCGGCGTACCCTCAAGCAGAATAGTTCCATAGTGCACATTTTAGGCTGTGTTCACAACAAGCAAAAGTGGCCCAAACCACTTTTTAGTTGAAGATAAAGTGAGTGATTCAAAATAGTGCAATAAGTCGCCTGTTTTAGTTTGTGGCTCATCATAATGTGCAGCATATTCTCCAACACCAAAGTGAACTTAAGAGTGAGGACAAGTTTGATGAATGAACTGTGCACTAATACTTGTATCGGCTGAGATTCATTCAGACATCATGAGCCAGTTCCTAGCTCCTAGCCTACTAGCTCCAAGTCTGAATAAATGAAGAAAAGAAGCGTTGTCGGGACGGGCATCTGGCTTAAACCCTTAAAAGCCAAATTGAAAGTCAAATGACACTTGTTCATTTGCTGTTGTGACCCTGGTGACTGAAGTGGTTCTACATGGTTGACGTGGTGTAGCCCTTACTACGCACAAGTGCAAAGATTGTCGGACTTGAATATTTGATGATTTGAAAAATGACAGAATTGAAACTACTGCACATCGCGTCAGGTTTGTCAAGTTGTAGAGTGTTGTTTTGTCTCATGTTGTTGTAGATTTATGGAGAATTGTCGTGTGGGATCATGGGAGATGTCGGCTTGTGGGCGGAGCTTTGGACAGAATCTTACAGCTGACCGTAAGGAGGGTTTGAACAGGGCCTGGGAGAGATCACTCAAATACACAAACATGCATGGATGACATCGAAAACCTCTTCAGGCATGTTTTTGATGAGGAAACAATGTTATAATACGGTAGGAAGCTAAAATAATCTATTTTGCACAGCGTAATACCGCCTCTTTAACTATAACCCATGTCCTAACTTCAAAAATAACCCTGTTCCTAAACTTCATTACTTCAAATGACCAATCACGGCAGAGCGTCCCTCCCGACCCGACACTCTAGCATTAATCAGTCTATAGCAGGGGTGGTAAACAAGTTAGACACAAAGAGCCAAAATTTTCAACTGTGAGAGTCAAAGAGCCACATCACACAATGACCTGCCAAGACAGACAGACACACACACGCAATGCTTTTTAAGCTTTCTATTGTAAAACTCAAGTTATCAATAAGAAAATGCAGACGGCTGATTCTAAGTCCGAACATGTCCTAAGGTAACGCTGAGTTAAACTGGCTGCCCTATGCCCTGGTTCAGGCGCCTCCCTCTGTTATACCTTGGATATTAACTAATTCTCTTGACATCTAAGGTTAAACCAAAAGTTTAGGTCCAGGGTTCAATCCCCATTTAATATTTGTTGCAGTCCAATGTAAGCATAGATGTTTTTTTCTCTGCCCACCACATACAGATTTGCAGAGACTTGCTTGAAGCCAATGAAGACGCTTGTCCAATTATTTGCCAGGTGACCTTGGAGAGGGTTGGGAATAAATCTCATGATTTAGCATGCCAGTTTTTGGGACTTTATTGACCTGTAAAGTGAGCACCAGTGTTCACTGCACCTGTGGAGCTGTACCAGCAGCTCTGTCCTAACCTTCAAAATCCACTGAAAACTAATTTGTCCAACCGGTTTTCCACACAGAGTACAAAGCTTTTGCTCACATCATGTGAGGATCACCTGATCACCACTGACTAAAACTTAAAGATTTTGACCTTTGAGTAGTATTGACAGGTTACAGAACCTAAAGGGCGTGGGTGGTATAGTGGTTAGCATAGCTGCTTCCCAAGCAGTTGACTCAGGGTCGATTCCTACCAATACATGTTTTCCCGAGACCGTAATTGTAGAGAACTGTTTCAAATGTCTTCTAATGCTCATAGTCTTATCTGTTCTACATTCAAAATGCAATCCCTCATAATGACTCAATCTCCGGTTCATTCATGGACATGCACCATGTTTTACTGTGTTGTTAAGTCAAATTAGTAGAAAATCTCAAGTGGAATAATATTACATAAAACACAATACACAACAACAATACAAATTCCTTTAAACCTAATGTATGTTTATCGTGGATTTTAAATGTACTGGAGTCTCTCTCCACACAGAAATCCCTTCAACTGTTTAGACCATTATTCTCCTCAATGCACAGGTGGAACTATGCCATAGAGACAGAGCTTTTTCTCTCTTTCCTTTTGCTCACATAATGAACGTAATGCCTGAACAGGGACTTGAACCCTGGACCCTCAGATTAAATGTCTTTTCCTTCAAGCTTTATCAAACACATTTGCATTTGTCTTTTCAAGATTCCATCGAGGTATGAACTCACACCGATGGATTCAGAGTCCAGAACCAGACAAAAAGATGGATGCACAGGTCTGCTAGGGAAGCAGCAGGAAATGGCATGTAGAACACATGCCCTTAGGCAATGGTTTCATAGTGTAGTGGTCATCACGTCTGCTTTACACGCAGAAGGGCCTGGGTTCAATCCCCAGTGAAACCTGAGGGTTTTTATCCAATGTAAGCATACATGTTTTCACAACAGGAATTAAACAGATGCTCTCTGCCCATCGCATACAAGGATGTTCAGATATTCAGGCTAACGCTCTCCCAACTGACCTTTTTTGGCAATAAAAATTACTCTTCCATGTCCTGAACACAGTTCAAACAATGCAAATCAAGTGTACAAGATTCCATATGAAACCAAACTTCATGATTCAGCATTTAGCCAGTTTTGCCACTTTATTGGATAAATTTCATGTTCACTGCACGTGTGGAGTTATACCAGAAGAGCCAGCCTCTTCCTAATTTTCAAAGGCCACTGAAAACTAATTTGTCCAGGCCTTTTTCCAGTGAATAAACACAGGGTTGTGATGTGATAAGTATGTTAAAGCACTGTTGATTCCTGGCCAGCAATCAAATTGGGCTGCGGTGGTGAGAGGGCCAAATCTGAGCCAGAAGACCACAAGTAAAATACATTTTATGCCCGAAGTGCATACCTATGGCACAGTGAAGCTCATAACTGATTTGGTTTTGAAAAAAGGGACGGTCGAAGCATGGTCAAAGAACTACAGTTCCCTGACGGGAATCAAACTTGGGCTGTGGCAGAGAGATCACTGAATCCAACCCACTCGACCATCAGGGAGCCTCTGTTACTTTTCTTTCATTAGTCAGTACGATTGGTTCATCGATGCCTGAAAAATGTAGAAGATAAAAGTGAATTTTGTAAAGATATACAAGAATCTCACATCTCTTTCCCAACTGACCTACTTTGGCAAAAAAATGACTCTGTTCATGTCTTAAAAACAGTTCAGACATTGAAGCAGCAGAGTGGTGCAGAGAAAGTGTGCTGGGCCAATAAACCAGAGGTCGATGGATCGAAACCATCCTCTGCTAAAGTTAGACCTTCAGATGTTGGGTAGCTGTCTTTACTTATAGAAAGGAAAACCATTTTGAAAGATAAAATTATATTCCAAATCAAAATTCACCATGGACCTTGACCATTTAACATTACATCGCCCTGATTTTATTCGACCTTTGTGTAAAGATGTAAAAGCCTTTCGTCTGTGCTCCAGTGGGTTCGAGTCTCATCTGCAGTAGCTTTCAGCAGTCCGGTAATGTGGAAGCACAGTGGAAGTGTGCTGGCATGCAACAGAGCAGAAGAAAAGAAGGTATTTTAGGTTCTTGTTGTGCTGTGAAATATAGTCACATAGCCCCAGTGGCCTAATGGATAAGGCATTCAAATCTGATCTGGGGAGAATAGCTACAGAATTGTACACCTGTGTTTGAGAAGCATAGATATCACAGTGAGATATTGCCTATGGTCCAATCATTTTCTGTGTCTGTAAGCTTGTAAGCTCCCCCCCTATGGGAATGGGTTTGAATTCCTGAAGCGTCACGTTTCAGAGTCCAGGTGAGGATGTCGTATAGATGGACAGGAGCTTCTCACGGTTCACTTAAGTCTCCAGATTGTCTCCATCCTGTCTGCGCCTCTGCCCTAAAGTCAATGTTTTAGACAGGATGTTGCATCGACCCTTCAGGAGTCGACCTCTGATATACGGCAACAATAACAAGTGTAGATCAAACATATAATGGATAATGGAACTTTATTAACTCTTTACAAGTGACGACAAGGCAAAAATAAAGCAGCCTTCACATCTGAAGCTTCTTTACAGCCAAACGAATCTAAATCTTTGAGCAAACGAGACTTTATACACGATGGTGAATGTACAATCAAAATGGAAACAGACAGACAGCATTAATGAGGCTGGAAATGCAGGGCTCTGTCACTTTGAATAGTGTTACTACAGTGTGCTGCCAAACTAACATTTCAAACTCGATTTTGATCATACTGATTATGATCCCACGATGAACTTTTTTAGATCTATAATGTCATTTTCATGTACAAAATAATAGTTCTTCTTTATCTTACATGAGGTGTTGTATTCAGGAAAGCTCATCCAGTATTCCAGTTCCAGTATTAGTTTTAGTACAGATTGTCTCATTTTCTACACTTTTGACACTGTAGTATGTTTTTAAAATGTTCAAAAAGTCCATGACATTTCCAAGATCATTAATAAAAGTGATCTGGATTAGTTGGTACCACTTTGCAGTAGGGCTCCTTATGTTTTCTTCACCAGCTGGAGGCCAAATGACATTTCAATTTGCTTGTTTTTGATTAGACTTTTTTTCAAATTGTTGGTGTGTTTTTAATTTAAACTGAATACAAAATGTGTCTATTGCCGTCCTTATTGTAAAGTGGTACTTTTACAATAAATCTAAGCCCACAACTAAGTTACAAATAAAATGATACAGGGGAAAAACAATTATAGTTTGAAAAAACAAAAAATAAATCAATGAACAAGACATTGTAAGACATTGTAAAATGATACAAATTCATGCAAGAAGGTGAACCAAACATGGACAGTGTACATGTTCCAGACGTGTGTGTCCCTCAGTCGTCCAGGTGTGATCCACAGCAAAGGACAAAAATCTATTCCAAACTTAAGACGGGCCTGGACATGAGCTGGTTTAATCAGGGGAACCTTCTGTGCCATGATCTTAAATCATGACGTCTTAGTGAATTACTAACAATAACCTGGGAAACGGTCCGAGCTCTTTTCAGGTCATTGACCAGCTCCTCCCGTGTAGTTCTTCACCTTTCTTAGGATCACTGAGACCCCACGAGGTGAGATCTTGCATGGAGCCCCAGTCTGAGGGAGAGTGACTCATGTTTAGCTTCTTCTATTTTCTCATAATTGCTCCAACAGTGGATCTTTTTTCACAAGCTGCTTGGTAATTGCCCCGTGGCCCTTTCCAGGGCGAGACGACACTTTAGGGACAACAGCTCTTTGACAATTGTGCACAATTGATTCAATAAACCAGACTTCTTGATTTAAGACAACTTCTCTATTGATTTTATATTTTTAAAGGTTTACTATTAGAAATTCCACAACATCCTGGTTCAGTCCTGGTTCAGTCCTGGTTTAGTCCTGGTTCAGTCCTGGTTTAGTCCTGGTTTAGTCCTGGTTTAGTCCTGGTTCAGTCCTGGTTCAGTTCTGGTTTAGTCCTGGTTTAGTCCCTAAAAATCAAATAATAAGAATGAGACTAGAAAAAAACATCTGAGGAACATAAAAATGTAAGATCAGACGTTTACCTGAACACTTCACCTCCAGACCCGAGGAAGAGGAAGATGAATCATAGACACAGTTTCTCACTGCAGACTTCTTCACACAGTCAGGTGAGACTCTCCACACTGGACTCTGTGGAAAACCATGCCTCTCTTCTCCATAAACAGCACAGCCACAGTCCAGGTCTCTGCAAACAGCAGCTGTGTCCTCCAGGAGCCAGTGTCCATAGGGCTTACTCACCCGTCTCCACTCTCCTGTGTCTCACCTCCACAGCCCCAGCACAGCGACTGGCCCCTCCCACCAGCCTGAGCGGCTCTGAACAGACAAGAGACACCGTGAGCCCCGCCCCTTTACCTGAGCAGTGAGGCCCCGCCCCTTTATCTGAGCAGCAAAGCCCCGCCCCTTTACCTGAGTATGGCTGTATGAGTATGATCCGTTCGAAGGTACCCTTCCAAGTACTCCTCAAAGTGTCGTTCGAAGCTTCCGGCCGAGAATCGGTAGTTCTCAGTGTAGCCGCCATCTTGTCGAAATGGGACAGCCCGACACCACAGACCGCACTTCCGCTGCTGTTTTTGCGCATATGTTACGTACGTTACGTACGTTACGTACGTCACTTTTAATTCTTTATTATTCAATAGAAGAAGAGTCAAGGTGTCGTTTTCGCAGCCGTTTATCCTATATTATGGGAATTAATATTTCTCTTTGAATATCAATAGGCAAATATAAGGTTCGAGGTGATTTTTTCTCACTTGTAGTTACTACATAACTTTAACAAAATAAACCTTGTTAAAACGTAATGACATTCATACATTCATAGTCTATAAACCAGAGAACACTGATTACTTGTACATAAAGTGGGATATTACAGTTTAACGATTCTGTATTTGGGCAGGTTTAATTTGTTCTGTGGCTAAACCACTTTAATGCCAGTAGAGGGCGCTGTTGTCCTTCTATGCCTGGCCAGGTCATTTTATTTCATTATTGTAAAGTATTTTCTAACAGTGCAGCGCTACATCACGCACGCGCACGCGCGCGCGCACACGCACACACACACACACACACACACACACACACACACACACACACACACACACACACACACACACACACACACACACACACACACACCGTTCTGTCGTGGAACAGAGCGAGTGGGCGTCTCCAAAACGCGTAACGGAGTGCGTAAAGCCCGATTGGGCAGCTGCTACGCGGCAGAAGTCTCTTCACGCAGGAGGCGTTTTGTTTGCGTCTTCTGTGCTGATATATAAATAATAAATTTAAAAAAAAAACACGCAATAACAACGTATTGATCGCCAGAGGAAGCAGCCAGAAGTGCTTCACAGAGAAGCTGAGACGCACACTTGTTGAAAAAGGTAAAGGGCAGGATTGGAGGACCACGTGTGATAAAATTCTCCAAACAAATGTCCTTTCGATTTGGATCCATCAGATATAGTTCTCAATTTGAAGTTAATATGCAGACATTGGTGTGTAAAGACAAACACACAAGATGTTCATGGATGTTTCATTCATTGCTGCATGTTTTGTTGTGTTTTTTTTCCAAACTTTTTATGCAGGGCGCATAGAAAGTTACTGTAGATTCGGGCCTGTCTCTGCCACACTGTGTGGAACGTGTTTTCCTTTTACGGACTTCAAAAAGCCAGATAAGTATCTAAGCTAGAAGCTAAGAGTACTTATGAAATGCAGCTCTACCACTGATACCACACGAAATGTCTGTACAGAACTCGCAGCAATTAAGCCAAAATCACGTTTTAAATGCAGTTGTACTTTTGTACATTTCCTTTGGAGTTTAGAGTTTACATTTGTTTCCTTTTGCCAGTTACAATATGGTGCATTTGTCACGTGACTGGGAAAACCACACGCCTGCATTCAGTTTGTGAGAGTTTGGGGATCGTGGGGGTTGGCTTTGGTCAGTAGGTGATGTAAAAGATCTCTTCAAAAATTGAGACGTATCCAGAGGCCCAGAAGATGCCCGTGTATAATAGTGTTTACAAATTAATTAAAGGCGCAGTGTGTAACTTTTGAGCTGGAGGGCTTGTCTCTATAGCAAATGTTTTTCCAGGGAATGCTACATATTATGATGTTAAAACTTATCTTGGACGTCAATTGCAGACAAATACCTGGACAAACAGGATGATTCATACTGTAAGATAGGTGGCCTTTCCACAGATCTGGCCTCTAACTTGCGTCTCCATGGAGATAACTTTTGAAAGTAGCATTACTTACCAATAACATCTGCATTGACAGAAGCAGGTGGCAGACCCTCCACCCAAAAGTTTCTCAGTGCACCTTTAATAATAATATATTTTTTTATATTGTTTGCAGTTTACCAGATTAATCCCTACATCAAATTCCATGTTATTAGTATCGCAATGATTGTTTTAGTAGTCTGCTGCTAGTCAGCATCTGTTTCTGATTTATTGATTTATGATGAACGTATAAATGATGAAAATGTGAAATTTTGTTTTTTGCCATTTTGGATTTAAATAATGAGTTCTTTCTCTGTCAACTATTGTACATCAATCTGTCGACGGACTGAAGATGGAAAATGATCCTCCTCACTTTTTTAAAGAAGGTCTTTTTTGGCATATGTTATAGTCTATACACCAGTTAATAGGGATGTAACAATATGCAAATCTCATGGTACGATATTGTTTCGATATCCATTTCACAGTAGAATATTTATTGCAATAATCGTGGTGATGCTAACAGAATTGAAGAAATGCTACTTTTTCCTTTTTTAAAAGCCGTGATAAGCCTTTGGTGAAGCCTTAAGATAGAAAAGTTCTTTATAACTGTCTGCATTGAAATGGAGCAAAGCATCATGGTCAAACAGTGCATTTAAGCAAGGAAGCTTATGATTTGATATATTGTGACAGCCCATGATTGTACAATACATACAATATTATTTGACGATATGATATATCACAATATTTCTGTTATTGTTGCATCCCTACCACTTAGCACAAACAATTATCAAAAAACAATAAATACAAATATTTATTATATATATATATATATATATATATATATATATATATATTATATATATTTTTTTTTTTTTTTTTGTCAGCTAGTATCAGTGATTTTGATGAAGTCATTGCTGCCCCACATTTTATCCTACAAAGCCAGAATAAAGCATTTGTAAAAAATTGTAACCTCGTAAATTGTCTTTTCTTTTTAGAACTTCTTGGATCCCATCGCTGAAATGTGCTCCGTTCCCGGTGTTCCGACTCCGGGCTCTGAAGTCTCTGTGGTCATCACCAGAGTGAACCTGAACCAGAATTGTGGCCTAGTGGAGTTATGGGTCAGTTTAAACAACGAAATCAAACATGTCTATGATCAGATGCGAGAGGACATCCAGATTCCCAAGAGAAAGTTCTACGGACCGGAAGGCAAAACCGGAGATTTGTGCTTGGCAAACATTGACGAGAAATGGCACAGGGCTCGAATTGTGTCTATGCAAGAGGAGAGCTATAATGTCTTTCTAATTGATCACGGACAGCCGCACAGCACAATTAGTGACAAATTAGCATGGGGTAAAGATGAGTGCTTCATTCTCCCACCTGAAATCGAATGCTGCATAATAGCTAACATCCTCTCCATTGAAAATAACTGGCCAGAAAGAGCGACTAATTTTCTTAAATCTCTACCAGGGAAAGAATTCCGAGGATTGGTCCAACATGCGCTAATGCCAGATAGGACGATTTTGCTGGATCTGCCGATAATTTCAAAGCATTTGTGCAAGGAAGGGGTTGCCAAAAAGATTCCGGGTGGAGAATTTAAAAATCTGGTGTTAAAATGTCTGAATTTGCCGAAAGAAAATGCAATTGAGATGATCCCAAAAAAACAAAGTTTGAATGTTAGCAACCAGCTTGAAAACCACAACCAATACTTTTACCCTGAGCTCATGACAAATACATTAGAATCTATAAGAGTTACAGAAGTGATTGATCCAGGAAACATATTTTGTGAACTTACTATATACTCTAAAGCAATTAAGATCCTGTCTGAACAATTGGATAAAGAACTCAAAGCTAGCCTTGACGAATCCCAACCTCAGACTATTGGAATGCCGTGTGCCGCTTTGGGAATAGATGGAAAATGGAAACGTGCTATTCAAAAGCAACAAATAACTCCCGGGGTTGCAACTGTTGAAGTCTTTTTTGTAGATGAGGGCAAAACTGAACTAGTCCAGGCTACAAACATTAAAAACTTGAATTGGAAATTTTTGAGGATGCCTGTTGCAACTTACAATTGCAAAATGGAAGGAGTAAAGAACAATAAGCAATGGGAGGAGAAAGAGATTGATTACTTAAAGTCATTAATATTGAACCAGAACATCATAGCTAGATTTGATTGTCATATTTTGCCAGAAGATCAGTACAGTGTTAGTCTCTACACACCCAGTGCATCTTGTATAAATGATTATTTTTTGGAAAAGAAGGTAGAAGAAATAAAAATGGACACAAGACCATATATCCCATGCAAGCAGTTTCAAAGCGGTACTTCTCATGACGTTGCAAGCCCGAGCAATTTGCCAACTACCTACAACTCGCTATTCAGTCCTATGGAGATGCCACTTTGCAATTTGCTAGGTGCTGGAGCTAGCGTTGGGGTCAAAATCTCCTGCATTGAAAGCCTGAACAAGTTTTGGTGTCAGATTTCTCAGAACGACAAAAAGCTTGATATTCTAATGAACGATTTGCAAGCCCATTACGCATCTGTTCATCCAAAACCGCTTGTCGAATCGGTTTGCGTGACTCGAAATCCTGACAACAACATGTGGTACAGGGCCAAAATCATCACAAACCAACAATCTCCAGATGTTGAAGTAAGACTTATAGATTTTGGTCAAACTAGAAAGGTCCCATTGTGGGAACTCCGTCCAATAGACCCAACTTTTCTTAGACTAGATGCACAAGCTTTCCAATGCTCCTTGATCAGTGTTCCACCGACAGATATTAACTATGCAAATGAAGAATTCCACAAGTTTGTAAACTCAAGTTTGGCTCAAAATGGCGGGCTAAATTGCGTCATAAAAGCAGTTGTGTCCGATGAAGAAGGGATGTTGCTAAACCTGGTTGATCTGCAAACAGAATCTGAAAGTGCATCTCAAATTATAGCTGAAAAACTCGTGGCAAGATTTGTAGATTTCAACCATTCAGATCACAAAATTGACGTGAATTCAAATGAAAAAGTACTCATAAGCTATTCCGAGACAGTTCATAACTTCTACTGTCAACTTGATAGAGATTCACAACTGTTCCACCAAGTACAGAGGGATATTGAAAGACTAATGGCCAATTCTGTGCATTCTGACTCCTCATTTGCACCCAATGACCCCTGCATTGCGAAATACAGTGATTCTAAGTGGCAAAGAGGACAAGTAGTAGAAATATCTCCAAATTTAATGGTGCATTTTATTGATTTTGGTGAAACGCTTACTGTTAACAAATCAGAGATTCGACCATTTACATGTGAAGCAAGTGCCACAAGAACGACCCCAATTTTGGCTGTTGCGCTTCAGTTGTTCAACATCCCAGAAGAAATCCCTCAAGAAGTCAATGCCTGGTTTGCTAAAAAAGTTGTGGGCCAAAGTTTAACAATGTCTGTATTGGGAAAAGGACCAAATGGGAAGCTTCTGGTTGAATTATTTGATGGTTTGAAAAGTCTGAATGCGCAAGTGAGAGAAAAAATCATGAATTTTGCTAAATCAGATGCTACCAATAAGCGGGAAGAGAAAATTGATGTATCCAGCGGTGACGGGACAAAACAAAATGGCCAACAAAAGTCACCAATAATGCAAAGTGAACAGTTAATTATCAATAAGCCTACGTCACCATCTCAAAATCTGCTCAGTAACTTTACAGCTAAGGAAATGGATGCAAACGTTGAACTTACCAGCGACATGCAAACCGCTAGTCAAGAAAAGACAAAATCGGCACACAATGAAACTACAACCTTGAATAAAAGTGTTACTTATAAAAAGCCAATTATATCATTTAACCAGACCCAAGTGTTGTATGCCTCCTTAATTTCAAGTCCGGATTACTTTTGGTGTCAATTCAGCGACACTGATGATTTGGATAAAGTAACTAGGATTGCTCAAATTGAAGGACAAACCCCGCAAGATCCTCTTTTTGCGCATCTACTACCTGTTGGAACCCCATGCTTGGCTTTGTACAAAAGTGACAACCAGTGGTATCGGGCGCAAGTTGTAGAAAAAAAAAGAGACACATTTTCGGTCGTGTTTATCGACTACGGAAACGAAGAGGATATTGATTACAAAGATGTACGGCCACTATCTCCCAATTTGCTTGAGATGGCACCTCAAGCTTTTTTATGCACTTTGTCTGGAATCCACGGAACAGAGGAGCTATGGGATGATGCTTTTTACGATGACTTCTACAATGTTCTCAAAGATAAGCCGTTAAACGTAAAAGTGCTAGACGTGGGCCAAAATTTGGAAGTCAAAATGCCGCAGTACAGGGTCCACATAGATGACGTTGACTTGCATAAACTATTAAACAAACATGGAATTGTACCTAAAAGCCCACCAAAAAAGATCTGCGAGCCATTTCAAGATCATTTGACTAATTTCTACAGTGAGCCAAATAGTCTAGTAAATAAAAAAGTAAAAGCGATCGTGACTTCCAGTTCTGGACCTGCACACTTTTGGTGTCGGTATACCGATTCAGAAAAGCTGATTGAAATCACTAAACTTATTCCAAAAGGTGGTTTGAACGAAGACTTCTTATTCTCTGATGCTTTATTTCCAGGAAGTCCATGCCTTTCTTTGTCGTCTGATGGCAACCAATGGAACAGAGCACAAGTTATTGAAAGACAACCGGACAGAGTAAAAGTAGTTCTCGTCGACTATGGCTATGAAGAAGAGCTCTGTATTAAAGACACAAGACCTATACCTCCAAGTCTGAGGATGATTCAACCTCAAGCCTTTTTGTGTCACATGGAACATTTTGACAAGAATACAGTATGGGACGACAATCTTAACGATCTGTTTCACAAAGCAATGTCAGACAAGGTTCTTGAACTAACAATAGTATCCGTGGAGTTCAATGAAGATGTTAAACTCCCACAGTATACCGTCGAGTTTGACCTTAGATCTTTAGAGAAACTTAAAAAAAAAAATTGCAAGCAAAGTGGGGAGGAAGTAGCGAATGTGCCTGAGACTACCACACAAAATCGGAACACATTCAAGACCCCTGAACTTGAAAAAAATACTACAGTGGTTGCATATGCTTTATCTGTATCAGGACCAGGCTACTTTTGGTGCCAGTTTTCTGACCACATACAGCTGGACGAAATAAAAAAAATGGCTAAAGAAGAAGCAAGAATGCCAAGACGAGATTGGAATTTTGGAAATACTCTTGTCCCCGGAGACACATGTATAGCACTTTTCACTGACTGTTGCTGGTATCGTGCTCTAATTCTAAGCAAAACCGAAGACAAGTTTTCTGTCTTGTTTATCGACTACGGAAACGAAGGTGATGTTTTGATCTCCAATGTGCGTCCCATTTCTCAAAGTTTGCTCGAAGTCCCTCCCCGAGCATTTCTTTGCCGCTTGGATGGGTTTGACTACTCTAAAGGAGACTGGGATGACGCGGCTTACGTTTATTTTGACAATTTCTTAACCAACAAGCTTCTTAAAGTGACCCCAATTTGCAAATGTATAAACCGAGATTACAAACTGCCCCAATTTGTTGTTGACATAGAATGCGGAACCAAATCAGTTAAGGAGGTGATGCAAAAGTATTGGAAAGCGAATAGCAACGTGGACAGTGTTTCAACTGAACCAGATAAAAATGAGCAGGCCAAGTCGAATCCCTCCAAGAAAATGACCTATAAGAATCCCATTGTAACCCTGAACAAAACCGAGCTAGTCTATGCTACCTGTATCGGTGACCCGCATTATTTTTGGTGCCAGTTTGCCACTTGGGCCGATCAGCATATTAAAAAAATGGCGCAAGAAGCAGGACTATCCCAACCGGTCCCCACAACTTTGAATAAGGGAGATTCATGCTTGGCTCTGTTTTCAGAAGACGACCAATGGCACAGAGCATTGGTCAGTGAGAAAAATGATGAAAAGTTGAGTGTAGTTTTTGTCGATTATGGAAACGAAACCGACGATGTAACGATTAAAGATACAAGAATCTTGCCACAAAATCTACTTGATGAACCTCCCCAGGCATTTTTGTGCATGCTATATGGATTTGACCAATCACAAGGAACATGGGATGACGAAGTATTTGACAGTTTTTACAATACGATTCTGAACAAACTGCTAAAAGTGAAGATTATGACCGTGACAGAAAACTCAGACTTTGCGATACCTCAGTATGCGGTGCAGATCGAGATGGAAGGAGGGATAGATGTGAATAAGCAAATGGAGAAGTACTGGACAAGATCGGCTTACCAAACCCCAAAAGTCAACGAAGCAGGTAAAGGCAGTATTGTAAAAGTTTATTGATAAAACTTGTTTATGTTGGTTTTGTTTTGTGTTTTTTGCAGGAAGCTGCCAGGACTCCCAATTGCTTGTTACTTGACGGATGGAATAAGGTCAAGGTAAGAAAAAAATATCTAAACTTTATCTTTTTTTTTTAAACTGAATGCTGGTTGTGTTCACGTGGTCATCAGTTCAGATGAAGGGCAGGGGCCTATATAATTTTAGGGAAGATTTTCTGTGTTTATGAAAGAAATCTAAAAACTTATGAACCATTAAAGAAGACCTATTGTGCTTGTGTCTGCTTTATAGTTAAACTGTATGACACCCGTGGATCATTACTTTATAATTTGGACATTTTAAATCACAGTATTCATCTAAAACAACTTAATGAAAGAAATGAGTCTTGACTTCCATGTTAGAAAACTTGTTGGTATTGCTGATGGATAGCTGCACATCACGCTAGTGAGTTGCAGATTTTTTTTCATTTGTACCAAAATTACTACATGTCATTGCTGAATAATTAGGATTAGCATTGAGGCACAAATATCCCTCTTTCTAAATACAGAAGAGTCCTGTTTTTGTTTTTTTTTGTAGTTTTATGGTTTAAACTATGAGCCGTTAATACTGTCATGACATGTGAACATAACCTATTTGAGCATGTTTATTTGTAGAGCACATTTCGTGCATAAAGTAATTCAATGTGCTTTGCAGAATGAGAAAATGTTAAAATCACAATACAGACAAATCAAATCATAACATAAATAGTCATCGTAAAACTTCAATATTAAAAGAAGAGTGCAGAATAAAAACCTTTCAGGAACGTATGCACAGTTAAACCTCTACTTTGACAATGTTTTTGAGTCTCAAAACGGTTTGTTTATCTTGCATTCGACTGAGAGGCCTGTCTCACAATTTTTGGCTGTGATTATTCAAAAATGTTTTTTCTGAAACACTTTGATTACCAAATTGTGTTTAGTTGCCTTGCCTGACCTAAATAGTCATCGTAAAATGAGGAGTGCAGAATAAAAAACCTTTGAGTCAGGGACAGTTAAACAGAACCCCATGATGGAGGCCCTCACATTTTGGCTGTATAAAAACTGAAACACTATTCCACATGTTTAGTTCTGACTCTGATGACCTCACTAACTTAGTTCATATGGCACTAACATGTGGG
The DNA here is from genome assembly GCA_019594935.1 of Periophthalmus modestus. Classification (NCBI taxonomy): domain Eukaryota; kingdom Metazoa; phylum Chordata; class Actinopteri; order Gobiiformes; family Gobiidae; genus Periophthalmus; species Periophthalmus modestus. Next base: position 25,684,489 of record JAIEZT010000068.1, on the reverse strand, counting down.
AGATGTACTTTGGTGCTGGTTCATGGAGAGATTTGTTCACAAGCAGAGCTGCTTTAAAGTCTATTCTCTGAGCCACAGGAGCCAGTGCAGAGAGCTGAGAACAGGACACATGTGCTCGTACTTCCTGGCTCTGGTCAGGACCCAAGCAGCAGCGTTCTGGATGTACTGCAGCTGTCTTAAGTCTCGTTTGGAGAGGCCAGTGAGCGGTCCATTACAGTAGTCTAACCTACTGGAGACAAACTCGTGGATAAGTCTCTCCAAGTCTGGTTTTGATTTTTGCAGTGTTTTTTAGATGGTAAAAAGCTACAAATCTTTTAGATTCTGAAGGAACTTGATGCACTTTAAAATCATGAACAGGTGTGAATGAGTGTTCATTTTTAATTCACTTTTATTCAAGTTATAAAGTATTCAATATGTAGCCCCTGGCTCTAGAAGGATATTACACTTTTTTTTTTTTTTTGTCCTCAGATTTTAAAATAAAATGGTTTTATGTAGTTGCCCCATCATGGCTCATTAACCACCACCATGACATCATACATTTGAAAGCCTAAGGGACAAATTCATAGAAATGTTACTATTGGAAGGTGGAACCAGTTGTGCCTGTTCATTAGCTTATTTGTGGTCTATATATTTCTGTATCTGTTGTATTTATTATCTCTGTCACTGTTTGGGCCTGAAATAGTTGCTTGAACCACATTTCTATTTTATTTCAGACTTGGGGACTTTTACAAGATGGTTGAAAAATCCCATGACACCAGGAGAAGAGACTACACTGTACTTTATTTTTGTTTGACATTACTCAAATTCATTAAATTACTTTAAAAATGTTTGCTGTTCAGGAGACCATATGATTTGTGTTAAACATCACAATCAAAAGTATCTTGCTGCTAATTACACCCAACATAAATTTATGTTCAAAGCAGCATTATTTTAAAGATGCATTAGATATATTATCATATGTTCTGTGTGTTGTTGACCATGCCATTATATGAATAAATAAACCTCTGCTGAATGGTAAATTGTTTTTTAATTTATCAAGATACTAAAATGCCTAAACTTTTAAACATTTAAGCTTTGAAAGTCTGAGAAGCATAAGTTCATGAGATGACACTTATGATTCAGAAGTGTTTGGGTCTACTACTACCGCCACAAATGGTAATCATTTTTCACGGTCCTATAATATAATTTTATTAAGTTTTCTAATGATAGTGATATACTCAGTTGAGTTCAAATTTAGGACAAAATATAATCTTAAGCCAGGGCTTGTGTGTTTGTAGCGGCCTGAATATCCCTCCTAAAACAATTGCATTTGTTTTATACCTATAGTAGCAAAATATCTACTGCTACATTTGTTTTGGAGCTGGGCAGAGATGAGGGCATCTATGTGTTTACACCGGTACAAAGACCCTTTATAATGTAGATTTAAGACCACTGTCACTAGCTGGAACACATTAAAACCCACCAGAAACAAAGGAAAAAATGTCTAGAATTTTAAAATCTTGACCCCCCTTATGTTTGTGTACTGTTCTTGTGACTATGGTAGTTGTGACATTCTAGATGTTTTCAGTCTCCTGTTGGTCATATAAATGCAAATATAATTGGTCAAGGTGATGAGCGCAGAGTCATAATGTTGGCAAATGTGAATCACCAACAGCTGAGCCAAGAAGTATCTGCTGTCGGGGCCCCAGAGACAAATTCAGCTTAGGGCCCCCTGAAAGCCAGGGGCGGGCCTGGTTGTTCCCCTCTTCTCCATTTTGACTGCTCTTCAGTGTCGCCCTCCCTCCTGCGGGTGTTTGGCCGTTGCCTGGAGACGCAAGGCCCACTGTGAAGTCGCCATGTCCGAGCTGCACCAGGCGGCGGCCGCGGGGGACTTCAACGCCGTGGAGGATATTTTGAGACACAACAAATGCGATCCGAACCAGAGAGACATTGACTGGAGCTACAAGACCCCGCTCCACTGGGCTGCAGCCGGTGGTAAGTGACGTTTGAATGGCTTTAGGGCGGCTTTAGGGCGGCTTTAGGAGAGGGCAGGTCCGGGGGCGGTCACGTGCGCGGCTTCGGGTTTCGGGTTGGTGAAAAAAAAAAAAGTGCACTATGCAACTTTTCTGGTGGAGGTTTGCCACCAGATGTACCTCGAGGGGGGGGGGTTCACCATGATACGTTACTGCTTTGCCCTGAATGTTCCTCTCAATGGCATTAAGGTAGGTAAGTAAGTAGGCTAATTAAGTAAGTACTTGGCCTAACAAGGAGGACTATGGTCAAAACATAAAATAGTTAATAGGAAGGTTAGAGCCTCGGTATGTCATGACTTCTGTGCACTACCAATGTTAAGCCCTAATGTCTCTGAACATCACACACGTGAGGGCTCAACACTGTGGGTCTCTCTCATGCCCCCTTCAGGCCACACGGAGGTGGTGCAGCTCCTCTTGGCTCACGGGGCTCGGGCCTCTCTCCAGACGGAGGTGGGTTGGACCGCGGCTCATTTCGCTGCTGAATCGGGTCGTTTGGGCGTCCTGCGTCTGCTCCACGTGCACCACGCCCCGATGGACAAACCTGACCGCTGCGGAGACACGGCCGCGCGCATCGCGCAGATCTACGGCCACAAGGAGTGCGCCCTGTTCCTCCAAAAGTACGATTCTGACGAATTACGTTATGTTACGTTATGTTTTAAGTGCGTATGACAGGTTCTGATGATAGTTTTACACCAATCAAGAAGCAATATGGGAAGGAAAGTTGAAAAATATGTTGAAAATGACAGAAAGTAGAGTCCCATATTGATGACATCACAGGAGGGAGAATTATATAAAAATTAGGCCTAATTTACACAAGAAACTAATTGTTTCCAATATTTTAAACAATGTTTCAACAAAACAAAGGTGTTTTCTTTCATTATGATTCGTCAAATACTAATTTCTGTGTATAGTTTTGGCCCAGAGTACAAAATGGTTGCTAAGTAACAGTAATGGCATCCCGAGCGTGATGTCATGATTTACAACCAGGAAGTAAAATTTGAAACTTTAAAAAATTGCCAAATTGAGAAAAAACATTTTCATTTTTTTGTAAAATCTTAAATATAATGATCCCAACTGTTTTAGTAAAATGGGTTGTCCAACTTATCCTAGGCACAAAGGGTCCATATTATGATATTTTCTGATCTATTATGTTGTTCTGATTAAAATCATACCCGGAGTTGTGTTTTGTTTTCATCCACTCTAAAATTCTGCATACTTAGGCTGAGTTCTTCTCTCAAACAGAAAACACTCCACCTTGTGATGTCATGTGGTAATACCCCACCGTGTTTTTAAACTCCATACACCTTCACTACAATGATTTGGATAATTTCAACCCTGGAATTTCCAATCTCTACTAAATAAAAAGTAAAAGGTAACTGTTAACTTGAAAACTACCACTACATGACATTACAATGTGAAACAGGCAAGACACCTCTCTAACCATCACCAATCAGGCAAACAGATTTACACACAGAATGTGGGAGAAGGCATCCATGTTTTTCTCATGTGGGCCCCGGGGCAGCTGTGGCTACAGAACTGACTTGCTACCACTATGATCTGTTTGCCTAACCCAGACATGGGCAAACTAAAGCCCGAGGGCCACACACCGCCCTTTGGGCTTATTAATCTGGAACTCCAAACATGACCAAATTATTAAAATAGGTAAGGGTAAACCTTGTTCAAAGTTTTTTTTAACTGTGTTTATTTAACAGAAATTTAATACATTAATTATTAATTTAATTAATGCATTTAGAAAACAATTTGTACAATGAGCCCGGCATGTTCATGCTTTGCTACATGTTGCAGGCCAAATCTCTAATATGTGTATATATACACACACACATATATATATATATATATATATATATATATATATATATATATATATATATATATATATATATATATATATATATATATATATATGTATATATATATATATATATATATGTATATATATATATATATATATATATATATATATATATATATATATATATATATATATATATATATATATATATATATATATATATAATATATATATATATAAAACACACACACACATATATATATATATATATATATATATATACACACACATATATATATATATCCTGGCACCTCTGTCATAAAGTTAGCTCACCCCTGGCCTAACCTATAGGAATGATGTAAAGCAAACATGTCCAAACTATGTGTCCTTAGACACATTTCTGGCCCATATTACATTAAGCAATAGGCTACTTTTCTTGATAAAGCCAAATATTTAGTGTTTCCTATTGAGCATCTTAGCATGAGTAAAGGTCTGGTGGCTCAGTGAATCTGATGTGAATGTACACTGTATTGACCACCTGTATATGATCCTCTATCGACTCTCTCCCGCTTTGACTGTTTTTTGAAACATGACCTTTGATGAAAAAGGTTTGGACACCTCTAATGTAAAGCATTGCAATGATAAAGGCATTCTTGTTTGGTTTGACACATAAAACAATACCAAAGTATGATTTTATTGTATATAATACAATCTTTTGCTTTATTGCCTTACAGAAATGTGAATATATATTTTTTTCATGCAAGTGCTTTACAATGACATGTGCTACATGTGTTACATGTGTTTTAGTAAATACATTTTCCCACATACCAAAACATACAATTAATATACATTTAACATCAATAGTAACTAGCCGTGTTTTACAGGGCAGAGGCGGAGTGCAAGGCCCACCGTAAAATGGCCGCTCAGAAAGGCCTCAGACTGGATGAGGAGGATGAGGAGTGGAGCCAGGACAGCAAAGAGAACAGACAATATCAACACCACACAATGAATCCATGGTACAAGTATTTCAAAATAATGTGAACAGCCCATTTTAACACCTCATCTACACTTTCTACTGCAACAACTAATCAACTAATTGTAACTGGTCGACTATAAAGAATAAGTAGTTGAATCTGGACTATACTAAAACACAGACAAAAAGATCTTCTAGTAATACTTTATAATAACTACACGTGGATCATTATGTTATCATTTGGACATTAATATTAATGTAAAACGACTTTTACATTAAGACTAGAAGAAACAAATCCGCTGACTTCTGCGTTACAAAACTGGTGCCCATTGGGAGCTCACATCGCCGTAAAAATCAACATAAAGAGCAGTGAAGTTGTCGCCACCTCTGTTGCGGATCACACTAGAGAGTACAGGATTTCTTTTCATTTGTACTAAAACGGCTACTTGACGCTGCCGAATCCTATGTGTATGACTGACTATGAAGAAAATAGAATTGGAAAACGAAGTACAGAGCAGTGGGCATGTGCCAGTGACAGTGAAAAGTTGATCACCAAAATGAGCAATCTTTGTCCGCTTTATTTCAAAACACCAAAAATATGCAAATCACTGCAAATATAACTTCAGGCGAATTAATGGTGAGAGGGAACAACTATAACATAGTCAAAAGCTCTCAAAAGTTGATTTAGCATAATAGGTCCACTTAATTCATAATGAACACATAGTTTATTAAGAAGGATTCAGGCTTGGTAATTGTATTGTTTTGTATCCTGCTTTTGTATGAATGAGGTATGTGACTAACCAGGGATGTGCAAAGGCGTTTTGATGGGCAGGTGCTGAACCAAGAAAAAAGGGCACTTTTCCATATAACTTAAAACAAATTTATCCACAGGTTTTAATGTAAGCAAAAAATATTTAGGTTCTTTAGAGATACCTTTGGGTGTGAACCTGCTGAGGTTTAGCAGCAAAGCTTTGTGCATAGGTGTATGACCTAGAGACCAACAAGTATATTTTTAAAAATGAGAGACAGAGCAAAAAAGGAACATGTAATCTGGGGTGTTTTAGGTTAAGAAATCCAATTATTTTGCAGTCTGATGCAGAATAATGGGAAATAAGCTAATGGTTGTAGCCTACTTCTCTCCAAGGTTTAAAACATGCAATTGTTTATTAGACTATAACAGCTGGCCTATTTTTATGCCATACTTGTCTTTAATGTCCATTTTAAAAAGACTGATCACTTGGTTCTCTACAGAGCCCCAGCTTCAGCTCCCTCCATGTGCTCCGCCCCTGCTCTCCGGTACACTGAGCGCAGCTACTGTCTGAACAGCAGCCTCACGCTGAGCTGTGGACAAATGCTCCGGAGAACAGTTACACTCTAGTCTAAAACTTGTGTCCACACACCTAGACTTAAGTGTTATGCTGTTTTTATGAGAATTCAGCTTTTCTGAGAAATGCAGCACGCATCAAAGCAGTGTACTCATGCTATTGAATCTACTGATAGAGGCTATTATTGCATCAGCTGTTCTGCTCATGACATCATGAGAGGCGGATTATGCAAAAATATGGCTAAAAGCTTAAATTGTGTACAACATGTTTATGGACTCTAAATTGCTCCTACCTCCTCCTGATTTGGTACTATGTGCTGTAAAGGTTAAGACACATGTGGAGTCTGAACCTGCTACAGGTAGACATGAGCGAGCGAGAAGCAGGCATGGCCGGCCCAGCCTATACATTAAGCAGCTGTTTAGGGCCCCGTGGCCACCAGAGGGCCCCTAAGAGCCCATGCATTTATATATTGAAAATAATTATAGAACAGTTTTTTTTGTTGTTTTTTTTTTACTAAACGGCACTCAGGTGTTGATACTAGTCTAAATATCCCTCTAAAATGATTAGATGTGTTTTATTTCCAATAGCTAGCTAGTCCAGAGGAAGATCATTTTGAGGAAAGAGGGACTTTTCAGAAAGGACTCAAAATATGTCAGCGCTTTACACCATTGAACATGCAGATAAAACAGTGAAGCTGGACGTGTATAACTTATTGTAAATAATGCATACGGGATACATATCAGAGCGACATGAAGACAGGAGGCGAGTCCATTTATTACACAGTGACTATTTTTGGTGGCTCATCCTTTTTGTGGTCTAAACAGTCAGATGATGTGAGTGTAGCTAAAGCAGGTTACTACTCCTGTGTCAGATTAACACTGATTATGGCAGAAACCTCTGTTACATCTGAAAGAACGACCTGTGAACGACTTCTGCGTTGTGAATCCTCATTAATAGGGATGCATCAATACCACTGCAAAAACAAGTATGAGTGCTTCACTTTGAGTACTCGCCGATGCCAAGTACCTGTAACAAACATTTTTTACAGGTTATTATAATGGTGAATCTAATTAATTTCATAGGATTTTTATATCTGTATAGTTTATGTGACAGTCACATATGATTCAAGTTGAGCTTAATGTGCAGAACAGCTAATGTGCTCCTTTATTGTCTCCTCTGCTCACAGAGAGCGCTGCTCACAGAGAGCGCTGCTCACAGAGCACAGTTCTCAGCTGAGAGATGAGTTATGAGCGTCAAAGAGGCAACACAATTACAATTGCTCTTGGTATTGGAAACCCACAAGTACAAGTGCAGGCATCTGTTATCTTACCAATACTGGTATCGGTAATATGGGCATTTACATTAAATCTCCACAAATTTCATATGCAAATTTATGTCTCATAATTTAAATCTGAATCCAAAACCTGACAATAAACATTAAAATAATGTGATCCTAAGATCCTCTTTTTGTTGTCTATTCTTTTTTGTGATTTAAGATTTGTGTTGAAGATGAAGATTTTGTGCACTAATTAATGTTTTTTTAATGTTCAGTTCTCCCAAATTATCTGATGTTGTGTGCAGACTTAGATCCTCGAACTTGGATCACTAGTTTGTACTTCTTGAGTATTATGATTTTTAAGTAAGAGTACCCTTACTTGAGTGCACCGTGTTGGCAGTTCTGCATTTTATGACATAAAGAATTGATAAATGTAAGCCCACTTTACTCAACTGGAACACATTAAAATGCACCAGAAATATGTTACACTTGTGGCTATTGCTGTTGTGAGCCTCTGGTTGAGATGATATCGTAATTTTGTCAAATATGAATAGGTGGCACTGAAGTGGCGAGGGCCCCAACTGCAAATTCTGCCTGGGGCCCTCTAAGGCAGACTGGCCCTGGAGGCAGGAGAAAGGGGAAGGAAGTGGTGCTGACATTCTTTTATTATTGAGAGTTTAAAACAACTTTTTACATGCCTGCTGCCTTCACGAGAGAAATATTTAAAAAATCAGTTGACCACGGGGGCAGGTGCTTAAGCTCCACTTGGGCCCCATCTGTGCACGTCCCTGCTGCTAACTATAAGGAGGGTTCGAACGGTGCGCGGGAGAGATCATAAGATTACACAAACATGCTTGAATGGTATATAAAACCTCTTCAGGCATGTTTTTGATGAGGGAAGGGCGTTATATGGCAGAAAACTCAAAAAAGTTGATTTTGCATAATAACCTCTTTAATGTTATTGCATATATTCTTGACTCTCAATGTAAATAAACTCAATGCTCATAAAATCAATATTAAAACAATTTTCATGTCTGAAGTCTATGTCCATTTTTTGACGTTTTAATTTGGTTAGTGCTAGATCTGGAGGGGATGGAAGTGATCACGTAGCTTTGGTTGCTATGTTGCTATGAACAGGCCTTTTTTTTTTTACTTGCTTGTTTTATTTTATGGTGCAAGGTGAGATAAGGCTAGTAGGTATCAAATTTGTTTTGAGTTTTTTCTGCTAACTACCCATTTTCCTCACAGTAACATAATCCTGTTCCTAAAGTTAACCACAACCGTAAACGTTAAACCCACAGCCCTTAAAGATAAACATACCTGGAGTTGTGTTTTGTTTAATTCACATGTGTAAAACACAAACCAGTGAAAGTTCGTCTCTCTTTTCCACCTTGTGATGTCATGTGGTAATACAGGAAGTGCCCCATTGTTTTTTAAACCCCATATATCTTCATTAGAATCATTTGGATAATTTTAGCCCTGGAATTGCCAAACTACTGAACTATAGGTTAAACCTTTGGAGATTAGACAGACTAATGATGAAGAGTTTCCCAAGCATGTGTGAATGAAGCAATCCACAACCCCAGGTATGTTTCGGAGGAGTTAACAGCATTATAACTTAGCTTAAAGCTCACAAGAGTCAATTTTTCATAATACAGGACCGTTTCTAACCTAACCTTAACCATAACTCTGGACATTTGAAGGGATCAAAGTGAACAATCATAGCAGTCTCTTCTGACCCAACATTCTGACCTAATTTTTTTAATTTTGGGGGAACTTCTTGATTGATGATTGGTCCACACTGGAGCTTGAAGAGAAAGATGAGACACTGAAAATGAAGGAAATAAATTTTACAATTCAAAAATAATGATAATAATAAAGATGTTTTCTTTTAGACTTCTCAAAAGCACACTTCACATACTATAGTTTTCTTTCTTGAAGTATCTTCGCAGGGCCTCACGCACCTGTCACAATGAATCACAATTAAAATCACAACTGAACAATGCATTACACATACACATGAATTAGGATGCTCGGAATGCGTAAGGTAAAGTAAAAGTAGAAAGTAAAAACTTTGGACCACTGCAATGAATTGATAAGCCAGAGACCAGAGTGGAGTTTTGCAGTCACACATAAAGATCAAAACAACTAGTATGCTACCGTGTGCTTCCTGATTTTCAGACCATAAAATGGTTCATAATTAGATGCACACAGTACATACCAGATTAATTTTGATCTAAAGACCTGCTTATATATATATACATATATATATATATATATATATATATATATATATATATATATATATATATATACACATATATATATACACATATATATATATATATATATATATATATATATATATATATATATATATATATTATATATATATATATATATATATATATATATATATATATATATATATATATTGCCTTGCCTCAATATATATATTGAGGCAAGGCAACTTTTGCATACACAGAAAAAACTTACGGATTTGTAATCATAATATAAATAACTGATGAAACTTACTACTACATATTTAAAAACATAAGACATACTATTTGAAGTAGTTCTGTTATGCCTCGACTTACCATTCGGTCGCCCACACATGTAGTGCTAAAGATGTACAGGCCCTGTGAATGCAGTAATAAAGCAAATATTACATATAGTCATGGGAAATATCAAGTATTTAAAGGAGCACTCCATCCATCCATTTTCTTCCACAGCCGGATCGCGGGGGCAGCAGGCTAAGCAGGGCCTCCCAGACTTCCCCACCCCAGACATGTCCTCCAGCTCCTCTGGTGGGACCCCAAGGTGTTCCCAGGGTAGCCAAGAGACATAGTCTCTCTTGCGTGTCCTGGGTCTTCCCCAAGCCTCCTCCCAGTGAGACATGCCTGAAACACCTCCCGAGGAAAGCGTCCAGGAGGCATCCTGAGCAGATGCCTGCTCCTCTCGACATGGAGGAGCAGCGGCTCTACTTCAAGCTCCTCCTGTGTGACCGAGCTCCTCACCCTATCTCTAAGGGAGCGCCCAGCCATCCTGTGGCGGAAACTCATTTTGACCGCTTGTATCAACGATCTTGCCCTTTCTGTCATTACCCAAAGCTCGTGACCATGGGTGAAGGTAGGAACATAGATTTACCAGTAAATTGAGAGCTTTGCCTTTTGACTCAGCTCCTTCACCACAACAATCCGATACAGCGGCCGTATCACTGTGGATGCTCCACCGATCTGCCTGTCAATCTGACGCAAAAGGACTCACCACCCACTTTTTTATTTCTAAACCGCCATGTTTGTTTTTACCAGTGTGGTATTGATATGACTAGAATTTCTTCCCTACATGACTGCGCATGTTCAGAGCACTGAAGCAAAGAAAACCCTCTTGGTTAAGTGTTGTTTCTTAGATGCAAATAACAAATAGTGTTGTAATATTACCACAAAAACTATATCTTGACATTGACCTTTTCTAGTCAAAATTTGCTAAAGTTTTTTGTTACCGCTTCTTGAGAAGGGTTGCATAATCCCTAATAATGCATAATCACACCCTCTGGAATTGGGGAGACAGGATACGGTTCTAGACCCACTCATCTTTGTTCTATCAGAGCATGTGATTCTGGCTGGCGAGGTAAGTCTGTAGGCTAGTTACCCAAGTTCAAGACCTACTTTTAAATCCACTCTTCCAGATATTACCACATACCTGAAATGCATTCATAATGGTGAACAGGTAGTTGACCACGTATGCTGGGGTCCCATTTGTGAGGTCAATGAGGATCATCAGGAAGCCCAGTCCCCACGTGAGTCCAAAAACCGGAGTCAGGAGGATTACGGATCGAATCACAGTTTTTCCGGAATTCTTCTCCTTATCCCCCAACATCTGCTGTGCTTTTATGGGCTGCAACAACTTCATGATTACAAGACACATGAAAAACATATTTACAAAAACGATGATCCCAACTGGAAGAATGAACGTGAAAATCGATCCTTTGAAAACGCCGTTGTAGACTAGCCAGCGTGTTTCCTTCGAGTAGTACTTTCCTTCCTCGCCATTGTAGGCAAGAAACGTAATCACAACAATTACCAAAGGACAAACGTAGCCTACGATTAAGGAGAATCTCAAATAGGCTGTCTTACCTATGCCGTGCAGTGAAACGTAAACTGTTTTGTGTAGGAGAATGCTGCTTAGACAAAACATCCAAAAAAACATGGCAAGATAGCAAAAATGTTCAACAACAACAAATGTTTTGCACCATACGTCGGAAAGATCGCCAGGTAAGGATGAAGCCAGAAAGCAAATATCGCCAACTAGCAAACACACAGCGATATTAACGTGGGCGCAATGGCGTAAATGCAGTGTATCAGTTTTCACAACATCGTTCCAGGTGATCAACTCTACAACTAGACAAATGATTAGCGAAACTATTGACACGGAGAGCCCTGCGGATGTGATTTCGGAAAGGTATGGCACTTCTAGCTTAGATTTTGACATTAAGATTGCAAAGGCAGATAGATGATTGCACTCGCATGTTGAATTACCAATCCACTTGCAACCATTTTCAGACCACGCGCTTGTATTTGTGTCCCAGAAAACACATATCAATTTGGTGTTACGTGGTCGAGATTGGTTAAGTTGGAAGTTGATTTTGATTTTAACTTCTGAGTGTTGTTTTGACTGCCTGGTGGTAGAAATGACATTGCTATTAGGAATTGTGTCGTTGTATTGTGCTGTTGTGTTCCATAAGTAGTCCTCAAGTTGTAAAAATCCAGTAGTTTTGATAGAAATTGCCCCTTGACTGTCCATTGTCACAGTGTTGTTGAAAACCTTATTGTTGCATTGTGGTGAGTGGGTGGCATTACAGGTGACAACATGCAGATTTTCGCACTTCTCTTGGTTCTTCAATTCAGCTTTGACGATTAGCTGCTCCACGGAGGAAAGGAATTTCTCCGCCAAACTTTCTGATGTCCAAGAACTTTTGAGTGTCTTATTCAACAGGTTACTAGAAGATCTTAGGAAATCCTACAAATAAAACACAACACATAAAACAACACATCATCATAATATTATCTGGACTTTACAAATTTTAAAACACATACCAAAATATTTTATTCAATCAAAATGTTAAAAAAATGAATAGACAATTTCAGATTTTTAGCAATTGATACTTTGCAGTGCCATCACGCTGTGGGTGTTCTACATGTATGTCTATGGTGGGATGCAGCAATGTTATCATCGACATGATATCATTATCGTTACCAAATACTGTCAAAAAAGTTTTAAGACTATAAAAATACAAAACAGAGTTTAACAACTAATTTTCAGGAACCTGTGATCAATACGAGCGTTCATGGTCCTGTTTAGGTGTATGATGTTCAACAAAAAAGGTAAGGATGTAATTTTATTTGTGAGAGACTTGTCTAAGAGGACAAATCACAACTAAGTCAACTTTTTATGACCAGATTGTGTTAAAAGAAAGCTCAGATTAAAGCCTTATTTGAGTAAAAGAGCTTCAGAGTAGTAGCTCCTGTTATCATCGTACCCCCAGGGAATGCTGATGGCCTCTGCTGCAAAGTATCAATACACGTTCTTCTTAAAATTCTATTTAGAAGCCTTCAGTCACCATATTTTTTTTTATTTTGGCTAATGACGTATTTAAAAAGTCTCAATGTACAGTACAACTAATTGCTTGACTAATCGACTAACTGATAATCTGATTAGTCGACAATTCAAATAATCATTAGTTGCAGCCCTAGAAGGCACACGTATTAAAAGGTCCATCCATCCATTTTCTTCTGCTTATCCAGGGCTGGGCCGCGGGGGCAGCAGTCTAAGCAGGGACTCCCAAACTTCCATCACCTCACCGGGCCTCCTCCTGGTGGGATATGCCAAGAACACCTCTCCCCAGGAGGCACAGAATGTCACCCAGATCCCTGTGCAGCGGCTCCTTACAGATCCCCCTGCAGATGGTGGGTGCCTGGCTGAGCCCCGTGGCGATTAAAGGTGCAATATCTAATTTTTCTGGTGAAAGATTGGTCATCAGCTTGTCTCCATGGAGATGTTATTGCTTTGCTCAGAATGTATGGCCTTATTATACTTTACATCATGGGACAAATCAGGTGATGCCACCAGGTCAAGTTACATGTCAAATCTGTGGAGAATGGCTTAAGGCATTTAATTTTGAATACAACACTAATGTTATTGCTGAAAGTACTTTGAGAAATAGTTTGCGTCACCTGCTTGTCTTGACGGAGATAGATAAGCTTAATGCCATACTGTGGAGGAATTTAGGAGCCAGGCTGAGTTGACGATGGAGCTGGAGGTGCACCCTCGCTCACTTCCTTTTTGGAACGAAGCTGCTAGCAGGTTAGCTGTCTATTCATATATATATATATATATATATATATATATATATATATATATATATATATATATATATATATATATATATATATATATATATATATATATATACATACATGTATGTATATATATGTGTGTGTGTGTGTGTATATGTATATATATATATACATATTGTATTGGAACTGTTTTATATCCTGTTCAGCCAGATCGCTAGAGGGCGCTAGTCGCAAATATAGCAATAGATTCAGCCAGTAGGAAGCTAGAAGCAAACTGCTAGCTGCAGAGTGACAATCAGTTCATCATGTGTTGTTTCTTTTCCATCTGATGCCATCTACTCATTTCTGATCCTTTGAGCAACAATATGAGTAAGTTTTTGTGTTAAATATCAATGTTGGGAGCTATATATACAGCAATTTGTGCAAATTTGTTGCATCTTATAAACGCTAAGTTCAGATAGGATAATGAAGTCAGTTTATGTTCTTGTTAGCATTAGCCCTTTATATTTGTATAGTATAGACACTGTTTGCCCTGTTGTTTACTGAGTACTGTGTTTTCTGTTGCAGTTTCACACTTTTTTTTTGCATTAAAGCCTGCCAAAATACAACACCTGCCTGTTCCTTGGAGGAAACAAATGCAAGGGAGAGTTTTAACTGGCTGTAACACTCAATTAGGGCACGAGGTCACGTTGGGTGAAACAGTACAGTGAAATCATATCGCTCTGCGAGGGACCACGGTGAACGGTTTGTGGAAGAAAACACATTCAACATCTGCAACTATATTGAAACACTACTATGGAGAAAGAAGAAGTTAAAAGTCACAAGTCCCGCTCCTCTCACTCACCAAAAGCACACTCATCAGCATCCTCAACACATTCAGGAAAATTGACTGTTCGCTCATCAGCAGGAGCATCTTTAAGGTCGTCAGTGTCAAGCCGAGTCAGTATGGCTGCAGCACACGCACAAGCAGAAGCTCAAGCTGCCAGAGCCAGGCTAGCCTATGCAGAGAAAGAACTGAGCATCAAAGTGGAAAAAGCAAGGTTAGAAGCAACTCTTGATGTGCTCAGCCTCCAGAAGGAAGCAGACGCGGCCATGGCCAAAGCTGAGGTGATGGAGACAGCCGCAGCTCAGTATGAGGAAGCAGAGAAAAGTAACAAGTTCAGTTTCTTGCCCTTACAACCAACTACAGAGCAAAAAGTGAGTGAGTATATAAATAAGCACAGTCACAACAATGAGCCTTCTCAAAATATAGAGACTTTTCAACATAACTATACATTTCAAGAACCATACCAACCAAATGTTTACACGCCTTTCCATGCCAAACAAAAAACAAACGAATACTCCGTTCAGCCACCAGATGGAGCCACGCGACCACCACTAAGAGACATAGGTCAACAGCCAAAGCAATTTTCAAGTCCGAACAGTGCAGATAACACTACCAGTGATCTTGCCAGGTTCCTAGCCAAAAGTCAACTAGTAACCGGAGGGCTAACTAAATTCGATGACAAACCGGAGAGTTACCTCAGCTGGAAAGCCACTTTCCAGAGCACCATCAGAAATCTGGGTCTTACAGCTAACGAAGAAATTAACCTACTCATCAAGTGGCTCGGCCCTGAGTCTTGTGAACATGCAAAGAGATTAAAGGCAGTTAACATCAGATTCCCAGATGCTGGTCTGAACATGATCTGGGTGAGACTGGAAGAATGTTACGGCTCACCAGAAGCAATAGAAAACTCT
Source organism: Periophthalmus modestus (assembly GCA_019594935.1). Taxonomy (NCBI): domain Eukaryota; kingdom Metazoa; phylum Chordata; class Actinopteri; order Gobiiformes; family Gobiidae; genus Periophthalmus; species Periophthalmus modestus. Next base: position 25,668,997 of record JAIEZT010000068.1, on the reverse strand, counting down.
CTGTTTACAAGATTACAGAACTTTCCAAAGCTTTCAAGCAAAGAGCCTCACAAGCTCCGCGACCTGTCAGACCTACTGTGTGAACTAGAAGCGGCAAAACTAGATGGCTATCTAACAGGTTTGAGTTACCTTGATACAGCTAGAGGAGTGAGTCCAATTGTGGAAAGCTGCCTTTTCACCTTCAAGAGAGATGGACAATGGTAGGGTCACGCTATAAAGAAGACCATAATGTAAGCTTTCCTCCCTTCTCAGTCTTTGTGGACTTTGTGAAAGGCCAAGCCAAAGCAAGAAATGACCCTAGCTTCATCACAGCTTACAACCCTCCTGTCCAGCCAACAGTCAGTTACAAAAAAGGAAAGCCAACTAGTAATTATGGCCAAAGACCATCTGTTACAGTGCACAAGATAGAAGTGTCAGACACATGCAAAGACATTCAAAAGGAATGCCCCATACATCACAAACCACACCCACTGAAAAGATGCAGAGGTTTCAGAACAATGCTGTTGGAAGATAGAAAAAAGCTCCTCAAAGACAATAACATCTGTTATCGTTGCCTTGCTTCTACCACTCATCAAGCGAAAGACTGTAAGGCTACAATAAAATGTGAAGAGTGTGACAGCGAGAGGCATCTAGCAGCTCTTCACCCCAGGTCCTGCACCACCAACATCCAAGCCTCCTCCATCCCCCAAAGAGCATGGCGGGGAGCAGCAAGAAGTCACACAGAGCACTGACGTTTACAGCCACATGTACAGAGGTATGTGGAAATGAGATCACTGGAAAGTCCTGCTCCAAGATCTGCTTGGTGAAAGTCCACCCTAAAGGTGAGCCACACAACACAAAAAAGATGTATGCAATAATAGATGATCAAAGTAATCAGTCATTAGCAAAGACCGAGTTTTTTGACATGTTTGCAATACAAGGCACAACCACGCCCTACACACTAAAAACCTGCTCCGGTGTGACACAAGTAAGTGGCAGAAGAGCCTGCGACTACGTTGTTCAGTCATTTAATGGAAAAATTAGCTTTCCTCTCCCCACGCTTATAGAGTGCAATGATATCCCCAACAATAGGGACGAGATACCCACCGCAGAAGCTGCTTTGCATCACCCTCATCTGAGAGCTATAGCTAGTGAGATACCGCCCCTTGACCCACACGCCAGCATCCTGCTGCTGATTGGACGGAATCTTCTGAGAATCCACAAGGTCAGAAAACAAATATGCGGCAAGCATAACGAGCCATTTGCACAGAAGCTTGACCTAGGCTGGGTCATCATCGGAGATGTATGTCTGGGTAGCGCTCACAAGCCAAGCGAAGTAAATGCTCTCAAGACACATGTGCTGGACAATGGTCGCCCAAGCTATCTCACTCCCTGCAACAGTCGCTTCAACATAAAAGAGAGCTTCACACTGAGCAACTCCAAAGCCATTTCCAATCCACTGCCACCTCCAAGCCTACAAGCAAAGTCCACAGTTGAAAGCTTAGGAGAGACTGTGTTCTGCCAAACCAGTGAAGACAACCGCCTTGCACACTCAGCTGAAGACCTCATATTTCTGAAAAAGATGGAGCAGATCTTCAAAGATGACACTAACAGTTGGGTTGCACCACTACCATTTCGAAGCCCAAGGCGCCTTCTCCCAAACAACAGGTGCTACGCCCTAAAGCGACTTGGGTCCCTCCGACGCACGCTTGACAAGAAGCCAGATATGAAGGCACACTTCATTGAGTTCATGCAGAAGATGCTTGACAACAAACATGCTGAGCTTGCACCACCTCGCCCCAGAGACAAAGAGACATGGTATCTACCCATTTTCGGCGTCTACCACCCACAGAAGCCTGGGAAAATCCGTGTGGTGTTTGACTCCAGTGCTCAGTTTGATGGAGTGTCTCTCAATGACGTCCTGCTCTCCGGCCCCGATCTTAATAACACACTCGTGGGCGTGCTCCTCCGGTTCAGAAAGGAACCTGTTGCTATCACAGCTGACATCGAGCAGATGTTTTACTGCTTTGTTGTCCAGGAGGATCACAGAGATTACCTTCGGTTCCTGTGGTACAAAGACAATGACCCGACCAAGGATGTTGTGGACTATCGCATGAGGGTGCACGTCTTTGGTAACAGCCCCTCCCCTGCAGTGGCAATCTACGGACTGAGGATGGCAGCAAAAGAAGCTGAAGACGAATATGGAACTGATGCTCGCTACTTCATCGAACAAGACTTTTATGTCGACGATGCGCTTAAGTCTTTCTCAACAGAAGCTGAGGCAATTGATGTCCTACAGAGGGCCCAGAAAATGCTTGCTCTCTCTAATCTACGCCTCCACAAGATAGCATCCAACAAAGTCAAAGTTGTGAGTGCCTTCCCTCCTAAAGATAGACCAAAAGAGATCAAAGACCTCGATCTGACAACAGACAAGCTCCCAGTCCAACGCAGTTTAGGTGTTATTTGGAACACCACATCAGACACATTCACGTTCGATGTTCCACGAGAGCAGAAGCCCTTCACTCGTCGTGGCGTACTCTCAACTGTAAATAGTTTGTTTGATCCACTTGGGCTCCTTGCACCTGTAACTATCAAAGGCAGACTTCTTCTCAGGGAGCTCACCAGTCGCAATATTGAGTGGGACAATCCACTACCACAAGACATGTATGATGAATGGAGAAGATGGCAAGATTCATTGCAGCACCTTACAACCCTACACATTCCTCGTACCTACCTTTCCTTCTCCATTTCGCAAGTCACCTATCTAGAACTCTGTGTGTTCTCAGATGCTTCAGTAAAAGCTATAGCAGCAGTGGCCTACCTGAAAGCTACACATGAAGATGGCCACAACGAAGTTGGTTTCGTCATGGGCAAAGCCAGACTCGCTCCAATGCCAGAGCTCACCATTCCCAGATTAGAACTATGTGCTGCAGTGCTTGCGGTAGAAATGTCAGAGCTTCTCAGAGATGAGCTGAAGATCAAGATTGACAAAATCACATTTTTCACTGACAGCAAAGTAGTGTTGGGATACATCCACAACAAAAACAGAAGATTCCACGTCTATGTGAACAACCGTGTCCAGAGAATCAAGCAATCTTCTCTTCCTGAGCAGTGGAAGTATGTCCCAACTGAGCACAATCCAGCTGATCATGGTTCTCGTTCCGTGGCTGCAGAGAAAATAGAAAGCACAACATGGTGGTCTGGCCCAGCATTTCTTCTCAACCCCAAGAGTGTTGCTCCTAAAAAAGGCCCATTTGAACTCGTTGACCCAGATTCAGATGTGGAAATTCGACAGAACGCTACTGTGCTGGTGACTAGAACCACATCAAGCAGTTTAGGTTCCACGCGCTTTGAACGATTCTCAAAGTGGATCTCTCTTGTCAAAGCAGTAGCATACCTCCAGCACGTCGCTCACAGTTTCAAGTCCAAAGATTGTAAAGGCTGGCACCTCTGCAAAACAAGTCTCACAGAAGAAGCCTTAACTCAAGCTGAGTACACCATCATCAGATGTGTCCAACATGAAGTGTATGCTGAAGAAATCAAACGCATTAAGGCAAAACAAGATTTGCCACGCAACAGTCCTCTGTACAAGCTTAAGCCGATCATTGATGACAAAGATCTACTCCATGTAGGAGGACGCTTGTCAGAGTCAAGGCTCACAAGTCAGGAAGCCAATCCTCTTCTGATCCCAAGAAAACATCACATTGCTACCCTGCTCATTCGACATCATCACGAAGCTGTCAAGCATCAAGGAAGACACTTCACTGAGGGAGCAGTGAGAGCAAGTGGTTTGTGGCTGGTTGGTGCCAAGAGATCCATCAGCAGTTTCATCCATAAATGCGTTACTTGCAGAAAGCTTCGAGGAAAAACAGAGCAGCAAATCATGGCAGATCTGCCTGCGGAACGTTTACAAACTGATCCCCCATTTTCGTATGTTGGCCTGGATGTATTTGGACCATGGGAGGTCACAGCACGCCGTACTAAAGGTGGCCACGCTAACAGCAAACGATGGGCAGTCCTGTTTACTTGTATGTCTACAAGAGCCATTCATATTGAAGTTATTGAGACACTAAGCTCATCAAGTTTCATCAACGCTCTTCGTAGGTTTTTTGCCATCAGAGGGCCTGCTAAACAGTTACGGTCCGACTGCGGTACCAACTTCATTGGCGCATCCAAGGAGTTGAATCTAGGTCCTGAAAAGACTGGTAGCACAAGTGTGGACGACTATCTACGTGAACAAAGATGTTCCTGGGTGTTCAATCCTCCTCACTCATCCCACATGGGAGGCACATGGGAGCGTATGATAGGAATCGCACGGCGCATCCTTGACTCTATGCTCTTACAAGCAGGTAATCCTTTACTTACACACGAGGTCCTGACAACACTGCTGGCTGAAGTCACAGCTATTATCAACGCAAGACCCTTGGTGCCCATCTCCTCAGATCCAGACGCGCCTTTGATCTTGACTCCTATGACGTTGCTAACTCAAAAGACAAAGGCAATCCCAATTCCACCAGGAGATTTCACCAATGCAGACATGCTCAAACACCAGTGGAAAAGAGTACAAGTTCTTGCCGACACCTTCTGGACCAGGTGGCAAAGAGAGTACCTCAGCATGCTTCAGAGTCGTCAGAAGTGGCAATGCAACAAGCCGAACCTAAAGGAAAAGGACATCGTTCTTCTGAAGGACAAACAACTAAAACGGAATGAATGGCCCATGGGAATCATCGTGAAGACTCTTCCAAGCAAGGATGGAGTTGTGAGGAAGATCGAGGTTAAAGTGGCACGTGACAAGACTACAAAGACATTCTCCAGACCTATCTCAGACTGTATTTTACTGTTATCTCCCACTGTTTAGTTTATAGTGGCATTCTTAAAATAATGCCAGGCGGGGAGTGTATTGGAACTGTTTTATATCCTGTTCAGCCAGATCGCTAGAGGGCGCTAGTCGCAAATATAGCAATAGATTCAGCCAGTAGGAAGCTAGAAGCAAACTGCTAGCTGCAGAGTGACAATCAGTTCATCATGTGTTGTTTCTTTTCCATCTGATGCCATCTACTCATTTCTGATCCTTTGAGCAACAATATGAGTAAGTTTTTGTGTTAAATATCAATGTTGGGAGCTATATATACAGCAATTTGTGCAAATTTGTTGCATCTTATAAACGCTAAGTTCAGATAGGATAATGAAGTCAGTTTATGTTCTTGTTAGCATTAGCCCTTTATATTTGTATAGTATAGACACTGTTTGCCCTGTTGTTTACTGAGTACTGTGTTTTCTGTTGCAGTTTCACACTTTTTTGCATTAAAGCCTGCCAAAATACAACACCTGCCTGTT
>JAIEZT010000068.1:25613681-25661181 GCA_019594935.1 Periophthalmus modestus | reverse complement strand
TACTGACTTGTACACACATACAATTATAGTCACAAGCTAGCTAGCATTTGCCAGTAGTTTTTCAGTTAGTCGCACTCACCATTTTGTTGAAAATCCAACCCCCAAACATGGCCATGGGCGCTCATATTAATCACAGGCTCCTGAAATAATGTTTAAATCCATTTTGTATTTTTTCTTGAGTTTTCAGACAATCTTAAAACATTTTTGTCAGAATGTTTGCTAATGTGTGCATTGTGTAACAGCTGAGCAATCACCCCATGAAGTTACAGAGCCATGATTCAGAACACCCCCAGTGTGATATCACTGCAAAATATCAATATATACAGTACTTGATCCTCTGATGAGACTCACTATGGCATTGTCCAGGACACTGTGCAGTTCCAAGTCCACACAGTTGGAGGACTCTTGGCCCCATGTCTTGCCCACGTTACAGGGCCGTTTTATGGTGCCCACAGCAGACCCAGGGCACTTAATTACAGCACTGTGCCCGACCGGGGTGGCCTGCCATTCCCCAGTAGCATCACAGAACGAGTGACTCGCTGCAGGAGAAGGAGGAGAGGAGTAAGACAGGAGTAACTGCTCCAGCAATCAATATAGTGAATGAATGAATATATAATCATTCTGCCACCTGGCTACTCCGGTTCTCTCAAAAGTGCAGATCTGCTCATCTTGCACCATTTATTTCCCATTTATTTTAGCGTGACTTAGTTAAAAGTTAATTTATTATCTATGTTCTAGATGCATATGGATGTGCATGGAAACTTCTGCATTGTTCTGTCTGTAAACTGGTCCATCTCTACAAAAAATGTGCAATCTTAGCAACGGAGTGGGACATGAGCAAACCGATGGTAGTGAACACAGCTTAATAGTGAAAGCTAAACTTTTTTAAACTGACTAGAAAAAACTGCAACTGCAAATACTGGGGCACTCATGTCAATATTTGTTGCTCTATTTTGTCAGTTTTGGTCAATTCTCTGACTTTGTGCGCTCTCAGAACACAGCCTTGACAAGTATAAATGCAGTAATGGGGACTACACTTGGAATGCACACGTCGGTTTATGTATGAAGTTGGAGCATAAATTACTCCTCATAAATATTGAAATATCAGCAAACTTATAGGGGGCTAGACACACAGCAAATTACAGCGTGTTAAGACTTAGAATAGTTCAGCAGAAGATGTTTTTTTAATACAAGTGGGCATTTGTGGGACTTGGCATTTGGTTCAGAAGTGAGACTTAACATTCTATTGTAACCATGGCAACCCACTTTTACGTAGTTTTCTCCAATTCACCTAAGCTGTCACGTCTAAAAAAAACATAACACAAACTTTTTGACAAGACAAAGCTAATTTAGACCTAAAATGATAACAAAAACACAGCCTGCTTCTCTTTTACTTTCCGTGGTTTCACCAGGGTGGCACCATTTTTCCCCTAATCGCAGCTATGCCAAACAACAGCCAATGTGTGGTAGTGGTCGGCTCGCACAGGTTGATTTTTGCCAAAATATTTTTCACAGTCAGGTTAGGTTTAGGAAATTAATTTAAAGGATTTTGGTTAGGTCTGCTAACTGGGTCTTGGCAAAACTGAGTTGTAATTTTTAGACAGCACAAACTGTATTTAACCACAAAATTACTCTCAATGTCTCTGAAACTTAATATTTGCTGTAATTGTATTTGCTGATTATGAACTGAACTTACTCTCCAGGAAAATACAGCACACAGTAGTGGGTTAACTAATCGACATGGAATAATAAGCCCCGCCCCCAGACGAAATGCAGGGAATTTAGAGCATTTGTGTCTTGAAGCTAATGCTAACTGGACCTAAAACTAATTATTAATGTTAAAATAGCACTACAATATGCGTGATCTTGCATACAAGAACAATGGACTTGCCATTAGATGCATTTTTTATAAAGTTTTTTTTATGTCCTGTTTGGCTAACAATTGGCTTAGGACTCATAGAGAATGAATGGTGGGGCAGAGCTGATCTGTACTTTTTGAGAACTGGAGGCAACATAACATGTTCCGCTCCCTCACAGTGGCACATCACTGTAGCAGGCAGCAGATAGCATTTTTTTTTAGCAGTTTTTTTTTTAATTTTTGAATAGTGACTGTGCGACATCTTAGAACCTTATGTGTATTGCTAGGTTTCAGATGCCATCACAACATTCTATTGGTGCTTTTCAGATTCAAGAATGTGATTATGCCATACTCCCAGAAGAGGGCAACAGCCAGTTTTCCCTATTGATTACTTTGCACTTTGCCATGAAATATCCAACAGTCAAATTTACAACTGTTTAACCTGATATTTTCTACTATCCACAAGACCCAAGAACTCACTGTACTACAACAAAGAAATGCATTTTCACAACATTCATTTTAACTCCCCCCAATCTGTATTAGATGTTATTGTCCAATAGAATGTTGTGATGTCATCGTAAACCCAGCAATAGGCTAATAATAGTAAAACAGATGTGATTGTTAAAATGCAAATTTTGTTGTAGTATAGTGAGTTCTTGGGTCTAGTTAATAATAGAAATGATCATGTCTTTAACTTTTTCGATATGTCATGGCAAAGTGAAATGTAATCAGAAAAGGTGGCTCTTGCCCCCATCTGGGAGTAAGACATCATCACTTTCTAGAATCTGAAAACTACCAACACTGAAAGGCTTTATTTTGCAAATAACTGCAACTAAAAACAGGGATGTGATTCAAATGCAGAACAATGCAGGACGACTTGTAAGAGTAGTGTCGCTGTCTTGTTTCCACAGATTTACAGTTGAATCCAGCAGTTTACATACACTATATAAAAAGACACATTATTTTTTTTTCACTTATTGCCTGTTCTCTCATTATGCTGACATTAAGTGCTAATAATTTTGGTCATCCTAATTGACCTAAAACAGGAAAAGTTTGGTCTGATTTCAAGTCAGACAGTGAGGAAAAAAAAGCATATTTGTCTTGTTATACCGTGTATGTAAACTTCTGGTTTCACGTGTATTGCTGGGTTTCAGATAACATCCCAACAATCTGATGTCAGGCCAGTAATATTTAATAATATTTAATACAGATGGGAGGCAGGTAAAATGAATATTCTAGTAACTATTAGAAAAGACCAGGTTCAGTATTTGTGAATTTATTTTTTAGATATTTCAACAAAAGTTCACAGTAATCAATAGGGAAAACTGGCTCTTGCCCCCATCCTGAAGTATGACATCATCACATTCTACAATCTGAAAACCACCAATTTAATGCCCTATAGTGGAGCATTTTGGGCAAAACAATAATGTCTTCATGGAGACAAGCAGGTTGCTCACTCTCCATCAGAAAACTTACATAGTACACCTTTAAACTGTTACATGCTTACGCTCGATCAGGATGATCTCTGCGGTGGAAATTGCCACCTGTCCGCACCGGTTTTCTAGGTGACAGGTGACTGTAGGTTTTTGAGAGTTACAGCTCACAAATGTTTGAGCGCTGAAAATCTTTACTCTGGAGCCAACTGAGAAAAAAATATGTTCAAAATGAGAATGTAAAACTATAACAAGCAGGAGCAGAGACAGGGGAGCAAAGGCAGAGGAGTAGGGGCAGAAAACAAGAGAGGATATTTTCAGATAAAGTGAATGTAGTTTCTTACTGTAGTCGCCTTGTGGTGTAATGCTTGCGGTAATGTTCTGTTTTGTCCAGGAGACATTGAACGTCTCGTAATTCCGCTCCACTTCACAGCTCACAATGACCCTGGGCAAGTCAGTGGATTTTATACATTGAGGAAAACCCGGGTTGGTGCTGATGGTGATGTTTGGCTTTATACAAATATCCATATGCGCTGACGCCATGTGGTGGATGCTCAGATTGTTTAGAGTCTGATTGAAATTGCAAGTGTACATGCCTAGAAAAGGGAAAAATGGAAAAACTATCAGTAATAATCATAAAAAAGTAAGTATTCCCTCCCTTTGTTCCCTACACTAAGTCATTCCCCCTTCAGAGCTCTATCATGCGCTTGTATATTTATGGAGAATTGTTGTGCAGGAGCATGAATGACACAGGCTTGTCGGTTTATGTTCATGGTTCTGTTTTAGCCCTTTAAGCGTTAAGGTGAATGTGACTAACTCAAAAACAGTTGTCTAATACTAACAAGCTTGTGACTGTAACGTCATGTTTGAGTTAAAGAGGGACTTGTTTAACAGCACAAATCAGCTCACCTGTTTCAGTTCAATGAAGTCAGTGCTTCATGGCCACATTGTGTTAAAGCAAAACTTAGATTAAAGTATAATTTGAGTAACAGAGCTTCAGACAGAGCAGTGCCCCAGTTAGCTTCACTCCCAGGGAATGTTGATAGGGATGGGTAGTACCCAGTTACTTTTACTACATTCACATTACATTCTCAGCAACTTTAAAAAAAAAAAAAAAAAGAAAAAGAAATTATACTTTTCAGAGTACTTTTCTTGCAGTATAACTTTTCTCCTACTTGAGTAACAGTAACAGTAAACTTGAGTAAAAGTTACTCTTCCCACTGTGAGTAAGTTTACAAGCGAAAAAAAGCTTTATGATAACAAAAACCAAGATGTTAAAATGAAAAGAATAAAAAGTAATTTAATGAATAGCAATGTAAATAGAATGTGAGCAAAATATGTACATGAAAATAACCAAGCCAAGTCAAATTTAAGAGTCCTGCTCAGCTTATGTTAAAAGCCGGTACAAATGAGTTTTCAACAAAGAGTCAAAAGTATTTATAAGACTGGGCTGTTTTAATACACAGAGGAAGACTGTTCCAGAGTCTGGGACCAGCTACAGTAAAAGCCCAGTCCAAGTCACCAAGACACACATGATCCAAGTGCTAAAAAACAAAATCACAGTACAATCAGGATTTACAGAGAGCTCAGCAGCTGTACAGGACAGAGCTGAGTCCATAAAAGAAATTTTCTCCAAAAAAAGCTGTGAAATCTTTCACACTGACACTGACACGACATTACTGGTTGCCTCAATATGATTCACGAGGCAGTTTATGGTATTAAAAAGTATTTTGGGTCAGTTTTAGAGATCAGTTTGACATTGGCACACTTTACAGATTTCTGATTTTTACTGAAAATTTAAGTATATTCATGCTGCGTCTTTAAATGCATTTGATCTGTGTCTGTCTGCCAGACCCAGACTACACATTAACATGTGTGAAGCTCTGTCTCCATCCCTCATGAAACTCGTTGTTCTACATGTCTAAGTGTAAAAGTTCATTATCATATGGGTGTGAAACAAGAGTCACTCTGCTTTGAAATGTAGGTAGCTTTGTCATTCTGGTAAAAAATAGTCAGAGCTCAGATGCTTGAGAGGGACTTGCTCGGGGGACTTGGTGTGGAGACTGGGGAGACGCCGAGAGGCTGCCAGTCTGTGGCCAGGGCAGGCCTGGGCCCTGTCCTGTCTGTATCTGCTGTAACAAAGAATAAACCTCTTTTCTGTATTTCAAATACTCACGAGCTTTGCAAATGGATTACTTTTCATCTAGAATTGAAATTTTTTCCACAACAGAAACAGTCTTTAAAATACCCAAAGAAACATACAGCCCTCCCCTTTTCCACCTCCTCTCAGCATGTCTACAGTCTTGCCTAAGCAGATGCGTGTGTTCATTTAACCATGGCAGAGACATGGTCTTTGGACTTTAAACGGAGTAACAAGAGTCAAGAACGGTAGAGCAGGTAGAATTAAACATACGTGACAATTGACAAACACTTGGACCACAAGAGATGTCCAAAGTAGTGCTAAAAGAAATGAATGCCTTAGTGAATGTCTGTGTGGTTACATGCAACGTCAATACCAAACTCATAATACCAACTACAACTGTCCCAAATAAACAAGTCCCATAAACCTACAAACAAAAATGAGTGACAAAATCAACAACACAAAAACAACTTAACTAGTGTCTCAAACACACCAAACTTGACACACAGATAAACTAACAAACCAAATGAGACAAAGGCCGTGTCTCAAATCGCCCGTTGTACACTTTGTTGGTTGCATTTGAAGGGCACTTACTTCACTTACGGCACAACAAGGCCTGTCCCATTTCATGCATCCCACAAATGCGGACGACAAATGTGCTCTGCATTTACAGCGTTTCCATGGAGATCAGCCATGAATGAAGCGTACATCTGAGCACACTTCACGCACTGCTATATCCCATCATGCACCGTGTGTGATTTCTTCTATGGGAGAAACAAGGTATATTTTCTTAAAGTTATGTAATACCAGCTACAATTGGGAAGAAATCACCTATAACGTTATATTTGCCAATTGATATTCAAAGGGAAAGATTAATTCCTTACTTCGTTCAATCTAAACAGAAATAAACCCCTGATATGAGTGATGATGACACACTCTTCTATGAAAAAATAAAGAATAAAAAATAAAACTGTCATTATTTCGTTGTCCATTTTACACATTTAAGGCATGAGCAGCTGTATAGCTCATGAGTCAGCAGATTACTAGGTGACATTATGTAAGCGAGGTAACATAACTGCACAGACAGCGGTTGACATACGTTCTTTGGCGTAGGCCTGTCCCCATTTAGCATGGCCTTTCCTGTCAATGGATGCTACACGGAGGAGCACCATTCGTCGAGTACTTCGTACGGTACTTCAAAGTATGCAACCGTCGAATTGAGACACGATCATAGAGACAAAAATGGCATACTGGCCACAAAGGCCAGCAGCCCTGAACAGCTGCAAAGGATCTTCTTAAATATGGGGAGGTGGCGGCAGATGGGACAGAATTGGCCAGGTGTAGAGGTGCCATTCAATCAGGAACCAGAATGCAGCAGCCAACCAGAAACAGTCAGGAGAGCAGTCCAACAATCCCAAAGGGCTCACACAGCCAGGGTGTATGATGAAGATGAGCAAAATTTAAATACACAAACAACTCAACAAAAAAGGCAACATGGAAAAGAACTAAAGGCCTGGTGCCATAAAATTAATGTTACTCTTACTTGAGTACAATTTTTGGCTACTCTTTCTTTGACTGATGATGACACCAGCTACAAAGTATCAATAGTCAACTAGTCATGATAATTCTGATGCACTACAGCTGGGACCTTTGCTTAAACCAGGAAACTTCTTACCTTGCCAGAGCTGCGAGAGGGACGACAGCTGGACTGTGCTCTTCAAAGCGCTGGAAGTGATTGTTGATTCAGTGCCATTGTGAATGGCTTTTGTTTGGTTCAGGTAGTTTCTGAGCTGCCAATTAGGGGGACCCCCCAGGTCAGTGGTAGAGTTGCAGGACAGAGTCGTGTTTGAGTCAAAGTCCAAGGGGCCCTTAGGCACCGACAGGTGAACTACACCTGAGAAACAGACAGGTGCATTATTTTTGAAACTCAATTTTGATACTAAGGAATAGACTCAATTCTCAATACTGATTCCAATACCATGATGCTAAAAAAAATAAATAAAAAAAACCAAACCCTCTATATTTAGACAATAGAATGTAATTTTCAACATTAAATAGATTTTCTTTTATAATACCATGTGGCATTATGTGCGTTAGTCTGTGTTCTTATACTATATCTGAAGCCAACTTTGAACCCCTAGGCTTTGTATTTGGCCGTGCACTTACTGTTTTATGCTAAACTGACTTTTTTATTTTTTAGGTTGTTAATATGTTACAATGTTAGAGTACACTTTATTGTCCCCATAGGGAAATTTGCCCTCTGCATTTGACCCGTCCTTCAATGCGGCTGGGTCAACCTGTCAGGAGCAGTGGGACCCATCTTCAGATTTTGAGTTAGTCTTGATCAGGACTACCTTAGCCTTAGCTGAAGGATTTGACCTATTGTGTATGTTTTAGGTTGATAGGGGAAACCAGAGTGCCCAGAGGAAATCCACTCAGACACAGGGAGAACATGCATTTCGCTATGTTGACCCTAAATTTAGATATGAACATTAATAACAAACAAATCAGATGCCTTCTTATCTAGAATTTGTTCCCTCTAGCATTAGCAACAGGTTTTCTTGACAGCATTGCTAAGCGCCCACCCCCTGTCAAACCAGAGGTGCGGGCAGAAGGAGGCGTTACCTTCAACAATCTTGCTCCTGATTGGCTCTTTGGTTGCTATGATACATACGTATTTCCAAATATGAGTCTTGGTTCCAGATTAGCTCCTATACCTGCTAGCCTCAATGAGCTTCATCTGGCTGGAGCCAAATGCTATGGGTGACGTCTCACTTCCTTAGTCTACTTCTTTATATAGTCTGTTTATAGTCCGGTTTAAACCAGAGACACTGAAGGATGCTTGGTTTGAAATAGTTTGAAATTGCAAAGGCCATAGTTATTTTGGTTGTAATATCTTTTCTGCAAATAACTAAATATGAAATGTATTATGTCGAAAAGCTGCTAACCCTGCAGTTTAGTCCTCTACAAACATGACCCGAAATGCATGGGGTTTTTACATTAGATTTTAACAGTTAATATTTCAGTCTTCTCTCAGATGTTGATCTTTAAAATATGTGTTTAAAAAGCATTTACCTGTAGTCTGCAGATCGAGAAAACCGGACAGTTTATTAGTCAGAGCCTTAGATGTGTTTTGGAGAATTGAGGGTTCCACAGCTGAAACTATCTGCACCTCAAAGTCCACAATCACACTCCCCGTTCTAATCCAAAAACAGTAAATCATTACCTTGTACAAATGAAAGTTTAAAGAGGGGGTATTATACTTCTAACTGCCAACACTTAACATTTGGATCACCATGTTACCTTTTATTGTTTTGAAAATACTATATTCGCCAAAAGCAATATATTAAAATGTTGTGAAGTTTTAATGTATTATTTTGTATCATGCTTTTGTATATATTTATGAAGAATGGCCAGGAGCATGTGTGACGTCGGCTTGTGGGGGGAGGCTTGTACAGGGTTGTACAGCTCACCATAAGGAGGATTTGAATAGTGCCCAGGAGAGACCACTAGATAATTCAAACGTACATGGATGACATCTAAAACCTCTTCAGGCATGTTTTTGATGAGGGAAGATTATAACATGGTAAAAAGCTCCAATAAGTTTGCATAATACCCCTTCTTTAATATATTTTACTATTAATAAATACATCACTTGTATCTGATGATTCTCAGGCAGTCAAATCCATAAATGTGACTGTAAAATGTTTGAATCTGAAAACAAACTTGGATTAGTCATATATTTTCTGTACATTAATTTTCATTTATTTTGATTTGTTTTTTATTATTACCTCTCCGGTCACATTGTCATTGCAGTCCTTGTAGATTTCCGTGTTGTGATCATCCAAACAGTTATGGTAGAAAATAGAGTCGAGTACTAGAGATCCAGTGATTATTACTGTGAAGAAAAACTGAGATTTGATATTTTGATTAACCATTTAGTGCCCCACCTATACATGGCCCACATAGTGTGTTTGTGCTGTTAAACAAGTCCTTCTCAAATAACATTACAGTCACGAGCTAGTTACCATTAGCCAACAGTTTTCCAGTAAGTCAATCTCACCTTTTTGGTCAAAAATCAAACACCTAAATGTGACCATCAATGCTTGTTTTCACCTGAAAATGTGTTGTTCAAATCAATTTTCAAATTTTGCAGGAGATTTCAGATCACCTAAAGGTTATCAGGTTGTGTTTGCTAAGGTGTGCATTGTGTCACCATGGAAATTGTTGAACATTTCTCCATAGACATACATGCATAACACATAACAAAGTATCAATAGTATGCCCTACATTGGAATGGAGGGTCTATGTTGTTGATACCTGTTTCATCGGCTCTGCAGAAGTACTGGGACGAGCAGGAAGCATTACTCCACTTGTATCCGTCCGCACATTGACAGGTCTTTTTGCCCGAGTTCTCTGAATCACACTCTGTCAGGTTTCAAATATTTTTATGAGAAAGAGAGTGAAGAATCAGTATTATGACTTGGTTTGATGGGATCGTACCTGTGGTAAATATTCATCATACTTTTACATCAATTAAGTGTCAGTTTGTGGAGAAAAGTTGAGAAGAAACATACAAAAATACAGGACGTAATGCTGAGTTCTAAAACAGAATACCTCTACTTATGTCATCAGCATGGACATTTCCATCTAAAATGCAGGGACAATTTACAAGCAAGTAACACACTTTTCTGGCAGTTTAAACATAAATTTAATAAAATAAAGATGTTAGAGTAAACATAACTATGATGTAGTTTTGTCAAGTTTTGTGCCTTCTTTTGGCTCGTTGTAGAATTACCTGTACGTATATGACGTCTGCAGCTATGACAACACAATCAGCTGCATCCCGCTAATGAAACTAGTGCACATCGCATCAAGTTTGTTACGTTGTTGCATAAAGTTTTGTATCATGTTTTTGTATATTTATGGAGAACTGCCGTGTGGGAACATGGATGAAGTAGGCTTGTGGGCGGAGCTTTGACCAGAATCTTATGGCAGTAGGGTTGGAGTAAAGAGATCGCTAGATTACTCAAATATGCATAGATGATATCTAAAATCTCTTCAGGCATGTTTTTGATGAGGGAACAATGTTATAACATGGTAGAATGCTAAACAAAAAATGATTTTGCATGCCCCCTCTTGAAAACTATATCCCAGAAAAAAGGATTATGTATTCTTTAAAATCAGGAAATGGTACCCACAACTCTCCTACTGTAAACTCACTGTCCTCTATGTTAACATTAGTATTCATCCTTGTACCTGTGGTCTTTTTCAGACTGTAGAGGTTGAATTTGTTGCAGGGATAATCTTTGTTCAGAAGATTCTCAGAGATGTTGGTGATGGCTCCCGTCTCAATGACCAGGGTCATATAGTACATCTGAGTAGAGTTTACATCTAACAAAGAATTATTCTTCTTAATAAAAGTCATTTTACATAGAGTACCACTGCAGAAAATATATATTTAAAGATTCACAACTACTACTAGCTTTTCTAGTGAATGGTCTGCCACCTGCTTGTCTCCATGGAGATGTTATTGTTTTGCTTGGAATGTTCCATTATATTACATTATACTTGTCCATCGCTATGGGGACAAGTGGGTGATGCAGCCAAGATAATGCTGAATGTTCCATATTCCCAACTCATCTATCTCCAACTTACAAGTCAGATCGATCACGTTGGTCACAGTAAGAATCATACAAGCAATAAAAAAATGCAAGATAGATAGAAGATAGATGCAAGTTTAAAGAAGTTGTTGTGCTTGTGTCTGCTATATAGTTATCTATGACACTTGAGTCATTTTATAATTTGGACATTTCAAATCACAATATTGATCTAAAATGACTTGATAAAAGAAACAAGTCCACTGACTTCTGCATTAGAAAACCACAGTGCGCAGTGGGAGCTGATGTTGCTGTAAACGTTTGAATAAAGAGCCACACAGCTGTCGGCATCTCTGATGGAAAGCTGCACATCACACCAGCAAGTAACAGGTGGGTTTTTTTTTTTTTTTTTTCCATTTGTACTAAAATTACTATGTGATGCTCCTCAATCTTTAAGAAAATAAAATTGGAGAACGTCACTACAATGACAGGCAGTGAGCGTGTACTGTGGTGGCGAAAATGTGAGTTAAAAGGCAAAATGACGTCTTGAAAATTAAGCAACTAAAGAATTCAAACATGCCCGAATCACTCATATCAATCACTCCAAATACAACTGTGCATGAGTAAATGGTGAGGGGAAATAACTCTAATATGGTTAAAAGCTCAGCAAAGTCGATTTTGCAGAATAGGTCTGCTTTAATGCCATTCACTGTAAAATTCCAGGGAAAGCAATAACATCTTCATGGAGACAAGCAGTTGGCAGACACTTCATCAGAAAAGTTACATAGTACATCTTTAACACAAAATAATAGGCTCATTCTTTATCCTGCCCATGTTGTCATGAACAGACACCTTACCGTGTCCATGAACCTAGAAAAAACAAAGCTATTTTAGTTAAAACATATGAAATATCAAAATAAACTTAAATTCAGTTTTGTTTTAAGGCACTGACCCCATGAAGGCCGAGTCCCAGAACATAAAGGAGAGGTAGCGCCCACATCCTGTTCAAGAGATGCACATATTTTAAAGGTCTTATATTGAGCAAAATTGACTCTTGTGAGCTTTAAGCCATGTTAGAATATTGTTACCTCCTCAAAAACATACCTGGAGTTGTGTTTTGTTTCATTTACACGTTTGAGTAACCCTTTATTATTAGCCTGTCTGTATCTCTAAAGCTCAAAATGCACCTTGTGATGTCATGAAGCGGTAGTTTTCAAGTTAACGGCTACCTTTTACCTTTTGTTTAGTAGAGAGGAAATTCCAGGGCTGAAATTATCCAAATGATTCTAGTGAAGGCATATGGAGTTTAAAAAACACAGTGGAGAACTTCCTGTATTGCCACATGACATCACAAGGTGGAAGAGTGTTTTCTGTTTGAGGAAAGAGCACAGCCTACATATGCAGGGTTTCTGTATTAAACATGGGAATGAAACAAAACATAACATCATGTATGTTTTTGATGAGGGAACAATATTATAACATAGATCAGAAAACAGTGTAATGTAGGCCCTTAATGTTATGATAGCAGAATTTTACTTCAGCAGGAAGCCTCTGGGCCATATTTTGGACACCACTGCTTTAAACTGCTACACTACAGTAATATTTTTTCAAGATAAACATTTCATGAATAAAAAAAAAGATTGCTGTATAAGCAAGTCAGATTTATTCAAATATGACAGAACATATATACTGTACAGACAAAACCTAGGCACCTATTCATTTAGAAAACAATAGTAAATGTAAACATGAAAGAAATTATTGGAGGTTGTGTAACTTGGTTCATATCAATATTACAAACTATATATATATATATATGTGTGTGTGTGTGTGTGTGTGTGTGTGTGTGTGTGTGTGTGTGTGTGTGTGTGTAGGAAAATACTAGATATTTGATTCACGCTAAGCCCCGCCCCTTTCATCTGTGACAGTCATGAAATGTACACTAAACCCCTCGCTTTGTCTGACGACATTCACACATTCCATTTGCCCCACCCCTCATATGACAGTTGTGTGATTCATGGTAAGCCCTGACCCTTTTCACTTATGATTCATGCTAAGCCCTGCTCTTTTTCTATGTGACCGTCGTGCAATTCACACTAAGCCCTTCCACTTGTCATGTGATTCATGCAAGGTCCTGCCCCTTTTCTCTATGACAATCATGTGATTCACGCTAAGCCCCACCTCTTTTCCTGTATGACTCAAGCTAAGCCCCGCCCCTTTTCTTTGCACCAGTCATGTGACTCATGCTAAACCCCGCCCCTTTTATCTGCAACAGCCATGAGATCCACGCTAAGCCCTGCCCTTTTCTCTGATAGTCATGTGATTCGTGCTAAGCCCCGCCCCTTTTCTCTGCAACAGTCATGTGATTCATGCTAAGCCCCGCCCCCTTTCTCTGCTAGTCATGTGTTTCACGCTAAGCCCCGCCTCTTTTCTCTGCTTCTAACAGTCATCTGACTCGTGCTAAACCCCGCCCCTTTTTATCTGCAACAGCCATGAGATCCACGCTAAGCCCTGCCCTTTTCTCTGTAACAGTCATGTGATTCACGCTAAGCCCCGCCCCTTTTCTCTGCAACAGTCATGTGATTCATGCTAAGCCCCGCCCCCTTTCTCTGCTAGTCATGTGTTCACGCTAAGCCCCGCCTCTTTTCTCTGCAACAGTCATCTGACTCGTGCTAAGCCCCACCCCTTTTCTCTGCAACAGTCATGTAATTCACGCTAAGCCCCGCCCTTTTCTCTGCTAGTCATGTGACTTGTGCTTAGCCCCGCTCCTTTTCTCTGTAACAGTCATGTGATTCACGCTAAGCCCCACCCCTTTTCTCTGCAACAGTCATGTGATTCACGCTAAGCCCCGCCTCTTTTCTCTGCTAGTCATGTGAGTCATGCTAAGCCCCGCCCCTTTTCTCTGCAACAGTCATGTGATTCATGCTAAGCCCAGCCCCTTTTCTCTTCTACAGTCATGTGTTTTATGCTAAGCCCCGCCCCTTTTCTCTGCAACAGTCATGTGATTCACGCTAAGCCCCGCCCTTTTCTCTGATAGTCATGTGACTCATGCTAAGCCCCACCCCTTTTCTCTGCAACAGTCATGTGATTCATGCTAAGCCCCGCCCTTTTCTCTGCTAGTCATGTGACTCATGCTAAGCCCCGCCCCTTTTCTCTGCAACAGATGTGATTCATGCTAAGTCCCACCCCTTTTCTCTGCAACAGTCATGTGATTCATGCTAAGCCCAGCCCCTTTTCTCTTCTACAGTCATGTGTTTCACGCTAAGCCCCGCCCTTTTTCTCTGCTAGTCACGTGACTCGTGCTAAGCCCCGCCCCTTTTCTCTGCAACAGTCATGTGATTCATGCTAAGTCCCACCCCTTTTCTCTGCAACAGTCATGTGATTCACGCTAAGCCCCACCCCTTTTCTCTGTAACAGTCATGTGATTCACCCTAAGCCCCGCCCCTTTTCTCTGCTAGTCACGTGACTCGTGCTAAGCCCCGCCCCTTTTCCCTCTGCAACAGTCATGTGATTCACGCTAAGCCCCGCCCCTTTTCTCTGCTAGTCATGTGATTCACGCTAAGCCCCGCCCCTTTTCTCTGCAACAGATGTGATTCACGCTAAGCCCCGCCCCTTTTCTCTGCTAGTCATGTGATTCACGCTAAGCCCCGCCCCTTTTCTCTGCAACAGTCATGTGATTCATGCTAAGCCCCGCCCTTTTTCTCTGCAACAGTCATGTGATTCACGCTAAGCTCCACCCTTTATCTCTGCAACAGTCATGTGATTCATGCTAAGTCCCGCCCCTTTTCTCTGCAACAGTCATGTGAGTCATGCTAAGCCCCGCCCCTTTTCTCTGCAACAGTCATGTGACTGGTGCTAAGCCCCACCCCTTTTCTCTGATAGTCATGTGATTCATGCTAAGCCCAGCCCCTTTTCTCTTCTACAGTCATGTGTTTCACGCTAAGCCCCGCCCTTTTTCTCTGCTAGTCACGTGACTCGTGCTAAGCCCCGCCCTTTTTCTCTGCAACAGTCATGTGATTCACGCTAAGCCCCACCCCTTTTCTCTGCTAGTCATGTGATTCACACTAAGCTCCGCCCTTTTTCTCTGCAACAGTCATGTGATTCACGCTAAGTCCCGCCCTTTTCTGTTAGTCATGTGACTCATGCTAAGCCCCACCTCTTTTCTCTGCAACAGTCATGTGACTCATGCTAAGCCCCACCCATTTTCTCTGCTACAGTCATGTGACTCGTGTTAAGCCCGACCCCTTTTCCTGTATGATTCATGTAAGGCCCGGTTGGTGGGGTTCGAACCCATGTCCCCCAGGTGAAAGTCAGATAACTTACTGAATGAGCTAGTTAGCCACTAGTACATACTGATCAATATGCATCTACATCACAATTCTATTCTTTTTTGTGTGTGTGTGTGTGTGTGTGTGTGTGTGTATGATGAAGTTAACTCAAACATATGTCATGTCGTCACATTGTTAAACTCAAAGTTCTATGTGTAGCCTGCTCTGTTCGGGTTACTCCTTTACTGTACAAAAAACATTTTAGCCGTTGCCACAGCAACCCCAGTCCCCTCTAGCCCCACCCCCTGCTGTTGTAAAAATTGTTTTGAGACAAACTCTGCACAACAAAATACATGAAAATGTAATTTTCAGATTTATACTTGTAAAATCACAAAGTTGTAAGTGTAAAGGGATATTTGTAAGCATAAACCAAAATGTATATGTGAAATACCAAATTTGTTAGTGTCAACAATATATATATTTTTATTTATCAGTGCACAAATCAACATTTACACATGCAAACTTTTTGGAATAGTTGTACCTTCTTATTCTATGGACCTTCTATTCTTCTGCTCAAAGACTAAATGTTTTGATTATCTGTCTCTGTGTGTTAGCTGTGTGCATCTTCAGCACCCAAAAATGCTCTTAATGATCTGTTCACGATGCTTTTTAAACTGGAATGTTATAAGGCCCTAATAATGCGCGATATAAACATGAACTGTCTGGGGAAAGAGTCCAAAGCTTTGAAAGACCTGTGCAACGTGCTGAATCTCACTCAACTCATTTCTGTTTAGACTAGACCTGACCCTGGAAATTTCAATAAAGACACAGTCATTGATATAATCTTAAGAGACAAACCTCATAATTATAAGGCAAATGGTGTTTTCCCACAGGATTTTAGCAACTACTGTCCAGTTGGGTGTATTCAAAATACAAAAGTTAAAAAGTGTGTACAGTAAAGGTAAGAAGCTCACACAAACATTTCAATGACCCTCTCATCTCTGATGTGACACCGTGATATTGGGTTAACATCAGCATTCCCTAACCCCAAAGAAGTCCACGGGAGATGACGACCTTGACGACCCACTCGCTGTCCCAGATTTTATTCAGCCCCTATTACATATTTTAAATCTATTCAAATCAATTCAAGTGGCATTTACACCAGAATGATCAAAACAGCACATGTTTTGTCTTTGCATGAAGGTGGAACAACTAAAAATGTAAATCATTTCTGACCAATATCTAAATGACCTTGTCTTGCAAAAGTGTTGGAAAAGTTAAATTGTAACTTGATTTGCAATTATTTAAATAAAAGCTCCATTTAGAATTTTATCAGTTGGGTTTCTGAAAGGACATAGTACTGTCACTGCAACCACAAAAGCTTTAAGTGACATTTTCACAGCCGTTGATAATAAACTACACCGTGTAGCTGTTTATTCATTTAACTAAAGCTTTTGATTCAGTAGATCATAAAATCCTCTTGAAGCGCCTAAAACATGTTGGATTTGACAGTGCTACGTGTAATTGTTTCTAAAATGATCTTTCAAACAGAACAGAGACAGTAGTAGCCAATAGGTCTAAATCTTTTTTTTTTTTTAACTATAAGGAAGTGATTTCGATTACAGTTTAATAGAAAGCCTCATGCATTTCTATGCAGATGATGCTGTTTTGTTTGCATGTGCTCCCTGTGGTGATCAGGCCATTTTAAAACTGCAACAAGATTTTAATGAAATTCAAAATTCCATCAAAAATCTTAAGTTATCATTGAATGCAAATAAAACTAAATATATGGTAAAAAAAAAAAAAAAAAAAAAAAAAAAAGTGATCTTTATACACCTAATGAGATGTTGGTTGAAAGAGTCACCACCTAAAAAGCTTTAAAATACATATCTTGGACTTATATAATTAAAAACAGTTTAAAATCAAAATGATCATTGCATTACAGAAACAAATCCCATTGAATTACAGAAAGTAAATTGTTCAAGAAACCTTTCTTTTTGTACTGGATTATGTAGATTCAGTGTACATGCAGACTGCAGCCTCTACTTTAAACCTTTAGATTCTCTCTTTCACTCAGCCCTTTGTTTCCCGACAGGTGATGAACTAAAAACCCACCACTGTTCACTCTATGAAAAAGTAACTGGCCATCTCTTCAGAAGACTGTTTTAAATAAATGTATAAGGCCTGAATATCTCACTTGTTTGTTGAATTTTGATATGAGAACTTTTAATACAAGATCTCATGATTATCTAAGTCTAAAAACTGGCTGCACTAAAACTGAAATGGGAGAAAAAAAGCTTTTAGTCATTTAGCCACTACTACACTTTAATAATCTGGTGACAAACATTTATACTCACACCTGCTCCTGTTTTTAATGTTGGACTTATGTAGTTACTTATATTTAAAAAAACAAAGAAAGAATATATTTTTTTCTGTACTTTAAACAGGGCCCCCATGAAAAAGGAGAGTCTGAGTGCTCTCATTGAGGTCTCCCTGTATAAATAGAGATAAATGAAAAAAACAAGAACAAATCTGAACTCTTAAATGTATATACCAGTGTTATTGCAGTTCCCTTACCTTCTCCGTTTTTCCTTTATCGCAACTTCACCGGACACAAAACCTTCTTGTGTTCAGTGTTCGACCAAACACATCCTAAACCAAAAGAAATTCTCATCTAAAACTAAATTACATGATACGGACTTTGCACTGCTATAAGATGCAAAAGAGGTGCAGTTTTAGCAGAAATAATTTGACAGTCAAAACTGCGTAACCATGACGACATTTCAGATGTTTATGATCATTTATTTGAATAATAAAAAGGAAGTTAAACATGCAAAAGTGGATGATGTTAAAATTAAGTCTCCAAATTATACAGACCAAAACCCAACAAATTTAAACAAGGTCTAAACCACCCAGTATCCTGCCTCTCACCAGGAGGTTGTGGGTTAGACTCCTGATCTCTCTGACTGGAGTGTGCACGTCCTCCCTGTGTCACTGTGGCAGAGTGGTTAGCCCATCTCCTTCTTCATATATAATTGTAAAAAAAACATACCACAAAAAACAACAGAGAAGTACTAAAAATTGTTTATTGTCTAAAAACACTATGTAAAAAAGTATAATAAAGGTTGATAAAGATGGCACACAATTAGAAAAATGTTACAACTTATCACAAAAAAAGTAAAGTAAAATGTAAAATTATTTGAAATCTACAATGGAGTATATGGGTCACTTAAAAAAAAAAAAAAATGCAGGTGCTATGAGAATAAAATCATAACATTTTGACATTAAAGTCATAAGTTTACAAGACTAAAGTCACAATTTTATGAGAATAAAGCTGTAATTTTACGAGAATAGTCATAGTCACAGCAAAAATGTAATTTTATCCAGATTTAGGGGCAAGAGCCATTCACCACCACGACCAGAGTACAAAAGAATGGCCCTTATTTGAATTAAAAGATTAAATAAAAACCTATGTGCGAAAAAATGTAGACCTTTATATTGCTGGGCTTTTAACATCAACAAATGTTTTATTATTATACTGTCCATGTACTGCCACTAAGTGGCTGTTTAATGTCCTGGTGTCCACAATATGTGGACACCAGGACCTTGTAGAGACAAAAAATTATATTGTGGCGTAGACAACCCAAAATGTGTTGTCCACATATGTGGACGCCAGGTCCTAGGAGGTGAAGTAACCCTGATACTCTGTTGTACAATTAAGATTTTAAGATTTCAGCCATGTTAAATATTTAACACTACCAGTCAAAAGTTATGTTTTCTTTATTTTACATTGTATATGCTCAGTATTACAACTATGAATGAACACAGTGAAAAGTGAAAACCACTTCAGAAGGCTTCAACATGAAGCTCACTGACAGAAGGCCAAGAGTTTGTAGCTCTGTCGACAAAGCAAAGGGTGGATACTTGTGAACAATGTATTTAACATAAACATTGAAGGAGAGTCCAAACTTTTTACTGGTGGTGTACATGACAGTGACTGAAAAGGCTCAGGCAGAAGGTGAGCTTCAACTTCCACCTAATTTACATGCTACACTTTTTTTTAGCAAGACAATATATGAAAATTTGACTTTAACTTAATATTATTTTTTCTTAAAACAAGTTATTTGCAAATAGGATATAACTGTGTGCATTTTACCCAACCATTTTCTATTTTTCCCCTCAATGAATTAAGAAATCAAACTGAAAACAGTCCCAAACATCTTTTAAAAAATAAAATAAATCAGATTTTATGAGAAAAGGCTTTAAAAATAATTTAAAATTACACAATAAGTTAAAATACGAAAAAAAATGGAACTCGTAGTGTTTGATAGTGTTTATGCAAACTTGTACCGTTTCAAAACATTTCCATATTTGTCACTAGGAAATAGAAACATGCAAAATACGTTTTTATGGTGACTGCAATAAAAGTGACCGATTCAATGTGTCTATACAATTTAAATGATGAATGATGAAGGGAAATAGAACTAGGGGGTTTCCAGTCAAGTTTTCCTTTCAAGTTTTGATACAGCAAGACTTAAAGAAGATGAATTGTGCAAAATTGACTTTTTGAAGCATTCTGCCATGTTATAGTGAAACAAATGTAAATTATTTTCAAAACAACAAAAGGTAAAATGATGATCTAAATATGTTATGAGTTAGCACTTAATACCCCCTCTTTAAACATACTGTCATACTTTGGATTATGCATTTAGATTGAAAAACAATTACAGAAATACAAAGTACATGTTTATAAGGTGAACTATGTAACTTTCTTCATGAGGGGGTCTGTCACCTGCTGTCTTTATATAAATGTTATTGTTTTTCCCTGAATATTTCACAGTATCTACCTCTTGCATTTATTCAACTACAATTGCTCAAAAACAACTTCAAAAACGTGTATCTTATTGTGAGGGGGTCACCTATTAGATTAGTTTAATGCCATAATGGCATAATTTTTTATTTTTCAGCATCAAAGTTTGAGATCTGTCTAAAAGTAAACTTAAGCAATAATTTTTCATCATTCGTCATTCATGTTTTAATGTCCATTTTTGTTCAATAACGGTCAACAGTCCTTTGTAGTATTGGGAGTATCGACATATCAATAGATCAATACTGACTCAGTGCAAATGTGAGTCTCAATACAAAGAGAAAATATCTTCAGTCACCTGCAGTCTCTCTCTCTCTCTCTCTCTCTCTCTCTACAACCTGCAAATCAAGATGGAAATCTAGGGGTAATAATTAGAGTATGTAAATCGTAAGTCGGGCCATTTCTTAATTGTTTTGTGTCAAAACACTTTGTTTGTCCTCTCGAGATCTCCCCAAAGTACTTGGTATTGTATCAATATCAATAATTGTGGCTTCCCTCACTCCTTGTCCTTTGTCATTTCTTTGCTGTTAAATCTCCTTTGGCATATTTCATGTTTTATCTTTTTACAGCTTTTTGGCTTGTTTTTAAACAAAAAGTAGAGATAATAAAAAAGCTTTAAGTCGTACATACATCCAAATGCAACAATGCCATTTTCAGAAAAAACATGTTTTCATACATCTATTAACAGTAAGTTATGTAACATTTCTACATTATTTGAGATTGTCACATGTGTCACATGTGTCGTGACAGCCTCGAGAGCTGGTTTAAGTGCAGTCTTGTTGTCTTATAATGTATTCGTCTTCCAAATGTTCATGTACGGTCAGTTCTCCATAAACCCCATATAGACTCTTTCAATCCATTCATTAGTAAATC
Organism: Periophthalmus modestus; assembly: GCA_019594935.1. Lineage (NCBI taxonomy): Eukaryota > Metazoa > Chordata > Actinopteri > Gobiiformes > Gobiidae > Periophthalmus > Periophthalmus modestus. Next base: position 25,640,145 of record JAIEZT010000068.1, on the reverse strand, counting down.
ATTTTAAAGTGCATATGACAGGTTTTCATGTTTTTATTATGACTTGGTTTGATCATAGTTTTACATTCATCAGGTTGCAGTGTGTGAAAAATGTAAGTTAAGAAAAGTACAAAAATGCATGAAGTAGCTGTGAGTTTCAAAATATAATCCCTATCCCTATCTCATCAAATCACACCAAAAAGGCAAGGACAATTTAGGCACAATCAACCATTTTCTGCCAGTTTAAACATTCATTTAACAAACTAAATGTATTGTTATCTATTTTTATTAGTTTATTTGTAACTATTGTTCAATTTTGGCTTGTTAACATTATGGTTGCAGGACAAAGACTATGGAGTTACCTCTATGCATGTCATATCTGACACCCATGTCCAACCAGGAAATACAATTATGGACTAAGAGTTTTAGTCAAATCTATTAACCGTGTTTTAGTGAAAACAGTGGTCTAACCTGTCATGTGCACTTTAATATGGTGGTCATACAGATGACTCATGTTCTGTTAGTGGAGTATGAGTTTCAGGGAGAAAATTCCGCTGCTCCTCTGAGGCGTTCAAACCATTCACTTCCTTCTGCTAAAAAACAAACAACATATTATTATCTTGAGTCTGCGTCAGAAGGGAGCAGATTACTGAAATGTTGACAATATTGTATAATATGTACTTTTGAAGATTATAATACATACACACACAAACATTATATATGTGTGTGTATATATATATTATATATATATATATATATATATATATATATATATATATATATATATATATATATATATATATATATATATATATATATATATATATATATATATATATATATATATATATATATATATATATATATATATATATATATATAATATTATATATATATAATAAAGTAGTGTAAGTAGTTAAAAGGCTTAAATGATGCATCTTATGGTGGCCTTGTACTTATACAGTTTTAAAGGGCCTATATTACTGTATTTTCTCATCTATGTAATAATGTTGTTTCCTCATCAAAAACACACCTGGAATTGTATTTTGATTCATTCACACATGCTTAACACACAAACCCTGCATATTTAAGCTCTTTTCCCTCAAACAGAAAATACTCTGTTCAACTTGTGATGTCATGTGGTAATACAGGAAGTGCTCCACTGTGTTTTTAAACTCCATACACCCTCACTAGAATCATGAGATGATTTCAGGCCTGATATTGACTATCCATCCTAAACTTAAGGTATAAAAGTAGCTGAAAACTACCACTACATAACATTAAAAGGTGGAACAGAGCATTTTGAACTTGAAATGTAGACAGACTAATAATAAAGGATTACTCAAACATGTGTGAATGAAAAAAAAACATAACTCTGGGTATGTTTTATTTAACATTATAACATAGCTTGAAGCCATGTTATAATGTTAAAAAAGTTAAGTTGCACTATGTACCACAGTGTTATGCGTACGCATTTGCTTTGTATTTCCTATTCAAACGCAACTGTGTTTTTCCCTCACCATCTGTGGCAGAGGCGTCACGCAGCAGAGCTTCTCTTTGACATTTTCAGGAAGGAAAAATAAAAGTTTCCCCAAAAGTGGAAAGACGGTCCCTGGAGGCACATCCTCTTCTCTTGTGGGGCCTGAAAAAAAAAAAAAAAAAAAAAAAAAAAAATTACAATTCAATAATTTTTTAATATGTCAAATGTCAGTGCTTTTTTAACAGGGATCTCATGCCTCAAGATATTTAAATTCATTAAATTAAAACATTGAAACATTTTTTATACCAACACCTTATTTTATGCAAGTCTCTTTTTTAAATAACAGTTTATACATGTGACCTGTGAGGAAGCTGATAATGAGTCCAATGAAGATGACAGAGACACAGGTGAAGCCGCTGTACCACATGTAGGACAGAGAGTAAAACCACTGCAGCCCCGATGGTCTGAGGGAGAGAAATAAGGCAATTTCATCACAATATGTTACAGTTGTGGGGGTGGGTGGTTGGCACAATCATGGCACAAACTGGGTAAACATGGTCACTCACTAATATAGGTGTTAGTATTTCATTAGTGAGACAGTTTTAATTGATATCGTTTTAAAATATTGAGTAACCTTTTATAGTAAAAAAAAATAAAGTGGTTTAAAAGCTCGGCCTAAATCTAAGTCTATAGAACCTAGTACCTGAGGGCCACAGTGATGACAGCAGAGGAGGAGCTGTTTGAGACCAGTCCAGCACTACAGTCTGAGACCAGAGTCCTGGGTCCTGGAGTCTGGTTCAGAATACTCCCGATGCCCACCCAGAAGGAGAGAGACAGGCCCCCCGCTAAACCTGCCAGAGCACCCTAAGAAAAAATATACAAGGTGTTAATTTTAATTTTTGTCAGTGTAGTTTTATCTGAAATCATAAAAGGCAAAACAAAGAGTGTATATTAAAAGGCTGCATTCACGTTCTAAAACTTAATGTAATAATTTCAGATGGAGGCCAGGGGTCTATACAGGTCTATGAGAGATTCAGTGTTTTTGAAAGAAATATCCAAATGTATCATCCACAAAATCATTGTTTGGGATTGTCTCTACAAAGTTGCCATGAAAATCTTTTAGTTTAAAGTCCTTTCAGCCGACACTAATCACATCTGGAAATGAATAATGCCATAAACCAGGTCAACAAATCTCCAACCTGCCAGTTAAACAGTAAATTCCACCATCGAATTCTGACCTGTCTCAATTTGAGATATAGGGATTCTACAATATTGTGAAGTCCATGTTGTACTAACTATGGGGTTGGCCCATGGGAAAAACATTCCGAGACAGAACAGGCCAAGAATGGGACCGCCCACCATTCCAAAGATTTTCAGAGCCACCTTTAAAAACAGAAAATACAATTAAAAAAGAGGATTTGGAAAATGGAAAATTATTCTTAAAATCAACAAGTCAACAACTTTACCAGAAGAACTGAATCTCCCATGAGGTGAGTGACATAAGCCATGGCCAGACACAGCAACCCATAGAACATTGCTGTAAAATATATATTTACATTTGTAATTCATACAGGGTATTTTAATAATTTTGACTGATTTTGTAGAGTGTCTTTCTAATTTCAGATACAGCCATTACACACCCAGAGCTTTGGACAGCAGGGTGGCTCTTCTCTCGCTCATCGCAGGAAACTGGGGCTTGATCAGATCCTCCAACGTCACAGTGGCCAAGGAGTTAAAGGCAGAAGAGATGGTACTAAGGAAAGAGAAAAAGATTTAAGATTTATTTAAGGCTTTCAGACTCTTGGAGGAAGACTAAACACAAATCCACTTTTTTTGCTAAACTGGGCACATTGGTTTATAGGTGCCACAGTGGGGTGGGGCAGCAGCAGCCTTAGTAAATTGCTGTTTAGTCCTTTGGCACGATACTTCAAGCATTGCCTAGTTTGAATGTAATGTGTGTGTGTGTGTGTGTGTGTGGTGTGTGAGCAGACTGGCAGCCTGGCTTCAGTCAATTAACCCAGGGCAGCTGTGGCTACAGTAGTAGTTTACCACCACAGAGTGTGGAATGAATAATGCAATGTAAAGTGCAGCAGGTCTGATTTTGATGACGAAAGAACACTATGGGTCTGAAAGCAGAGATTAACCTATATGGGTTTTTTCCATGTCCAGATGCCATACCGAGTCAAGCTCAACCAATGGCTGATAAGGTCTGCCGATATTTTTGGGATGATATTAGTGGCCGATATCCTCCAAATTCTGTCATTTAAATTTACAACAAATCCACCCAAAGTCCTTCTTACCATAAACCTATATAAGCGAGCTGTATAGTCATTTTTTGTGCAGTTATCTTTTCACATATATCCGTCTATCACCATCTGAAAGTTCAAAGTAAGTTAAACAGTGCATATGAGTTTTATTGATACCTGAGAGCAGCACTGAACAGACAGGCCACGAAGAGCCCGGGGAGCCCAGGGAAACCCTGCAGCATGTCCATCACAAAGTAGATCACCATCTGCAGGACAACACAGGAATAACATCCCTCAGTATTTGACACATGCAAAGTCTGTGTTCTGCTTCCTAAATGCTCTGTCACCATCAAGGAAACAGGTTCTTTCTTTAACCATTCCTGGTTTATTCCTGGTTTATTCCCGCTTTAGTCCCGCTTTAGTCCCGCTTTAGTCCCGCTTTAGTCCCGCTTTAGTCCCGCTTTAGTCCCGCTTTAGTCCCGCTTTAGTCCTGCTTTAGTCCTGCTTTAGTCCTGCTTTAGTTGCGGTTTAGACCTGGTTCAGTCCGGTCAGAGATAGGGATGCAGCGATACAATACTGGTGTTGGATATCAGCATACTGACCACTTTGAAGGATCAGATATCAGTTCCGAGATAATGGTTCAGCCAATATCACATTTTGGTTTATAAATTGGTGCAATAAGACAAATCCTGGCCAATGTTGGCCCAAAAAGTCTCATAATATTAAACTTGTATTTTTCCAAAGCTGTTCAGTAGTTACTTTAAATTATGAATAACAATTACAAACCACATTTGGATCATGTTTTATTACATACTGTTTGTGTTAAAAAGAAATACATTATTTTTTCAGTCTCTGCTCTAATATTGGTTGATATTGCCAGATACTTAAAGCCAAAGTATCAACATCGCTATCGGAACAGAAAAGGCCGGATTTATATATCTCTAATCAGAGAAGCTTCAGACATGGTTTAGTCCTGGTTTAACCCAGTTTAGATCTGGTTTAGATGCAGCTTAGTTCAGGTTTAGGTCAAATTTAGTCCTGGTTTTAGACCCGGTTTTAGACCCGATTTTAGACCCAATTTTAGACCCAATTTTAGACCCAATTTTAGACACTGTTTATACCTGACTTAGCCCCAGTTGAGTCCCGACTTAGATCTACTTTATGCCTGTTTTTTTACATGGTTTAATCCTACTGTAGCCCTGGCTCAGTCATAAATGTATACTGCAGCGACTGACTGCATCTGCTTTAGTGGACTGCAATTGGTGTGAATGATCCTCTCCACAGTATCGAGCGAACATGATCAGGCCCATCACACAGCTCAAAGCCAGAGCCAACTGCAGCGAGGGGAAAACCATGTAACACGACCTAAAGCAAGAAAAAATATGATTCACATTCAGAACATGTCAATGTGTATATGTATATTCAGATTAAAGGGGTGGGGACATTAATCAGGAATCATATATATTGACTTTATACTGGTTTTATTGTTTTAGGATTTTGCTGTTGTATTTTTACTAACTGTATTTTTATCATCTCTGTCCAGCACTTTGAATTTGTAAAATGTGCTATACAAAAAAGTGCTATATATAAAATTTACCTGGTGTGGCCTATATTCAGGTGTGCTCAATAGTCCAAAATTTAGGGTAATTGATGTTTTAGTGACTTTTTAAAAAACTGTAAACCTTGGTTTAATGATAATATCGTTAATTGTGATTATTTTGTTCAAAATAATCGTGGGTCTAGATTTTATATTGTCCCATCCCTACACTAAAGTACTATGGTGTTTACCTGACAGCCTCCCTCTCGCTGCGGGAGCTCAGGTACCTCTGTACCTGAGACTGGTTCACTCCGTACAGCGCCCACATGAGGAAGACGCCCCCAAGTGCCAGAGTCCAGAACGTGTGGCGCTCCGTGGGGTCTGGGTTCAAACTGGACAAGACCATTTTTTTTGTCAACCAAATGTTAAAACTAGACAGAATTACAATAGCATAATTCTTCATTCTAGGCACGATTCTAGGCACAAAATTTTGTCATAGTTCTTAATGAAACAATTTCATTAGATGTATTCATTCGTAATCGTATTAATCGTATTTAAAGGCATGACAGCTTGTATTCACAAAATGTTACTTATAAAAATAACAACAACGTCTATTATTCCGCTGTGTCACACTAGGGCTGCACAATATATCACAATTACAACTTGATTTGGCACAAATATCAAGGGCTGTACTTATTTAGATAATAACAAAATGTCTTTTTTCATAGATCATCTGCACAGACATATTCTGAAATGCATGGGATTCTTGTATTAATTTACAGTGAGGCAAATATTTCAAAGTATTTCAAAGTATTTGAACACCCTGTGATTTTGCAAGTTCCCCCACTTAGAAATCATGGAGGGGTCTGAAATTTTCATCTTAGGTGCATGTCCACTGTTTGAGACATGATCTAAAAAAAATTTGGAAATCACATTGTATGATTTAAAAAATAATTTATTTGTATGTTATTGCTGCAAATAAGTCTTTGAACACCTGAGAAAATCAATGTTAATATTTGGTACAGTAGCCTTTGTTTGCAGTCAAACGTTTCCTGTAGTTTTTCACCAGGTTTCTCACACTGCAGGAGGGATTTTGGCCCACTCCTCCACACAAATCCTCTCTAGATCAGGTCAGGTTTCTGGGCTGTCGGTGAGAAACACAGAGTTTGCGCTCCCTCCAAAGATATACTATTGGGTTTAGGTCTGGAGACTGGCTAGGCCACACCAGAACCTTGATATGCTTCCTACGGAGCCACTCCCTGGTTATCCTGGCTGTGTGCTTCGGGTCATTGTCATGTTGAAGACCCAGCCACGAGCCATCTTCAGTGCTCTAACTAAGGGACGGAGGTCGTTCCCCAAAATCTTGCAATACATGGCCCCTGTCATCCTCTCCTTAATACAGTGCAGTCATTCTGTCCCATGTGCAGAAAAACATCCCCAAAGCATGATGCTACCACCCCCATGCTTCACAGTAGGGATGGTGTTCTTTGGATGGTCCTCATTATTCTTCTTCCTCCAAACACGCGAAGTGGAATTAAGACCAAAAAGTTCTATTTTGGTCTCATCTAACCACATGACTCTCTCCCATGACTCCTCTGGTTATTGGCAAACTTAAGACGGGCCTGGACATGTGCTGGTTTAAGCAGGGGAACCTTCTGTGCCATGCATGATTTTACCATTATGTCTTAGTGTATTACTAACACTAACCACTAAGACATGGTCCCAGCTCTTTTCAGGTAATTGACCTGTGTAGTTCTGGGTTGATTCCTCACCTTTCTTAGGATCATTGAGACCCCATGAGGTGAGATCTTTCATGGAGCCCCAGTCCGAGGGAGATTGACAGTTATGTTTAGCTTCTTCCATTTTCTAATAATTGCTCCAATAGTGGATCTTTTTTCACCAAGCTGCTTGGCAATTGCCCCGTAGCCCTTTTCAGCCTTGTGGAGGTCTACAGTTTTGTCACTTGTGCATTTTGACATTTGTTTGGTCTTGGCCATGTTAGTAGTTGGAGTCCTACTGATTGTCTGGGGTGGACAGGTGTCTTTAGGCAACTAACGACCTGAAACAGGTACTTTTAATTCAGGATAATAAGCGGAGTGGAGGTGGACTTTTTAAAGGCGACTAACAGGTCTTTGAGGGTCAGAATTCTAGCTGTTAGACAGATGTTCAAAGACTTATTTGCAGCAGTAACATACAAATAAATGATTTTAAAATATCATACAATGTGATTTCCAGATTTTTTTTTTAGATTATGTCTGTCACAGTGGACATGCACCTAAGATGAAAATTTCAGACCCCTCCATGTTTTCTAAGTGGGAGGACTTGCAAAATCACAGGGTGTTCAAATACTTATTTGCCTCACTGTACCAGTTCATGTTTCAGTCTTTCAACAGGAACAGGAACCTAATCACAAATCTAATCGCAATCAACCACACAATTTTCCCTGCCCCCATACTTCGTTTAAACAGTGCAAGGATAATTAGGAAAGTAATATTAAAATCTGAACAGGGATGGACATGTATTCACTCACTTGAGCCCAGAGATGCGTCCTCCCTCATAGACCTTCTTCCAGACCTCAGACGGGCCTCCGGTCTGATACACCCCCACAACAATCACCGCCACCTGGCCCGAAAACATCACCACAGTCTGGAACACGTCAGTCCAGATCACTGCCTTCAAACCACCCTAAAAGGAGAGAGTCAGTGTGAATCCTCTACTCCATCTGACCCCGCCCTCTGCATCCTCTGCTCCATCTGACCCTGTCAATAAATAGCTGAAAGAAACACTTTAGTACTTAGTTCTATAATGAGTCATAGAACTTATTAATTCAACCTTATCCCTATCTTTGCCATTTATCTCATAGTATAGCCAAAAAATAAATACAAATTTCCTAGTAGCGCAAAGAAAATATACATACAAAAATATTGACCCCAAAAATAGTTGTTCCAGGTTTCATATATTGAACAATAAGTCAATATAATAATTATTGTGACACAACTATCTTCTGCTCCATCTGACCCTAACTTCATGTCCTCTTTGACTAAATCTCCCCTTTGGTCTTCGTTTAGGCCCCTTGTTTCCTGGCAACTCTAACCTCAGCATCCTTCTAATCATATATTCACTGTCCCTCCTCTGTACCTTATATTCACTATCCAAACTATCTCAAACTAAAAGGCTGTCCAAAATATGACTCTTTTCAACCTTATGAAATACTGTCCCAAGTTTTTAAACAAAATACACACACGCTGTAAAAAAAATACCCAGTAAAGTAATATTTTCAGATTAAGAGCAAGAGATTTACCAGTGTAGTGTACAAAGTGCAAACCAATCCAGTGGCCAGAACCGTTCCCCATAATTTTATCCCAGTGACTGAAACAAGGAAAGAACATTTATTTTGAACCAGACATTTTCCAAAAAAATATATATAATGTAACTTGAGTCTTACCAGCATTTAGTGCAAAAGCGGGGAGTATAAATACACAGTCCCATGTAGACAACCTGTTACACAAGACAAACCAAATTACTGATGAAGTACCCAATGTTAGCAAAAATGATAGTAAAAAATCTAATTAGTAGGGAGAAAAAAATATATATATATCCACATAATAATAAAAAAAAAAATAATAAAAATAATTTTTATATATATAATATATATATATATATATTATATATATATATATATATATATATATATATATATATATATATATATATATATATATATATATATAATTATAAATACATTTCACTGACTGTTTGAAAGATGAAGGTGAGGGTCCCACAGATTCTAACAGCTTTACTGAACCGAAGCTCAAGATACTGAAAAACAGTGAAAGAAAAAGTTATGGTTTCTATAAAATGATTAAATACAAATTACATGTCAAGTTTTTTCTTAAATTTGCCTAAATATAAATTTCCAATATATTTTTCCCATACATTGTTGGAATAAAAAACAATGTTAAGAGTTTGAAAGCTTGACAGAGGTGTATCAGTTATGTGGTAACTAAGACATAATTACATTCAGATATATATCTGAAACTGAAACAAAGTTATCAAAGCATTTAGGAAAATTATAGTTTTATATGTTTTTAAAAGATGGCCTGAACAAACAGAGCTGGTTGGTCTCTATCAGTCAAAAGTTTGGAGACACTTTTTCATTTATATGTTTCTTCTTTATTTCCACAATTATTTACATTGTAGATTCTCCCTGAAGGCACCAGAACTATTTTTGGACACATGGTTTGCAGCACTGTCAACAAAGTGAAGCATGGCTACTTTGGGGATTTGAATAAAAATATAAAAAAAAAAAAAAAAAAATTGTTGGGTTATTAACTTTTTTTTTCTTTACTACATAATTCCATATATCTTGCATCATATGTTTGACTAAATGTATCTTTATAGATTGCCAAAAGTAGTAAAGAAAAGAAAATTGGATGAGAGGTGTGTCCAGACTTTTCACTGGTAGTGCATTTCAGGAAAAATGGCAGGCTTCATGGTGGGCGGGACTGTGGATAACGATGTAGAAGGTGCAACATTTTCTTAGTTCTTTTCAGATTACATCCCAACCTACAATATTTTGAATATAAACATTCAGGTTCAACATTTGGGAATTTTGCATTTGAATATGTATTTGTAGGAATACTGCCTCCTGTCACCATCTAAGAAAAACACAACATCACCACATTCTAATAACCATCTATCTACAAATACCTGACTCATACCTGATAGGCACTGGACAGCTTAAGTCTGTACAGTACAGGAATGAAAACATGGGCTGGAACGAGTAGTCCCAAAATGTAGGCGCACCCAATGAACCAGTACTGGGTCCCATGGGTGTAGATCTCAGCTGGCACCCCGATAATCGCCACTGCAGACTGGAATGATGCTATTAGAGACAGGGAGACAGGTAAACACCCCATGCTCCTGTCCGCCAATAGAAACTCCTGTGTGGTCCTCTGACGGCCTCCTAGATAGAGAGATAGAAAGATACTAGGGTCAAAAGTAACAAAAAATCAGAAAACTAATCATTAGTAAAAGCCAAAGTTAATCTGTCAACTGGACAAAAAGTTGTAAGAGTGAAGACGTTTGGCTGTCACCCAAGTCGTCAGTTTTGATCAGATTGCTGGTGGACACTGCCTTATATCTATCTGAATGGAGGAGCTAACTACACTGAAACTGTAAACAGCTACAAATGTGTATTTTTTATCATTTGATGCTATTGTAGCGACCATAGCCTTGTGTCGCTTTGAGAGGAGTTCGGGTCCAGTACCTCAATCTGACGCACTGCTGTAGAAAAACAGTGGTTTGCGTTTTACGGTGGGTTTAATCAGTTGGTGCAAATGGTGTTTGAACAGGTTACACATACAAATAGATGGTAAAATGTAGGCCTACATGAAATTCGCATGGTAACAAGAAAAAAAAAATAAAAATGCGGTCAACGAAAATATGGCTACCCGGCATCTCCCCTCTCCACCTGTCAGACAGCAGGAAACCTGGTGCCTTTGTACCTCCCCGTGCGTCACCCTTGCCCACGTGAACCCCGCCCCATTACCATGGCAACCAAACAAACGATTATCGGGGTGCCAACTGAGATCTACACCCATGGGACCCAGTACTGGTTCATTGGGTGCGCCTACTCGTTCCAGCCCATGTTTTCATTCCTGTACTTAAGCTGTCCAGTGCCTATCAGGTATGAGTCAGGTATTTGTAGATAGATGGTTATTAGAATGTGGTGATGTTGTGTTTTTCTTAGATGGTGACAGGAGGCAGTATTCCTACAAATACATATTCAAATGCAAAATTCCCAAATGTTGAACCTGATTGTTTATATTCAAAATATTGTAGGTTGGGATGTAATCTGCAAAGAACTAAGAAAATGTTGCACCTTCCACATCGTTATGGGGCTCCACAGTCCCGCCCACCATGAAGCCTGCCATTTTTCCTGAAGTGCACTACCAGTGAAAAGTCTGGACACACCTCTCATTCAATGTTTCTTTTCTTGGCTCCTACAGCTATTACACAGTGCTGTGCTCCACGTGCAATTTTAATTTTAGTATTTTTAGACCTGAGAAACGCTTTTGATGATGTGAATCATACTGTACTTCTGTCTAAGTTGAACTATTTTAATTTTTCTGACTCTGCCATAAAATGGATGGCATCATACTTATCTAATAGGAAACAGTGTACTGTGGTCAATGGAGTGAAATCGTCTCTTGTAGACTGTCCACTAGGAGTCCCCCAGGGATCGATTCTGAGGCCCATTTTATTTTCTCTTTTCATTAATGATTTGCCGGATGTTTGCAAAGATGTGGGCATACAGTTATATGCCGATGATGCGGTGATCTATACAAGTGCAAAATCACCAGAAGAAGCAGCTCAAACTCTCTCATCAGCACTAAGACACATCCAGAGTTGGCTTACCCGATCCTGCCTTCTCCTAAATACGAAGAAAACAGTCTGTATGATCTTTTCCAAAAAAGTTATGAACATTAGTCGTTCTAATGTTTTTTGTGGAGAGCATGAACTAGTAACACAATTTAAATATCTGGGTGTGCTGTTGGATTCCACACTGTCCTTTAAAAAACATGTTAAGATGATATCTCAAAGACTTAATTTTAACATCTCTAATTTTAATCAAATAAGAAGAGCTCTAACTGATGAAGCTGCAATGATGTTTTTGCACTGTATGATCTTTTCCCATGTAAGCTATTGCATAACAAGCTGGTCACTTACAGGTGTGACAATCCTAAAACCAATAGAAGCCTTATATAAACAAGCTTTGAAAATCCTAGACAAAAAACCTTTCAACTACCATCATTGTAATATCCTCTCAAAGTATAACTTGTTGAACTTTGAAAAGCCTGTCTAATATACAAGAGCTGACATGCGCTGGCACCACCGCCTCTAAAAGAACACATTAAATACAAAACTACATCACGAACAACCAGAGCCAAAAGCAGAGGTGACTGTGAGGTTCCTGTGAGAAAAACTACTTTTGGTCAAAATGTTCTGTCATTCAAAGGTTGTGTACAGTGGAACAGTCTTCCTACTTTTGTAAGGGAGGCACCTACTTTTACTACATTTAAAAGGTATTTAAAGGAGTGACTTAGATCAACACAAACATGTGAACACAATTCATAAGTACTCAGTTTTAGCATTACGTAAAATACTCGACCTATAGGACTTGTACAATACACATAGCACTTTAGGTTATGTGCAATACACATAGCACTTTAGGACTTGTGCAATATTCACAGCACGATAAAACTCGTGCAATACACACTGCACTTTAGAACTTGTGCAATACACATAGCACTTTAGTACTTATGCAATACACATAGCACTTTAGAACTCGTGCAATACACTTAGCACTTTAGAACTTGTGCGATACACACAGCACTTTAAAGTAGTAGTAACCCTCCTGAGTTTATGTTTTTGACTTGGCTTCTGTCATGCCCTTGTATTTGGCTGTATTTTGTTTATCTTTTTTTTTTATTTTAAGTGTGACCATCAACCTGTCCAGGGACAACAGATGGAAATTAGCCTGTGGCTAAAATCTCGCATATTTACATATGTATCTTATGTTCATCAATATGCACTGTCCCTTTTCTAAATAAATACATAAAATAAATAAATAAATTACCTCGTAACAACGCTTCAATTGTGTCCATCCACTGTCCATCCTTTTGCAACAGCCAATATTCTCGCTTACATCTATTTGTAAATACTGTATTCAAGGTCTGCAATTTGCTTGTCTCCACAGGGAGATGGATATGTTAAAGGTCATTCTGCATTCCATCTCCATGGAGACAGGAAGGTGACGCTGCCATGCCAAGTTAGAGGTCAGATCTGTGTAGAGGTAGCCCAGCTCACAAAAAAATGCTTTAATGGTATTTTTGAGCAATGAAGCTAGATATGTTTAATGCCATCCCGTTGAACATTCTAGGTAAATATGCCAGAGTTAAAGAGAGGGCTATTGTTCATCTATAGTCCCTGAACAAATGTTGAATGTCAATCTAAAAGAAGTGCAACTGCAGTTACATTATTACAAAATTAAAATACACGCTAAAATCATAGACAGATAGAGACAGATCAGGAGTCGGCAACCTGCGGCTCCAGAGCCACATGCGGCTCTTTCATCCTATACTGCGGGTCCATGTGACTTGGGAAAATAGTAAGAGTATTTAATTGAAGTGTATTTTATTTGTGTTAGTTCTTTTTTTAAATTCTAGTTCTCAATTAGAAGATTATTGTGATCTTGAAATATTAAAATTATACTTTATTATTTTTCGTTGCTCAAAATAAGCATCATACTCGTGGAAGCCGGTATCCACCAATAACTCGTGCATTTAGGCTCTTACAGGCTCCGTGAGCCAAAGGAGATATAAGGGTGATGGCTCACAGCATTTTTTTTTTGTTTTTTTGCTACATGAATAATTTAAGTTTAGCTTTTTAATTTATTTGAAAGAGACCTTCAACTCGGTGTGTTTTTTGTTGTTTGCTTTGTTTTTGTGTCCTGTATATAATGTGTATAAAATTACATACGTAAAATAAAATTTTCTCAGTAGAACTTCATGGATTTCATAAGGAACACACTATACTTGTTCATACAAAGTGCACAGGTATAAAAAAAAAAAAAAAGAATTGTGTGTGAGTGATAGATAGATGGATAGTACGCGTGTTGTCCACTAAAGAAATTCTTAGACGACTAAAGACATGTCCTGTCCAAATGATTAGGTGATTAAAAAGAGGGGGCGTGGCAAAAAACTCTAAAAGCTATTATGTATCTCTGTATCTGATCCAAACTGCTCTCACCAGGCCACACCTGCACAAGTATTCATGTAAAATAACTATTTATGCAGAAAAAAGTACTAATAAACAATGCATATAAAGACAGATTAAACTTGTGCTTGTTTGATCTGCTCTTTACATACCAAATACATATACAGTATACAGTATAGGTGTACTAAAATTCACTCACTGACTAAAATTTAGTTAGACTAAGACACCATCAACCAAGTAATCAACTAAATGACTAAAGGTCTAAAGCCCTAGTGGACAGATAGGTAGACAGACACATGAAAAGCAATAAAACATAGAACGGGAAAAAAAATTAAGTGCTGTTTAACCTGACAGGGCGTAGTACACTCCTATGGCCAGAGAGGCGCCCAAGAGCCCAGCAAAGATGGCATAGTCCACAGCTGTGAAGAGAAGTTTGTGTGGGGACGGGTCCATTTTGAGGGTGCAGAGTCAGAGTCTCTTCTCTTTGTCTGCCCTGTGCATCGGTCAGTTATGTAGCCTTGAAGAGAGATAAACATGATCAAAAGTGTGTCAAATGCCTACTGTAGAGCTGCATTAAGGGAAAAGTATGAAAACCAAAACACGAACTTATAAAATAAACAATTTGGCCTTCATGGCCAAAGTTGTTGTAATTAAGAATAAATCAGCATTAGAATGACTATTATTGTTATTATTATCAGTACAGCTATATTTGATTTGAACATGTCTGCCTCTTAGCTGAAGACAAAATTAGGTCAAGTTAATGGAATCGAAAATCAAAATCTTACATACAGTTCCTTTAAGTATTAAGTTATTATATTTATTTGAACAAAACAAAAATTTTATTTGGAATTTCTACGTAATGAAACTGGGGGTGAGCAATTAATCAAATTTGAATAGAGCTCAAGATTCAATCATCTCTAATGGTCAATGATCAGCTTGGGTGGTTAAACGTGGTTTGGAGCAGACACTTTGGAGGAAAAATTGTGTTAAATTGCACTGATTTAAAATCTGGCTTGTTTATGACTGATAAATCAATACTGAAAGCCATGTATTATTTCGTTTTTGAACTGAAAATCGAGATTGGTCAATAAAAGGAAAAAGAGGGGTTTTTTTTGCAGGTTTTTTTTGCCATATTGCCCTTCCCATGCTCTTTGGTGGTATTTGGACAGCACTTCAGTTTGTGGGTTTGCCTGATTCAGAGTTCATTTTATTCACTTTTTTCCTCCTTTGGATACATTTTCTTTTTTTAGAAATACAGTAACAATGTTACAGTCCACTTTTAGACCTGGTCTTTTAGATTAGACCTGGAATGCACCTGTTACAGACTTGGTGGCACTTGGAAAGTCAAATCTTTTCTTTGATTGTACGTAGTGTGAAAACAGTCATAGCCCTGGATGAAACCTCCACTTTCTGAGCAGCTGAATTCTGAACTGAGATACTGGTCGGCTTCAGATTCTTTTGTTTCTTTGTGTTTCACCAAATGAAAACATCATCGACTGCTGAGTGTAGAGGTCAACAGAATTGGCTCTGTATAGTGCAGTGGGTAGCCTCCAAAGAATGTGCAGTTAGAGACCCACTTTTATTTAGGCAAAAAGTCAAACAGTCATAGGGATTTGAGTAGATGCAATTAGCTGTAATCAAATCAAACATAGCAATTATTTAAGTAACACAATTTCCTCCAGAAACAACAAAATCTCCAGTCTTAGTATTCTGCATAAAAACTTCTAACCCTGTAGTTTAGATCTACAAATATTTATGAAATGTTATTCTTACATCAGTTTGTTACTTCACATTTTTTCATGTCTTTGTGTCTATTCTTTTGGACATGTTTAAAATGTGAACTTTGATCAGAATCCTGTTATCAAAACATGGCAATTGCAATACTTGTCCAAAAAACAGCGATTAGCTGTATTTTTCCCAAATTTTGCAGCCCTACAAGACATTACTCTTAGCTTTTTTGCAAGTAATACAGTAAAAAGTTGTTATTTTCAAAGCCTATAACCACAAACTCTTTTAAAAAAGTGAGTAGATTCACTTTTAATATAGCCTACTACAAACATGCTGTAAATTATATTCATTATAATGCAAAATGGTTCTTAGATTTTCATTTCTAAAACAAATGTCAATTGATGATAAAAAAGGTACTATTTTAAGTTATAATAAATAATTAATTCAAAGTTACAAAGCCTATGCACAACTTAAATTACGCTTTCAGATTATAAAAATAAATATCAAGGATGTACAAAGATTTGTTTTCTTAGATCTTTAAAGCAGCTGTGTTAAGTTGTTCCTCTTAGTAAACTGGCAGCAGCGGTTCACAAATGTAGGTGAATGTGTCATACTCACCTTCCCACGCTGCGCCCTGCTGTCACCATAGTTTTCACACTTCGTCACGCAATTTTACAATTCATTTACATAAAATGAGCCGGAAAACTTAAATGACATTGTTTTAATTCATATCCGGCGTTTTAATCCTGTTTTAGCCGCAGTTTAACGTTGAATCGTGTGTCTGACACAAACCTTCCATGTGATCGCTGCGAATGTTTTGAATTTTCTTCCTGGATTGCGCGTGCGTGATGACGTTGTAGGCAACGTAGGAAGTTCCGACGGATGAGAGAAGGAGAGCCGCCAAAATCAAAATCAAAACAACGTTTACCCATAAAATACTCTTCTAGCGCTTTATTTCATGACAAATTTCAAGATAAACAATACAGATAATGGAGAAGGTATCAGCGAAAGGTAGGGATCATATCCTTTATCACTGCAAAAAAGTTTGTTTGCTAATGCGGCTAATATTCACTGCTTTCATTGTAATAATTGACTATACTAAAATAATGATCAAACCTGTATATTTGTCTTTCCAAGTACCACAATCAAGTCTATGTCAGGACTGAACCAGAACTTAAGTCATCTAAATTCGTACTAGCTAATACATTTATTAGAAATAGAGCTAAATAGAGCTAACCTGAGGTACGGATCTCAAGCCCAATTACCTAAATATGACAAACCTGTGACTCGAACAGTAGCACCACCAGCTTATATTTCCTCAGCAGTCCTCACCTTTATTATATGTTATATAAACTGATTGGCCTAGTATGACAGACAGATGGTTAATGATACTTTTTGCATTTGGAGGGGTTTTGGGTCGTTTGAGTTTCCTGGAGGCCCAGTCGAAACAAAAGAAGACCGGGGCACAGCCACAGAGCCAAGTGCAGGAGCTGAGGACTAAAGTGGAGGAGCTGAAGAAGCAGAGAGACAGACTGAGAGCTGAGATATTTGGTCACCAGGTAACAAGCACTTTAATAACAAAGGGAAGTACAAACAAAAAATATATATCATTTAATATAAAAAGTTGTCAAAAGGCTTCTAACTTCTAAAAGATTGTCTATTCCCCCAAAATTTGATTCATTTAATTTGTAGCACGTGTAATGTGATCAACAACACATAGATACATTGCTGTTTTTGTTTTTTGTTTTTTTTTTTTTAGTTAAGAATATAGATCATGTTAAACAGTGATTGCACAATGTTTAAAATGTTTTTTTTAATTATCTCATGTATTTTATCTATGGTTGGAAATACTAAAAATAAAATACGTTTCTTAGATTTTTAAAAAATTTAACCATGCAATTGTGAATAACATGTGCTCCTACTGTACATAAAATGCTATGCAACATTGAAGGTTTCCAAATTTGTAGCACATATATTGGTATTGTGTGCCGGTGTAATTCTTTATTCATCCAGAAGTAGTTCAATGTAGAGATGGTTTTAAAAATGGTCATAGTCAGCCCAGGTTAGGATACATTTCCAGTGTTTCAAGCCAGTTCCATCAGAGTGAAAATGGCTTCTGGATGGGAGTCTTGAGATGAGCACATCTCTACATTGACCCCATCATCCATTAATTAACCAAAAATCACCTTTTATTAATCCCATGGTAAATGTATTTTTATATTACCCTCAGAATCTCCAAAAGCTGAGAATGTCTATGGACAATAATGAAGAAGTGGAAATGAACGATGACTCTGAAAATGCCAAGCTTTTGAAAGTGATGGCGAAACACACTCAACTCAAGGATTTGCTGTTGGCTCATCACCTCATTGGTAATGTTATATATGTAAAAAAAAACTATCTAACCCTCTTATCTGCATCATCTCCTTCATCTGACACGCCTCTCTACATCCTCTGCTCCATCCAACCCTCTTCTCTGCATCCTCTCCTCCATCTGACACTCTCCTCTGCTCCATCTGACCCTCGCCTCCACATCCTCTGCTCCATCTGACCCTTTCAGAAGAAGCACATGACTTAGGTTACCTCTTCAAGGCAATATAAAGATAGTGATACTAAGTTTACATGAATCATGATGAAATTTGATTGATTTTTGGCATATTGGCATATTTTCAGCACCCCTATACTAAAATTAGAATAGAAAAGCATTCTCATTTGGAGTATTGATATACTGAGGAAAAAGTGCATAAATAGGACAATATTTGACTTTTACAAAACCATACTATTTTATGGTGAAAAAAATACATTCTATTATCTTGTCCTCTATTGTGAATTCATGATTTTTTCCTTTTCATTTTAGGAGGTTATGATGTAATCAAGACTAACCAGGACAAATCCTTATGTTTCTCTCTGGCCACCGCATACCAGGGAACCATCTTGGAGACTTATAACATTGAAATAAGCGTGAGCCAAACCCTGAGAATCACACGACACAACATACCTCCCTTTATTCCTGTGAAGACTTTGGCTGAAGAGACGAATATGCAGAAAAACATTCGGAGCTTTTTGGACACTCTCAGCCTCCATCTCAATGCTTTCACCATGCGCAAGCAACAACTGAAACTTGTTAAGGTACATTTTGCTTTTTTTTTTTAATAATCAAGAAAATGTTGGTGATTTATATTTTATCTGTCTTTTTATCTGTATTTATATGTCTATTTTTACTATCCAAAAGAATTTCCACAAGCTGGAACTAGGGCTTGACAGTGCATTACAGTATACTCTTTGCTTCCTCTACTATTAAAGCAACACTGTGTAACTTCCATGAGTTTGCATGACACCTGCATGATTCCATTGAAATAGAAAATTCAAATCATACTGCAGAACATTCTCCATGGAGATAGATGTACACTATCTATCTCTGTATCTTTTTAGACTCTGGGGAAAAAATGTGTCTCCTTTATTAATGGGAAACATTGGTCTCAACATTGGTCTCAATAAAAAAATGTGGGAAATGTTGTGATCTTGTGTATATATCCTACAGGAGCAGCATTTGTCGGTGGAGGTGTTGGAGACTAATGCGCTGTGCTCTCTTCTGGTTCTGATGCTCACGGAGCCGAACACTAACACGGCTCTGCTCTGTTCACTGGACTATTCAGACCACACCAGGAGTCTGCCCACGCGTGTCACCATATGTTGTGAAGGTACTCTGTGCTGTGTTATGTACTGGTGGTCCTTTTGCACAAAATATTCAAGCGTTTGCATTTTAGGTTAGCTTTTACTGTGTGTTACCGTTTGGGAGTGCTAACTAGAACATGTTAATCATCATCACTGTCAATATACCATAGGTTTTAGGCATTTGGGTGATAGGACAACCAAATTTGCATACCTATCTCATCTTCTCTATTTGATTTTATCTTGTGTGTACATTTTGCATCCCAGGTAAAACATTTATTCGTCCATAGTTTGAACTCTGCTTCAAACCACATGCTTTTACTGACGGAGGATTGGCTGTAGACCTCTCCATAAAAAACAAACAACAAAAAAAACAACAAGCTGATCATTGATCATTAGACATGACTGAAAATGATTAAAAATATTTTTAATTGGACAGCCCTATTTGCAATTACTTGATGTAATGTCCTCCATGGACAGCTAAGTATGACGACTCTACTGGGTAACTTTAGACCACTTAACATTTTTGCACAATGTCCCTGTCAAGTTCCAACGACATTTAAATATAAAAAAAATCCATTCGTTCAAGTTGAGTTAAAGAGTTCTATGTTATGTTCACTTTTAATCACATCGTAATGTCTTTGTCTTCCAGAGAGGGACCTGTCTGGCTCCCCCCAGTGGCAGAAAAACAGAGCGTTGCTTCAAGACACTCCAGTTCACGAGGCTTTGCAAATCATGAGGAAAACAGGACAGATCATTTAAAACCTTGTATATCATACAAACATGGACACAATCTTCAAACTCTTTTACATATAAATCATTCTGTACATGGAGGTATGTAAATGTAAGAAGAACAAAAAACAGCATTGAATCTCTGTAGTTTAAAATGAGCTGGAGGACAGGTCAGAATTCATATTTAATATCTCTATAATTACTGGTCATATCCTCATGAAACAAAAACTGGCACAAAATTCAGAGTTTTCCCTGTTAGTATAAATAAGGGAAAGTCAAATAAAATGTTCACAATGGCTTCAGAAAGTGGTGCCATTATTCAATCCCAAAGACATTATTATTTAAGATGATAACAAGTTTTTGGAGCCAATCCCAAACAAATAATGATCAGGTTCAACATTTGTGGATCACAAGTTTGGATATTTCAAAAACAGTGAATCTCACACAGAGTTTTATAGGAACAGGGAGCAAAGGGAGAGGAGGCTCAGAGCATCATAAATAAAAAGTGAAACTTATAAAACATTAATACGTTGTTTTTTGCGAATATAACATTTTCAAAATAATGAAAGGTAACATGGTGATCTAAATGTTATGTATTAGCAGTTAATACCCCATAGAAATAAAATACACCCTCTTTAAAACTGATTAATTGCACAGCTGTCATTTGCCCATTTAGGCCCCTCAGTGGTTGAGAACTGAACCGTGCATATTTGTTATTTGTTTATTGTAAATGGTCCCATATTGTAAAAATGCAGTCTTTAGTAACAACAGAAAGTAGCTTAATTTTGTTGGTTAATATAATTGTTTCTAAGGAGGTTCCTCTATCGAATCCACTTTACTTTTTTCCTTGAGTCTGTCGATAAACTCTTGCACTCGCCTCTCTAGTGCCTCCATCTGGGCTCTCCTTGCTCTCTCCATCTCCTCTCGGGCTCTCTGCTGCCTTAAAAGCCTCTCTTTCTCTGAAATGGAATCAATTAATGCAATATTTTTCATCTGTAGAAGTGAAATGCTACTTTGGATGTTGCTCCTTTGTCTCACCGGAGCAGATATCGACCGACTTTGCTTTTCATCAAATCCACATTTTTGGTTTTGTCTTGTCCCATAAGCAGTGTGTACCCCTCTAAAGTTGCTGAACTCATCAATTTCTTTCATAGCAATATCCACAATTGCTTTAGGTTCACAAATTCTCACAGTGCCAAGTCTTCTCTGCTCCCTTCTCCAAAATTCCTTCCTTTGTTGCAACGTCTTGTAGGAAAATCTGAATTGTTTGTCGATAAGTTGTAATTTTTGTCTTCGATCTTGCTCTGCTTTTTGGTTAAGTACTTCCAGTTCTCTTTCCAAAGTGCTCATTGATCTTTTAATCTCAATTTCCATTTTAAAAATCAACAAAAAGTTTGAAATTGTAAAGTCCTTGGTCCGGTTTAAGTTGAGGTATGTAGTGAATAGTCTAGCAGAGCAGTAACATAAGCAGGCATTGTACTGTAAATGAATGGATGGCTGGTAACTATGTGCTGACAGGCCAAGTATAGGATTTCATATTGTCAGAAAACCACAGTCACGAGATTAGGCAATCATGTTTGACAAAAGCTTAACTTGTGGACAAAAAGTGAAGTGAAAATTACACTAGTTGAAAAATTACCCATGTAATTGAAGTATTTTTATCTGAAATTCCAAACAAATGATAAAATATAGGGTTTCTTAACATTTATTGGTGGATTTCATGTTGTAGAATGTGATGATGTCTTACTCCCAGATGGGGGCAAAAAAACAGTTTTCCCTGTTGATTACATGTACTGCATGTAGTACATGTACTACTTGTATTACGTGTACTACATGTACTACGTTTACTACATGTACTACATGTACTTTGAGGTAAAACCTACAATACGTAAACTCACAAATGTTGAACCAGGTCATTTCTATTGTATATTTGACCCTTCTTAACAACTTTTATAACAAAAAATGTATTTTAACAATATAATTTGTAGCTGCCCCCATTTGTATTAAATATTGTTGTTCTATGTTGTGATGTGGCCTCCTTGTCCAAGACTAATCTCGTCAGATTTCAGAAGCTAAACGGGGTTGGGCCTGGTTAGTACTGAGAGTATCAGGTGTCACAATGGGGCCCAAATGTAAAAAAAAAATAAATAAATAAATAAACAAAACTGTTGTTGTGTCCTTAGGCAAGACACTTTACCCACATTGAGTGTGGTGGTTAGAGGGGCCAATGGCACAAATAGGCAGTCTCGCTTCCTTCAGTCTGCCCTAAGGCAGCTGTGACTACATTAGTAGCTGAGTGTGGAGTGAATGAATAATGCACAAAATTGTAAAGTGGCTTTTAATTATCACAAGTCAAGTACAGAAGTGTGGGTGGAAATAGAGGGTAGACAAAAACATACAACACTTAAACAGAACTCTGAGTGAGCTATCGATGAGGGAAGACCTATGTAGGAATAGTAGGCCTATTATGTTGGGTTTTTTTTGTTTTTTATCTGTGACTGATTTGACCTGAGTTTTTTAATTTTGGTCTTATGTGCATTAAACCAGTACTATGTCGTCATTTGACTATCTCTAAGTTGAGATCGCATACACAGAAATCGAGGGCGTGGTAACTAAAAGTGAGCGGTGAAAATGTGAAAGCGAGCGTGCATGTGCCTGACAGCGCCCCTTGCGCCCTCTCTCTTTCTCCTTGCGCCCTCTCTCCTTCTCCTTGCGCCCTCTTCTCTTTCTCCCTGTGCCCTCTCTTTCTCCCTGTGCCCTCTCTTTCTCCCTGTATGCCAAAAATATGGCTTAATCCTTTATAATTCTTGCTCCAATAAATTTATATTATGGATTTTCCCCTAATAGATTCATGATTTTCCCGATAACTTGAATATGAGATGTTCTGTTCAAGTCTTGTTTTGATGATGTATTTCCGTTGAAGAAAAAGAAAAGCGAGCGGGCGCAGGGAGAAGGAAAGAGGGCGCAGGCAGAAAGAGAGAAGGCGCAGGGAGAAAGAGAGAGGGCGCAAGGAGAAAGAGAGAGGGCGCAAAGAGAAAGAGGGCGCAGGCAGAAAGAGAGAGGGCGCAAAGAGAAGGAGAGAGGGCGCAGGCAGAAAGAGAGAGGGTGCAGGGAGAAAGGGCGCAAGTAGAGAGGGCGCAGGGAGAAAGAGAGAGGGTGCAAGGAGAAAGAGATAGGGCGCAGGGAGAAAGAGAGGACGCAGGGAGAAAGAGAGGGTACAAGGAGAAAGAGAGAGGGGGCAAGGAGAAAGAGAGAGGGCACAAGGAGAAAGAGAGAGGGCGCAGGCAGAAAGAGAGAGGGCGCAAAGAGAAAGAGAGGGCGCAAGGAGAAAGACGGCGCAAGGAGAAAGAGACAGGGCGCAGATAGAAAGAGAGACGCCGCAGGGAGAAAGAGAGGGCGCAGGCAGAAAGAGAGAGGGCGCAAAGAGAAAGAGAGAAGGCGCAGGCAGAAAGAGAGGGAGCAAGGAGAAAGAGAGAGGGCGCAAAGAGAAAGAGGGCGCAGGCAGAGAGGGCGCAGGGAGAAAGATAGAGGGCGCAAGGAGAAAGAGATAGGGCGCAGGGAGAAAAGAGAGAGGGCGCAGGGAAAGAGAGAGGGCGCAGGCAGAAAGAGAGAGGGCGCAAAGAGAAAGAGAGAGGGCGCCGGCAGAAAGAGAGAGAGCGCAAAGAGAAAGAGAGGGGGCGCTGGAGGGTAAACAGCGCGCAGATGCCAACACCGGGCGCTGTCAGGCACATGCGCGCTCGCTTTCACATTTTCACCGCTCACTTTTAGTTACCACGCCCTCGATTTCTGTGTATGCGATCTCAACTTAGAGATAGTCAAATGACGCCATAACACAACGTTCAAAAATGTTCAAATGAAAACCATATGTTCTAGACTAAAGTTATGCACACTGCCCCTTTGACACACAGTCTTCCGCACAGTCTATAGCTGCACGCCACGCTGCCCTGGTGTACTTTGAACATCCGTCTTTGCACAAACATCTGTGGTGGAACTTACTCGGACAAAAACATGTATTCTCAAAAATGACGCGGGACTAATGGCAGTTGGTGAGTGCAAGCAATAAATACATGCAAACTACTTTCTCTAGTCAATTGCTGTACTTTTACATTGAGTTTGCAACCAGAACAATTGCAGTTTTGTCATAACTTTGGAAGTAAGTCAGTCTTTTCTATAAGTTTCCTGTAGGTTGCATAATTGTAATGTAACAGTGGACTTTACAATATAGACTTGTATTATATTCCACTGTTTCTCAATGCTATCTTCATTTCTGTAATTCATGTCGAAGTGTCACTTTTCAAGCTGATTTTCACAGTCGTTCTTCCTTAAAAGTGGTTTTGGTTTTAGTATGAAACCACCCCCCCTGCTGTTGCACAGGGACCACAGCTGCATTAGTCCTTCTGTTTGTTAAGAGGATTCACTGACAGTATAAAAGCTGTTTTGTGAAGAGGTTCAACATGGTAAGGCGTTGGTATTTCTTTTCTATTAAATTGGCACGAATACAGGGCTAGACGTTGGCTATAGAATGAATTAATACAATTTTTAATCTAATTCAATTTAAATAGAATACTTTTAGGGATCTTGGTTTTCATTTTTTTCCTTTAAAAAAAAAAAAAAAAAAAAGGACCGTTGCCTCAGCGATTAACAATGTAAAACAAACATATCCTAATTTCTCATCATTCTGAAGCCCTTGGATAGGTTATTTATTCTTCGGTCTTATACTATAAATCACCAAGAACAAATTAAAAAGGATTACTTCTTGTTTTTAGTAATATTTAATGATACTTTTATAAGTTAATGTAATTAATGTTATATTATAATTATTGTGTTAAAAACAGCAGCTGAATCGGTTGCACCACCTCTTGAAGACTGGGACATTTCTACTTGGAAAAGCCTACAGCACAGTAAGTCAATTTAACTCTTATCAATTATCATTTATCTAATTTCAGTTTAACATACACTACATCAAAATCAGGACTAAACTGGGACTAAACCTGAACTAAAATGGGACTAAACCTTAACTACACCTGAACTAAATGGACTAAATCTAGACTAAAGCTGGAGTACACCAGGGCTAAAATTGGGACTACATCTGTAGTATGCCCGAGTACGAGTATAGCTGGACTAGAACAGGACTAAACCAAGTCCACATCAGAACACAACTGGGATTAAACCCGTTTAAACTGATTTATCATTTATTTAGTAAAAAGTTGAACATACTGTACATTACATCAAAATCAGGACTAAACTTGGTCTAAACCTGGGGTTTAAGTGGACTAAACTTGGTCTAAACCTGGGGTTTAAGTGGACTAAACCTGGTCTAAACCTGGGGTTTTAGTGGACTAAACCTGAACTAAACCTGGTCTAAACCTGGCCTTAAAGTGGACTAAACCTGGAGTAAAATTAGGACTACATCTGGAATAATATTGGATTCAACCTGGAATAAACCTGAACTAGAGCAGGACTAGAGCACAGAGTCTACCTCAGCGTCAAAACTGATATTAAACCAAAATCAAACCAGGACTAACCACAGCCTAAATCTAATTTTTCTTCAACTAGTCCTGGACTAGGTCTGAACTAAAAGTGGACTAAAGCTGGAGTGAAACTGGGACTCTCTGGACTAGAACAGACCCAAACCAAGTCCACATCAGGGACAAACTTTTAAACTTTATTAAACCCAGACCAAACCAGGACTAGTGTGACTGCAGCCTGAATCGCATGTTTTATATTGATTAAAATGTATTTGTTCAGTCTTGTATCAGGTGTAGCTCTCCTGAAGTGAAAATGATGCGCGCAGTTTGTGTGGATGAACCAGGAGGACCAGAGACTCTGCAGATCCGGACTATCCCTAGACCTGAGCCTGGACCTGGAGAAGTCCTGGTCCGAGTTCACGCCACAGCCCTGAACAGAGCTGACCTCCTGCAGGTGAGGACACCTGCAGTGGCTCCATTACCTTCTTTGATGCCAGATCGATTGCCTTTAACTTAAAATCTGCATCATTTGCATTTCTTCGTGTGTTTTCCATTCCGAGCATGTGTATGATGATGCACAAAATGAAAGTTCAAAATCAAGACTAGTGTATTATTCACTTGTGCGTTAACCATTAGATTACGCCCCCGGTGGCCGTTACCCAGTAAAAAATCATACATTTTCAGGGGGTTGTCTGTCTGAGCAATCATCTTTGTTTAAATTTCACTTCAGCAAAAAAATTTGTGAATTAAGATTTTTTATATATATATATATATACACACATATATATATACACATATATATATATATATATATATACATATATATATATATATATATATATAT
>JAIEZT010000068.1:25471181-25608681 GCA_019594935.1 Periophthalmus modestus | reverse complement strand
TGCACACCTGACTGGGCGACAGGTGCGTCGGAGGAGAAGCACTTGATCTGAAAGGTTAAGAACACTCCCGCACACTGTCTCGTTCTTGGTTCACTTTTATTCCTGAGGAAGGTAAGAGGGGCTGAAATGTTTTATGAATAAAAGTGAACCAAGAGTGAGACAGTGTGCGGGAGTTTTCTTAACCTTTTAGATTGTCCAACCAGAAGTAAAAATAATAAAAATAAAATAAAAACAAAACTAGGCGAGATTTGTAGTAAAATCATAAATATAATTATGTTAACTATGCTTTAGTGAAATGAGTAGTCTAACCTGTCATATACACTTTAAGCCCTCAGACCGGGTCATGGCTCTGCTGTGCGGAGGAGGCTACGCAGAGTTTGTAAATGTTCCTGAAGATCTGCTCCTGTCTGCTCCTCCAAACCTCTCTATGTCTGAAGCAGCTGCCATCCCCGAGGCCTGGCTCACCGCCTTCCAACTACTGCACTTTGTAGGTGAGGATGAATATATAATACAAATATTAGGGTGTAGTCCTTTAGTTGTTTATTAATCAATCAATATTGTCTTTGTATTAGTTAACTTTTTATTGATATTATAAGGATTTATATGGGACAACAGCAGAAAGGAGAAGTTAGTGAAGTTAGCTGAAGATTAGGTATTTGCTTAGTATTTGTGTAAAAAGGCAGACTGAACTCTGAACTCATACAAATACAAATACATTGTTTATATATTTCTAGTACTTTTTTCTGCATAAATAGTTGTTTTTGCCTGAACCCCCCTGCAGGTGTAGTCTTGTGAGTGCAGTTTGGGTCAGAGATCAGTAGTTTTGAAAGCTTTTGCAACACTATCTTTTTAGTCGACTAATCGTCTTTGTCTTCAGACCAAGAATTTCTTTAGCTAACTACATCCCTAACAAATATATAATGCATTTAGATAAGCCCCTGGTTTAGTCCTAGCGTGACCTGGTTTAGCCTGAGTCTAGTTGGGCATGGTTTTAGTCCTGCTTTAGACTTGCTTAGTGCAGTGATCCCCAAATCCCCGTTTTGGATTATACAGATATAAGGCCACATGGGAATATAAAAAAAGTACTATGCTTTAAATAAAGAGTGTTTTTATTATCATTGTGGTATCGTAATCAGTATTAAGTATCAAGTCTATTCCTTAGTATTGAAAAATCAAGTTTGAAATATCTCTCTGCAGCCCATGTCCAGGAGGGAGAAGTGGTTCTGATACACGCGGGGGCCAGTGGAGTCGGGTCGGCCGCGGTCCAGCTCGTGCGGCTGTTCAAAGCGGTGCCTTTAGTGACAGCAGGAACGCAGGAAAAACTATTACTGGCCAAGTCACTGGGAGCTGCCCAAGGATTCAACTACAGAGAGGAGGACTATGTGGACGGACTGCACCAGTTTACAGGAGGTACAGTGCAAGGAATAAAAGATGCACTCTGTAACTTTTTCACCATGCGCTTGTCTCCATGGAGATGTTATTGCTTTGCCTCGAATCTCACAAGATGGCAAATGTGTATATATATGTGTTTGTGTATGTGTGTATATATATATATATTTTTTTTTTTTATGTCATCCTCATCTTTTTTTCCACGCTCGGGACCTCTACCAGAGGCCTGGGAGCTTGAGGGTTCTGTGCAGTGTCTTTGCTGTTCCTAGTACTGCACTTTTCTGAACTAAGATGTCTGTTGTTTTTCCTGGGATCTGCTTTACCCACTGCCCCGAGTGCTCCGATGACCTCGGGCACCACCGATGCCTTCACCTTCCAGGTGATGGCATCAGTGGTGCTCTTCTTTGAGCCCCTGGTATTTCTCTAGTGTGATGGAAATTTAATTATATTCATGCTGTGTCTTTAAATGCATTTGATCTGTGTCAGTGCCAGACCCAGACTACACCTTAACATGTGTGTGGACTCTGTCTCCATTCCTCATGAAACTCGTTGTTGTTCTACCTCTCTAAGTGTAAAAGTTCATTATCATATGGGTGTGAAACAAAAGTCACTCTGCTTTGAAATTTATGTAGCTTTGTCATTCTGGTATAAAATAGTCAGAGCTCAGATGCTCAGGGGTGGAGACTGGGGGGAGACGCTGAAAGGCTGCCAGTCTGTGGCCAGGGCAGGCCTGGGCCCTGTCCTGTCTGTATCTGCTGTAACAAAGAATACACCTCTTTTCTGTATTTCAAATACTCACAAGCTTTGCAAATGGATTACTTTTCATCGAGAATTGTAATTTTTTCCACAACACTAGTTTCTCAGGTTCTTTTTTTCCTGATGTTCCCATCACTTGCTACTGCAATGTCCACCACAGCGGCTTTGCGCTGTTGTTTATCCACCACCACAGTGTATCTGTAATGTATTTGTATCTAGAAATCCCACAGGATCTTGGCTCAATTATTCTCCACTACCTTTGGAGGTGTTTCCCACGTTGACCTTGGGGTCTCCAGTCCGGACTCTGCACTGGTGTTTCTGTACACTATGCCTGCCACTTGATTATGCCGCTTCTTATATGCTTTTCCTGCCAGCATCTTGTCTGGTGTGGTAGAACTGAGCCTCTATTGCTCTGGCGCTCAAGGCCTGCTCCTGTGCAGCCAGGATGAGTGGATCTGTGATTCAGACCAGCTCTCTCAAGCCATTGGTAGGATTTCTTGATATCAGCCCCGTCAGTTATGTTCATAGGTGGTACAACCTATGTAGGGGCTTGTCCTCCCATCATGGTATCTCCAGCACCTCTTCCTCTGCTCTCCACTGTTTGAGACATTCACTTAGCACATCATCTGTTGGAGCCTTGTCCTCGGTGTACCTATGAATCTTGGATGTTTCATCCTGGACAGTGGCACCGTCCAGGATGAAACTGTTCCAGTGGTGGAAAAACATGCATCCACACTCTGGCCTACAGCTCCACAAACCTGACTCTTATTTGGCCTGCTTGTGTCCATTGAAATGTTGTTCCTTTGGCTTTAATCTTCCACAGTATGGCATAAAACATATTTGTCTCCGTGGAGTTCGAAAGTATGGTTTTAACTTTCTATTTCCATGGAATCATGCAAGTGACATTTTTGCAGATTAAGGTTTAATTTGCAGTCCTTTCCCCCCAGCAGAGGAGCAGACGTGATCCTGGACTGTATCGGAGGCTCGTGCTGGGAGCAGAATGTCTCTTGTCTGGCGGTGGACGGGCGCTGGGTGGTGTATGGGACACTAGGGGGCAGCACTGTCAATGGAGATATACTGAAGAGACTTCTGTCCAAACGAGGCCAGCTCCTCTGCAGCCTGCTCCGCTCCAGAAGTCTGCAGGTGAGAGCAGGTTATATATTATTATTTGACTGAAAGTACGCCACGATTAGGATACTGTTACCTCTCTTTCTCAGATGGATCAAGAGTCAGTATTCCAATTAGTTTAATGTCGAAATTTTTTAGTGTCTAGTTTTTTTTAATATTCATATAGATAAAGGTGGAGGCTATATGTTGGAACAATGGATGATATTGCAATTGTTAATTTGGAGATATGTAAAATGGTAAGGTAAATTAGCATATCGAGTATATTGTCTAAGTATTGGGTAAAAACTCTAGAGTTACTTTCTAAAATGGCCGCAAATATTGAGTACTTATAAAGTTTAAGGGTATAAAGTAATATTTCTGTACAAATTTTGACATTTACAGATAGCAATAGTAGCACTAATAGCACTAATAGTAGCACATTTATGATGGATTGACGTAATGCTGTCTGAACATTGTCATAATAAAGTTTTGTTTAGATTTTTGTCATTATCGTTCATCCCCACAAATAGATGCCTCCCCTTTCACCCAACCCTTCTTTCCCACTTTCTATGCCTTATTTCTTGTTTATATTATTTCGCCTCCCTCCCCCCCTTTCTCTCTCTCCTCAGTACAAGTCATCCCTGATCAACTCCTTCTCCTCTTTGGTGTTGCCTCACTTCTCTGATCCTGAGCTCCTGAGGCCAGTGATCGACAGCGAGTTCAGCCTGGACCAAGTCTGTGATGCCCACTTACACATGGAAGCCAACAGGAACATGGGAAAAATCATACTAAATGTCATTCCCAAAAATACACACTGATTTAAAGAAGACATACTGTGCGTGTGTCTGCTATAGTCATAATCTATGACACCTGTGGAGATTTTTTTTATTTTTTTACATTTTGGACAATTTAAATCGTAATATTGATCTACGGGTTCCAGGTTGGGAAATTGTGGAGTCCAGTGGGAGCCGATTCCTGCCTGCCCCTTTACAGTAGATCACAACAAAGAGCCACATTCTGTTGGCTCCTCTTATGGGTAGCTGCAGATCACGCTAGCAAGCAGTGGCTTTTTAAAATTTGTACCAAAATGAATATGCAACACTGCCAAATCCTACATCACCAGTTAAGAAAACCTGCTCCACTGAAATGATTGCTTTGCCTAGAATGTAGGGTTGTCAAAAATGACTAATCAATATTAAAACTAGTATAAAAACTACATGATAATATGAGCAAGTATTCATAATTTAAAAAATAAATAGGATAAAAGTTGACCTTTCATCTGCATGTACATCTATGGAAGAATGTTCAGCACTTACCATGGTGACACAAGGCCCACATTAGCAAACACAAACAGAAAACTCAAGAAAAATACAAAATGGAAATTTTCAGGAGTCTGTGATCAATAAGAGTGTCCATGGTCCTGTTTAGGTGCTTAAAACTGTTGTAGCTTGTGGCTGTAATGTTATTTTAAATGAGCTCAGCTGTTGTAGTTCCAGCTACTTCAGTTCTTTATGGTCAGATTGTGTTAAAATAAAGATCAGATTAAACTTTATAATACAGGCTCTTTGTTGTTTAATGCTTACTTATTCCATGTTTTATATACTTATCTACTATATACCTTACCCTTGACATTTCAATCTGTATAACTTAAATTGATGTAGCTGTAATTATTTTGTTATATAAAGTGTCCTGTGTCTCCATGGGGTCTTATTCTATGTAAAAGCTGCAAACCCTGTAGTTTGGACATCCACAAGCATGTTCTGAAATCCTTGGATTTTTTGTATTGATTCAGATTTCACTCTTCTCTCAAATGAAAATGCTCCTGGACATGTTGCTATTCACTTATTGTGGAAGTTGCCGTGGGCGCCTCCATTCTATTCGGACTGTATTACAGCAGCACAGGGCTGCCGATCTTTTTTTTTTTTTTTTTTTTCCAAAATGTTTTTTATTAAGCATTCAATTACCACTAAAATTTCAAACACATTACAATATTTTTTTTAAACACCCAAATCCCAGAACAAACCCACCCTGTTGCTCCATAACAAATACATTTACAAATAATATTACCCACTGAAGTAATAGTACGACTACTCCTGTGAGATAAGTGAAGGATCAAGATCTCTGATCTCTGACCCAAAACAGGTTGCCAAGTGCTGAAAAACTTTCACTATCACTACAGCCTCTTATAGAAAATCTGATTTTCTCTAATGCTAGATGGTGTATGAGGTTAACAAGCCACAATCTAAAGGTTGGGGGTTGTTTATCTTTCCACTTGAGCAGTATTCCTCTTCGAGCCAGGCAAAAGCAATTATATTTTTATAATTTTAAAAAGGTGAACAAACTCCCGTGATATACCAAAATTGCAATTGCGATATCAGGTTCAATGCTGGGCCCTAATGCGTCGGAAAAAGAAATTGAAAAATTATTTCGAGGCAATCTTGATATTAGTGTAGTTTAGCTATAATCGCTCTGGGCTTACCCTTTACTCGATTCAATGGTGCAGTGCGGTGGGATCTGTCAATAAAAGCATTTTTATCCATTTCCAGTATCTCTTTGAGCAATTTAGATACCAATGGTGTGTTCACAGATTCCTCAGCTACATTCAATATGTGAATAATTGATCGGTGTATTCGTCCCTCCATGTCCAAACACTTATCCTGAAAAACCGCCACTTTTTTCTCCAGCTGCTGGACGGAGTCTTGCAATGTTATGATTTGGTCTGAGCATCCTGAGAGTTTGTCTACACAAGGTCTAAACAAGGTCTAAACCAGGTCTAAACTAGGTCTAAACCAGAAATAAACTAGGGCTAAACAAGGTCTAAAACCAGAAATAAACCAGAAATAAACCAGGTCTAAACTAGGTCTAAACAAGGTCTAAACCAGGTCTAAACTAGGTCTAAACAAGGTCTAAAACCAGAAATAAACCAGAAATAAACCAGGTCTAAACCAGGTCTAAACTAGGTCTAAACAAGGTCTAAACCAGGTCTAAACTAGGTCTAAAACAAGGTCTAAAACCAGAAATAAACCAGAAATAAACCAGAAATAAACCAGGTCTAAACCAGGTCTAAACTAGGTCTAAACAAGGTCTAAAACCAGAAATAAACCAGAAATAAACCAGGTCTAAACCAGGTCTAAACAAGGTCTAAACTAGGTCTAAACCAGAAATAAACCAGAAATAAACTAGGTCTAAACCAGGTCCAAACCAGGACTAAACTAGAACTAAACCAGGTCTAAACTAGGTCTAAACCATGTCTAAAACCAGAAATAAACCAGGTCTAAACCAGGTCTAAACTAGGTCTAAACAAGGTCTGAACAAGGTCTAGACCAGGTCTAAACCAGGTCTAAACCAGAACTAAACCAGGTCTAAACCAGAACTAAACCAGAACTAAACCAGGTCTAAACTAGGTCTAAATTAGGACTAAAGCAGGACTACACCAGGTCCTGTCCTGTGGTGGAGCAGATGTGGAGATGATTGGTGGGGGCAGGAGGAGGGGTCAAAGTCACCTTCAGATCATAATGAGTCACTCCATCACGGAGAGAGAAAGAGGGAGAGGGGGCACAAAGGGAGAAAGAAAGAGTGAAGAGAGATAGGGATGAGAAAAGGGAGAAGTTAAAGAGAGGAGGAGAGAAAATGAGAGGGGGAGAGAGAGATGGAGAGAAGGTGAGAAAAATGAGGGAAGGTTAAAGAGAGAGGATATAAAGGAGGGAGAGGAGAGGGAGAGGAAAGAGAGAGAGAAAGATGGAGAAAAGGGGAGAGAGGGGTAGAGGAAAGAGGGAGAGAAAGATGGAGATAAGGGGAGAGGATGGGTGAAAGGGAAAGGGGGAGAAGATTAAGAGAAGAAGAGCAATAAAAGAGAGAAAGACAGAGAAAGGGACAGAAAATAGAAAGAGAGGGAGATGGAGAGAAAAAAACAGTGCAGGGAAGAGAGAGAGGGGGTGGAGAGAGAGGAGGGGAAGAGGGAGAGAGAAAGAGAGAGGAGGGGTAGAGAGCGAGGGGGAAAGAGAAAGAGAGGAGGGTGAGAGAGCGACGGGGAAGGGGGAAAGAGAGGTGGGAAGATAGAGAGAGAGGAGGGGAAGAGAGACGAGGGGGAGGAGGTCACACAGCAGCAGGAGATGAGGCTGATGATCCAATTCCCACAGTCCCTTTGCTCACACTGACTTTGTGCCTTTAGGCCTTGTGTTTTTCAAGGTGAATAGACAGAACATTGGATCAGCATGACGGGGATTGTTGTATCATCATTCGGAAAGTAAAAAAAAGACCTGGACAATTTGTGAAAAATTAATATATTTTTACCCCGATGAAATTAGATTAGATTTGGAATTTATGTCTGAAAATGGAGAGGAGGTGAAGCAGGTGCAGTGTTCTCCCACACACGGCCTCTGGGGGGCACCGTTGCCCGCTCCAAATTATAGTCATTATTCATCACCTTCATTTCGTCATTAATGCCACCGACTATGCCAAATCTCAAGTGGCACAGTGGTATAGCATGCCCTCCAACCAGAAGTGCATATGGCAGGTTTTCATGGTTTTCTAATTCTGACTTGGTCCTTCGACATTTGTCCTGAACACATCATCAAAACTACTGTGTAATTTAGACAGGTTTTGGATCCTGTTTACATTATGGTTGCTAGGTAACAGTTTTGGATACAATTATAAACTTCACCAAAAACTAGACAAGATGATGAGCCAAATCTAATGACGTTTACCATGTTTTAGTTCATTCAAAGTAGTCAAACCTGTCATCTGCAGTGAAGTGCCCAACTACACAAAATACTAGATTCAACACTAAAACTAGATACTAATTTGAGCAGGTATCGATACTTAAAAAAAAAGTCACATTCACAGGACAGACATGAACCTTTCTGAAAAACATACCTGGAGTTATGTTTTGTTTCATTCACACATGTTTGAGTAATCCTGCATTATTAGTCATTATTAGTCTGCATCTCATCAGCATCAACTGTCAAAACGCTCTGTTCCAAGTTAACATCTACCTTTGTGTTTGGTTCAGTAGAGACTTGCAATTCCAGGGCTGAATTCATCTAAATCACATGTGCCAAACTCAAGGCCTGGGGGCCAAATGTGGCCCGCCACGTCATTTTATGTGGCCCGCAAGAAGGTAAATTAAAAGGCAAAGTACGCAAAAGTTAGCCTTCAAGAAAAACAACAAATTTACAAGGCTGTAAAAGGCTGTTTTTGAAGCAGTGCTGAGAGTCTGTGAGCAGACTCAGGGGATACACAGGGGATGTCAGTTTATCAGGGGATACACAGTTATACAGACATGTAATATTTCAAACTTGAATAAGTAATAAATACAGAAAAAGAGTTATTTAACAAGTTAAAAGGTAGTTTAATTTATTTTATATGACATTTGGTTACATTTAGTGGCATTTATCCTGCATTACAGTGACATCTGGCCCTTGATGGCAGCCATTTTGCTGATGTGGCCCTCAGTGGAGCACTTCCTGTATTACAGCATGACATCACAAGGTGGAAGAGAGTGTTTTCTGTTTAAGAGAAGAACTCCACCTAAATATGCAGTGTTTGTGTGTTCAACAAAAGGAAACAAAATTAAACAAACAGATAAGTTTGTGATGAGGAAACAGCATTTAAACATAGATGAGAAAAGTGTAACACGGGCCCTTTAATGATCTGTGTGATTACTGTTTAGTGATAACGTGTAATGATGTCCTTACATGTCCAAGCTCTGATGGACAGCAGGACAAAAGCCTGTAAAATTCTTATATAAAGCAGTATTGTCCTCGTCCTCTGTTTAAATCGTCTGCCTCCGTCTCCTGTTTTGATGCAGACTGTCCAAACAAAGATGGCCGCCGCTCTCTTTGTAAACACTGGGATTTCTGACAGCTCCAAAGTGAAACTGAGCTAAAGGACGCACCCTACACAAAGGATATCACACACTCACAAAAATAACATGGTGACTTCAAATAAAGATACACTGTGTAACTTTGCATCTGTCTGTTTCCATGGAGATGTTATTGCTTTGCCTGGAATCTCCCAGTGTGGAATTAAACTTGTCTGTCTTGCATTTATTACTTTATTTACTATTCAGTCTGTTCATTGCTATTCACATGTTGTCCGCTGTCCCACTCCCCTCTGGGGAGTGTAATTGTTTCAGATGCCTGGCCGCTGACCGCCTCCTGATCGTTGGTGATGGCTGGACCCTAGATGCCCTCCTGACCGTCTGGTGATGGCTGGACCCTAGATGCCCTCCTGACCGTCCGGTGATGGCTGGACCCTAGATCGCCTCCTGATCGTCCAGTGATGGCCGAACTCTAGATCGCCTTGCCCGAATGGACTCTGGCCCTACAGACTTGAACTGGATGCGCCTTAGTCCTGGACACATCTATAGCCTGTCCGTCCATGGGAGTGGATCTCTCCTTCACTGTGGTTCTCCTCGAGGTTTCTCCTTTTCCCAATGGGTTTTTGGAGTTTTTTTTCCTTGCCGAGAAGGAGGGTCTAAGGACAGGGGATGTTCTGGAACAATTTGCTTGTCTGTTTCTAATTTGCTTGTCTGTTTCTGTTTCACTGTTGATTTTCTAATTCTGTTGGTTAATCAACTCTCATGTTCAGCCCTAAGAGGCGACTGCTGTCGTGATTTTGGGCTCTACAAAAATAAATTGAATTGAATTGAATTGAATTATTCAATTGCAAGTGTTTTTATTGCTGAATAAGAACACATGCATTTTGAGTGAGATTGCCTCCCCACAGATCTGACCTGTAACTTGGTCTGGTGGTGGTACTACTGCTGCTGCTACTGCTACTATTGCTACTACAATTACACTGAGCCGGCCCCAGCTTTCAAGGGGCCCCTAAGCTGAGTTTGTCTCTGGGGCCCCCAACAGCAGATGCCTCCTGGCTCAGCTGTTGGTGTAGCAAATATCTACTGCAGCCTATATTTTTGAGCCGGGCGTAGGTGAGGGCAGCTATGTGTTTACACCAGTGCAAGGACCCTTTATAATGTCAGTTTAAGCCCAAAATGTCTAGAATTTACAAAATCTTGACCCTCCTTAATTGTTTGTCTACATTTCTTGTGACTATGATAGTTGTGACATACTGGATGTTTTCAGGCTGATGTTGGTCATACACTGCCTGGCCAAAAAAAAAAGTTGTGACCTGGATTTAACTAAGCTGGTGATCTGGGGTTGCTGCAGTTGGTCAGGTCTAGGTTCAGCAACAGTCTGTGCTCAAAGAATGAGGTCAGCTGACTACCTGAATATACTGAATGACCAGGTATTCAATCAGTGGATGTTTTCTTCCCTGATGGCACAGAAATATTCCAAGATGACAATGCTAGAATTCATGGGGCTCAAATTGTGAAAGAGTGGTTCAGGGAGCTTCTCAGTCTTTCTGGGACCCAGAGAGGGGCCATTGTAAGCACCTTGACTAGCAGTATGTTGGTTGATACACTGGTGCAGAGGTGGGCAGGATCCGGATCACCCTGTCCTGGGCGTTCTGGATGTTGACTTTAATAACCAATTCCTGTTGTTTGGTCTGAACTGGCCTCTTCCTCTGGACCTTCTCGTGAGGGACTGGGTGTCTCTTTTAGTGATTCACTAAATCCTTCTTCCACACCTTCCTTGAGTTTTTCTCCCAGGGTTGACTGGGTTTTTGGAGTATTTTGAGGTATCCATCTTGGACCAAAGCCTGGATGATGTGGTTGTACTGTTGGACACTGGTGCTCCTTCTCTCCATCTCTGGAGAGCTCAGTGCAGACCAGTAGACCTTGTTATTTAGGAGACTTTCAGAAGTTATCAGGCAACCCCTTCCAGATATGATCTTCTCTGCCATGTTGTTTTTCACAAGCTTGGCAGGTGAGACAAAGGTTGGCACTGCACTGGCAGCACTACTGTTAAAACCTCCTCATTGGCGGTTTAGACTCTAAACCACCGTACTCTAAACTTTAGAGTATGGTGTTGGGTGCAATTGAATGGATGCCAGAAATTTCTTCTTACAAATTCAAACAAGGTATTTTTAAGTGCAGGTCAAGGAAACAGTAATAGACTGAACATGTTTTTCTGTTCTGTGTGTTATATGTATATTATATTATTTTCAATATAAATATATGGGCTTTTGGGGGCCCTAAGCAGCTGCTTAGTCTGCTCATGGGCTGGGCCGGCCCTGCTACTACTACTACCACTACTACTATTACTGCTGCTGCTGCTGCTGCTGCTGCTACTACTGCTACTACTAATACTACTAATATTACTGCTACTACCATTACTGCTAGTAGAACATTTTGGTTTCAGCCTGATTTGGATCATTCAGGAGCAGAGTGAATAAGCTAAACAATGAGAGCTTGTTCAAATATCTGTGTTTACTCAGAGAAGCCTCCAGCTGACAGTCTGAAACACAAATGTTCAAACACTTTACATGAGAAAGGAGGAGAGGAGGAGAGGAGGTGAGGAGGAAAGGAGGAGAGGAGGAGAGGAGGAGACAGTCGGAAACACAAATGTTCAAACACTTTACATGAGAGAGGAGGAGAGGAGGAGAGGAGGTGAGGAGGTGAGGAGGCTAGGAGGAGGAGAGAGGAGAAGGAGAGAGGGGGAGACAGTCCGAAGCACAAGCTCAAACACTACATGAGAGAGGAGGAGAGGAGGAGAGATGGAGAGATGCTTTATATGAGTTTATTTACAAAAGGAGAGATGGAAGGAGGACGAGAAGGTTCACAGGCTTTCAGAATATACAAAATCTAAACGGTTTTTCAAGGGATTTTACTTCTAACAGAGATAGTACTAAATCTTTAAACATTCTAAGTATTTCATATGATCTTATGAGATTGATTTCAAACATACATCTTCGACATGTGTCAATCTTGTGGATCTGTATGAGTTAAGATGGGCGTGATTGACAGGTGGATTAGCCAATCAGGGCCACTCATCAAATCAAATATGGCTGACAGAGGAAGCAGTTATTAGACTTATATCTTGTTTTTAAAGAGTTTTAACTGACTTTATATCACAGATTTTGTCTTTGAATGTGTCTTTACCTGTTCACTCATCCCCGTGCTGTCATCACGAGGATTTGAGGTTTAAGAAGCAGACGCTTTAAGAGCAGAGCTGGGGATTCCCGAGGCCTCTGTAGAGAGAGACACGTGTGCTTCAAATGGATTCAGAATTACAATAGTCAGAAAAGTGTTTCATATTTTACTTTTGATAATCTCGTCTGATACTTTGACTTGAGCAGTGCTGTCTGATGTTGCAAACAGGACCACACAGCGAGTGTATCCAGAGGAATTACAACAAAATTCTACTTCAAATACAATGTTTATCAGGGCGTTTCCACAGTATGGCATTAAAGAGGACCTCTTTTGTAAACTAGACTTTTCAGAGATTTTAACCATGTTATACTTGTTTTTCTCATTGAGCCTCTGGACTTTTATTTGGATTCATTTGTGCACGTTTGAGTAATCTTTATAAACTAATTTTTCTGATCAATGTGACATACGCATTTCCTTCTACAGTTTTATTTTCTTAATCAGTGATACTCGTAGGATTCAGCAGCACCGTGCAGTCATTTTGGTAAAAATGAAAAAAATGGGCTGCTCACTAGTGTGATGTGCAGCTGTCCATAGGGGGCGCTGACACCATACAGCGACATTTACGGCTCTCAGCTCCCATTGGGCACCACAGTTTTCCAACGCAGACGTCAGGGGACTTATTTTATTAAGTCACTTTAGATGCATATTGTGATTTAAAATGTGCACATTTACATAATGATCGACGGGTGTCACAGAGACACCAGCACAATATGTCTGTGTTAAATGTATGATGCACTTGTAGAACTGCACCATCATCTGGGCTGGAGCTTGGCTTACCTCTGCTGCCCTCTGCTGCCCTCTGCAGGAAGTACACCCTCTGCTGGTCCTTCTTGATTCGGAACTGATGGTGCTATCACTTCAGGTCTGAACATCCTAATTATTCACCCTGATGAGTTTATAAGAACTTTTTGCTACTCTCAGAGACTAGAATGGATTTTTTACTGTCACAGTCATGCTAACAGCGTCTAGCATGCTAACAGCACATCTGGAATCTTGCTCAAACTGGTAAATACGACTTCTGAACTGGAAGGTGATTCCCTCTTCACATAAATCGTTAAACAGTTAAGCTGTGATGTAATCCAACTGTAATCACTACAAGAAGTGCATGTGAGGTCGGCCAGCACACAAACAAAGTAAACACTCCACACAGGTTCAATGTGTGATGTTCATTGTGTAATTTAGAAAGTTAGAGACGTTTATTTAAGCTTTAAAGTCTTCGGGTGGCATTAGCTGTGTTGTTTACATACGAGTTCATTGGAATGCTCTGACTCTGAACTCGTACCGTTCAACTGGGAAATACCCCAGTTACAGTTGCCTGGAACAAAGAGGTTTGTGAATGAGCAAAATAGTTCAGACAGATGCAGACAGTACATGGAGGACTTATACGCTCACACTTTACTACATGAAAATGTCTGGTTCAGACTCTTTATTAGACTTGATTCATGCTGCCCACCTGTACCTGCACACCTGGTCTAGTCCTGGTCTAGTCCTGGTTCAGTCCTGGTCTAGTCCAGGTCTAGTCCTGGTCTAGTCCTGGTCTAGTCCTGGTTCAGTCCTGGTCTAATCCTGGTCTAGTCCTGGTTTAGTCCTGGTTCAGTCCTGGTCTAGTCCTACTTCAGTCCTGGTCTAGTCCTGGTCTAGTCCTCCTGGTTCACACAGGGACCTCTTTAGAGACTCTGTGTAGATCTGTTCAGACCTGACTAAATCACACTCACAGGAGATATACCATAAAACATCACATCATGGTTTGTGTTCAGCGTTACCATGACAACGCTCACACATCTTATTTAAAGGCACAGGTTTGTACAGGTCGGGGTACTCATTACATCACCGCACAAATAAACAAATACTGTCTCCAATGATCCTCAGTGTCTCAGAGGAGAGAGAGGAGAGAAGGAGAGAAAGGAGAGGGGACAGGAGGAGGAGAAGAGGAGGGAGAGAGGAAGGAGAGGAGGAGAGAAAGGAGAGGGGACAGGAGGAGAGGAGGAGGGGAGAGAGGAGAGAAGAGAAGGAGAGAAAGGAAGGGGACAGGAGGAGGAGGAGAGGGAGGGAGGAGAGGAGAGGAGAGAGAGAGAGAAAGACAGGGGACAGGAGGAGAGGAGGAGGGGAGAGAGGAGAGGAAAGGAGAGGAGAGAGGAGAGAGGAGGAGAGAAAGGAGAGGGGACAGGAGGAGAGGAGGAGGGGAGAGAGGAGAGGAGAGGAGGAGAGAAGAGAGAGGAGACAGGGGAGGAGGAGGAGGAGAGGAGGAAGGGAGAGGAGAGGAGAGAGGAGTGGATGAGAGAAAGGAGAGGGGACAGGGGGATTAGAGGGGAGGAGGAGAGAGTGGAGGGGAGAAGAAGAAGAGGAGAGAAAGGAGGAGAGAAAGGAGGAGGAAAGCAGGATAAGGAGAGGAGGGGGGGACGGGAGGAGGGGAGGAGACGAAGGTTATGTTCGATAATCCAAAAGTGCACAGTGAGCAATCTAGTTGTTGTCCGCTTTGGCCTCTGAGAGTTGTGGAAAGTGCTTATAAACTCATCTCTGTGAATAATTAGGATGTTCAGAATGCATAAGGGAAGTGAGGAATTGTTACAGCCCTAAGCCGTTCTTTTCTTTTGTTAGTATTTGCCTGTTATGTTTATTGTCTGTGACTGAATCTGTCTCCTTTCCTCCATGAAATACTTCCTGTGTGAGAGAAAGGAGGAGAACAGGGGGACATCGCTTGACATAGGCGCCGTGGCATAGGCTTGTCCCATTTCAGCATGGCCTTTCGCAGCCGACGGAGGCTGCACGGAGGAGCACCCTTCGTCGGCCGGGTCCTTTTAACGGTACTTCGTCTGCAGCTGTCTAACTGGGGACACGGCATTTGTGTGAAAGACCCTAGTTTTGTCTTGTTTTTATGTCTCTTTTTATTTTATACAGTTACGTCAATATCTTAGTCCACTTTTGTTACTTTGCCTTTTACAACTCTGTTCATTAAACTACTTCTTTATTTTACCATTTTTCCACCTGTTTTTGTTACTTCCCCTTCTGAGTCTAGACAAGCTGGGTCGTAACAGGAATAATTTTAGACCACTGCAAATTGTTTAAAATGAACTAGTTTGGTTTTTCATGTTTTTAACAATAAAAATCAG
This sequence comes from Periophthalmus modestus, assembly GCA_019594935.1. Classification (NCBI taxonomy): domain Eukaryota; kingdom Metazoa; phylum Chordata; class Actinopteri; order Gobiiformes; family Gobiidae; genus Periophthalmus; species Periophthalmus modestus. Next base: position 25,593,261 of record JAIEZT010000068.1, on the reverse strand, counting down.
GTCCAGAAACAGACAAGTTTGACATTTGAAAGTAATGTATGTAATGAATGTCTCTTTAGATTTCAACATTGTCCATAGAAGTTCACTCCTCCCATTCACTCTGCTCAGCTGCTCCTAGACCTGCCTAACCCCACATCCCAAATCCAGACCAAATCCACACCAAATCCTGGTCTAGTCCCCACACCGGTCCCAGATTAGTCCAGACTCCAGATCAGCAGCTGCCTGTGTGCTTTTGAGCCCGACATGTGTGTGGAGACCTCGCTTTTGTCCAGATGCCCTCCCACAGTCCGAAACACAATGTAGAGGAATGCAAAACACGGAGACAACAATGGAACAGACGGAGAGAGGAGGGAGGAGGGAATGAGAGGATGGGGAGATGGGAGAAAGGGAAGAGAGGGGGAAGGAGAGATAGAAAAGTTAACAGAATTATGGGTGAGAAAGAGAGAGGGAGAGAGGAGGGGAGAGAGAGAAAGAGGTAAAAAGAGAAAGAAAAGAGAGAAAGTGGGGGAAGAGGGAACGGGGGACAAGAGAGAGAGGGAGGGTAACAATGATTTATTTCTGCTGGTGCATGTTGGACTAAACCAAGTCTAAACCAGGACTAAACCATAACTAAACCAGGACTAAACCAGAACTAAACCAGGACTAAACCAGGACTGAACTAGAACTAAAACTGGGACTAAAATTGGGACTACAACCAGAACAAAAACATTTAAGTAAACTCAAAGATAGAACCTAAGATAGGTCTAATCTAGGACAAATTCAAGACTAAACCAAAGACTAAACCGGGACTAAACCAGGACTAAACCAGGACTAAACCAAGACTAAACTAGGACTAAACCAGGACTAAACCAAGACTAAACCAGGACTAAACCAGAACAAAACCAGAACTGAACCAGGACTGAATGAGGACTAATCCAGGACTAAACCAGGACTAAACCAGAACTAAACCAGGTCTAAACAAGGACTAAACCAAGCCTAAACCAGGACTAAACCAGGACAAAACCAGGACTAAACCAAGACTAAACCAGGACCTTCTCAGACCTTGTGTTTTTCCCCTGGGACAGATTAGTTTCGTGTGAAGCAGATGTTTAGATCATGTCCAGATGGAGCTCACAGACTGAAGGCACGCGTCTCTACCCCTCTCTCCCTCTTTCTAATCTCTGTCTTCTCTCTCTTCCCCCTTCCTTCCTCTCTCACTCTTTCTCTACCTCCTTTTTCCATACCCTGCCTCTCTCCCTCCTCCATATCCCTTTCTCTCTCCCCCTGCTTTCTCATCTTTCTCTCTCTACCCCTCTTCCTTCTCTGCCTCCATCTGCCTTCCTCCCTCTCTTCACCCCTTCATTTCTCTCTCTCTCAACTCCTCTACTCTCTTCTCTCTTCCCTTTCTCCTCTCTATTTCTCTGTCATTCTCCCTTCCTTCCTCTACTCGTCCCTCTACTCTCATCTCTCACTCCCTACTAATCTCTCCCTCCTCTCGTCTCTTTCCCTCCCTCTCTTCTTCCCTTCCCCTCTCCTGTGCCTGTTCCCTCCTCTCCTCTCCCTTCCTCCACAGTCTGCAGGAGATGGACAGATGTGAGAATTTGACCCTGTGAACACTAGAAACAAACAGAGCACCCTTTCACCTTTGACCTCAGCTGCAGAGCCACACGCTTCCACCACAACAACACAACAGGAGTCAACCCCACAACCTCCTGATGAGAGGGAGGAGACAGGATAACCACTCTGCCACCGTAACACAGGGAGGACATGCACACTGCACTCAGAGAGCTCAGAAGTCGAACCCACAACCTCCTGGTGAGAGGAAGGTAACGGAATAACCACTTTGCCACAGTAACACAGGAAGATCAGGAGTCGAACCCACAACCTCCTGGTGAGAGGGAGGAGACAGGATAACCACTCTGCCACCGTAATACAAGGAGGACATGCGCACTGCACTCAGAGAGATCAGGAATCGAACCCATAACCTCCTGGTGAGAGGAAGGAGACAACATAACCACTCTGCCACAGTAACGCAGGGAGATCAGAAGTCAAACCCACAACCTTCTGGTGAGAGGGAGGAAACATAACCACTCTGACACAGTAACAGGGAGATCAGAAGTCAAACCACAGGGAGAGGGAGGATCCAGGACAGTAACAGGGAGATCAGGAGTCAAACCCACAACCTCCTGGTAAGAAGGAAGAGATGGGATGACCACTCTGCCCTAGAAACACAGAGAGATGAGGAGTCAAACCCACAACCTCCTGGTGAGAGGGAGGAGACCACATAACCACTCTGCCACCGTAATATGAAACTGTGTGTTCTCTTCATTGACACAACAGGCTGCGGTTGCATAATTCCTGTCTGTAACTCTAAAAAGAACAAGAAAAAGAAAGTGAGAGAAGGAGGGAAAGAAAGAGAGGGAGAGAGGGGAAGAGAGAGAAAGATGGGGAGACAAGCAGGAGAGTGGGAGAGTGCTAGAGGAGAGAGAGAGAAAGAGAGAGAGAGGAAGAGAAAGGAGGGGAAGGGGAGGAAGGGGGAGGAAGAGAAAAAAAATATAGATACAGAGATGTACAGAGAGAGAGAGAGAGAGAGAGAGAGAGAGAGAGAGAGAGAGAGAGAGAGAGAGAGAGAGAGAGAGAGAGAGAGAGAGCAAATCTAAAGCCACAGTGATGAATGTGACTCTATCAGAGCCGCTTTTAACTCTATGATTTTCTGTGATGAGGAACAATAGAAACTTGACCTCTGCCCTCAGCTGCAGAGCCACAAATCACAACAGGAGTCGAACCTGCAACCTCCTGATGAGAGGGAGGTTCAACAGCTCCAGTAATGCAGGCAGAACATGCACACTCCACTCAAAGAATCAGGACTCGATCAGGACACAGCCTCTATGTTTATTTAAAACTACCCACAACCAAATATGTATCCTTTCAGAGGGAGGACACAGCCTCAGTATGTTTATTTAAAACTATGTATTCTTCCAAATATGTATCCTTTCATTTCTATCACATGTGATCTAGTGTTTCCCATCCACTAAAACCAAACTAAGACCAAACCAGGACTAAACCAGGTCTAAACAAGGTCTAAATTAGGAATAATCCAGGACTAAACAAGGTCTAAACCAGGACTAAACCAGGACCAAACCAGGTCTCTAAGAACAGGGACTAAACCAGGTCTAAACCACCAAACCAGGTCTAAACCAGGTCTAAACTAGAACTAATCCAGGAACACAAGGTCTGAACTAGAACTAATCCAGGTCTAAACAAGGTCTAAACCATGACTAAACCAGGTCTAAACGTGGTGTCAGGTCTGTGGGTTGTGCTCCTGTATTCCCCGGGAGACACACTTCCTGTCTGCTGCCTGTTTCTGCTCTTCTGAATATTTATAAAGCCGATGTATTTATGGAATCTGATGCATATTCCACAGAATTAGAGAAACTGGAGCAGGAGCCGACCTCGACCAAAACACTTCGAAAAATAATGATAACGAGGCTGATAATTATTTAAAAATGTGTTTGTGCTGCTTTTGATCAGCGAACGAAACACTCAGCTCAAAAGGGTTTTAATTAACAGAAACTGTGAAGTGTGTGTGTGACCTCTATCTAGAACCAGGAACAATGAGCAAACCAGGACTAAACCAGAACTAAACCAGGATGAAACCAGGACTAAACCAGAACTAAACCAGGACTACACCAGGGACTAAACCACAGACTAAACAAGGAATAAGGCAGGGACAAAACCAACACTAAAGCAGGACTAAACCAGGGATTAAATTAGGGACTAAACCAGGACTAAACCAGGGACAAAACCAGGACTAGATTAGAATTAAACCAGGACTAATCTGGGTCTAAACCAAGACTGAACCAGGACTAAAGGAAGAACCTTGCATATGAAGCCCAGACTGTTTCCATACATTATATTTAGCCCTAATTATCATCAGCAGACTGCACTAATGAGGCCCTAAGGAGCCACTGGCCAAGAGGAGTTCAGGACTAAACAGGACTAAACCAGGACTAAAACAGGTCTAATCAGGACTGAACCAGGACTAAGTAAAGACTAAACCAGGACTAAACCAGGTCTAATCAGGACTGAACCAGGACTAAACCAGGACTAAACCAGGACTAAACCAGGACTAAACCAGGACTAAACAGGACTGAATCACGACTAAACCAGGACTGAACCAGATATAAAAAGTTTTCTTTCTCTCTCTTTTTTTTTTTGTTTATATTTTAATGAACATTTTTCATGATTACAGTATTTTCCAGAATATGCATATATACATACATTTGTTTTTTCCCCCTCTCTTTTCCCTCTGTCCCGTTTCCTCTCATGCTCTTCTTTTTTTCTTCTCTACACTATCAGCAGAGGGGCACTAGAGGAACATGGTAACTCACCCACTCACCCCTCACCATCTCTGCTATAGCTCACCGCAATAATCTCCCTGTCCTCCCTCCATCCCTTCCTCTCTCTCCTCTGTCTCTCTCTCCCTCCTCTTGTCGCTTTTTCCCTTTCTCTCATCCTCCTCCCTCTTTCTCTAGACTTCCAGCAGAGGGGCTTTAGAGGAGCACGTATCCCACTCAGCCCTCTCCGTCTCTGGTATAACTTGCCTCCATGATCCCTGTGCTTTTCTGGAGGTTCTCTAGATCTCCACCCTCCATATTTCTCTTCTTCTCTCTCTCCTTCGTCTCTATCTTTATCTTCCTCCTCCTCCCTCTTTTCTCTGTCTCTTTCCTCTCCCTCCTCTCTCCTCCTCCTACTCTTTTTCTTTAGACTTCCAGCAGAGGAGCTTTGGATGAACATGGACCTCACTGTCTGCTGTACAGCTCAGCTCTGTGGTCTCTGCATTCTCCTAGACGTTCTCTCTCCATTTCTCGTCTCTCCCTCCCTCTTCTTCCTGTCTTTCTCTTATCTGTGGCTCTCTTCTCCCTTACTCTCCTCTGTATCTCTGTTCTCCATCTCCTCTCTTCCCCCCCTCTCTCTCTCCTCCTCTCTCTATTTAGACTTCCAGCAGAGGAGCTTTAGAGGAACACTGTAACCCACTCCGCCCTCACTGTCTTCGGTATAACTCTGCTTCATGGTCCCTGTGGGCTTCTGGAAGTGCTCTGGTTAAACCCGGATTAACCAAGTCAGATAGAAGAGCTTAAAGAAATCTGAAGGTTTGATGGAGAATGGAGTGAGAGAGAGATCGAGAAAGGAAGAGAGGGGAAGGAGAAAGTAAAAGATAAAAAATACAATGTTTAAGAGGATTATTTAAATGGTTGAACGTATACACTCAAAATAGAGAAGTATAATACAGAAGAGATACTGCACATACAGAGCATCGAGGACTCAGGACTGACACGAACATTTACACACAGGAAGCACTAAATACAAGATTCAGTTTTTACTTTTTGTGTTTCTGTATTTTTGTGTTTTCATGCTTTGTGTTTCTGTGTTTTTGTGTTTCCTTGTTTCTGTGTTTCTTTGTTTCTGTGTTCGTATAATTTTGTGTTTCTGTGTTTGTGTGTTTTTGGATTCACAATCCTGAAAGTACCAAACCAGTAATAGTAGAAGTAGTAGTAGTACTAATAATAGTAGTAGTAGTAATAGTAATAGTAGTATTGAGAGCGCATGGAGGAATATTAGTATAGTGTAATTGTTAGTTGACTTCTCTTAATGCAGATGTCATTGTTTTGCATGGAAAGTTCCATAATGTGACATTAAAATGATCTCTTGCAGTTATTAAATTACAAATGTATTTACTGCTCAAAAATGCCTTGAAAACCATGTGACCAGCTCTCCTCTCCATAGATCTGACCTGTAACTTGCCCTGGTGGCGTGACCTGCTTGTCTCCATGGAGATAGATCAGTTTAATGCTACACTGTGGAGCAAGTGTAGAAAAAAAAAAATAAAAATTAAAGGGGCAGGTACATACATTCATTTTCATTCCTTTTTGACCCATCGTCGTCTGAAAATCAGTTCCTGTCCAGTCTCTCGTGTGTGTTCAAGCTGTCAGTGACTTTTGATTATCATTAATTCCTCGTTTTGTTCTCGTTTACACCGGTCCACTTAACAGAAGAGTCACAGCTGTTATAAAGGTCCCTCCCTCATGAACAAACACGAGGCTAACGCTAATGAGCAACAGAGTGAGCGTTAACAAGGGGGCGAGTTTTATTTAACGAGCTGACACTCCCAGACCAGAGAGATGGCTCTGAAATGGTTTGGCTTTGTGATAACAAACATAACAGATATAAGACAAAAGGAGCAGACAGAACAGAAGGGAGGCTCCTTCTGCCTCACAGGGGTAACACAGAGGGATGCACTTCTTATAGAATGATAGAGCTGATTTGAAGTAAAAATGAAAATCAGGATACAAACCCAGTTCAATAAAACAATATATATATTTGCATTACAGGTCAGATCTGTGGAGAGGCGAGCCCACTCACAATAAAAGATGAAGGTTTTTTCAAGGTATTTTTCCCCTAATAAAATGGTGGATGGACAAGTTTCACGCCATATGGCCCGGGGGCCAAATGCGGCCCGCAGACCAATTTTTCTTGGCCCTCAAGCTTCAAGGTGAATTGGCCCATATTACCTTAAACAGTACTTTTTACTGTATATTTCTGAAAATGTACTTTAACATGCTCATATCAAATATTTAATATGTCCCACTGAGGATGTAAGCATGAATAAAGGTCTAGTGGTTCAGTCTAACTTGTAATAATAACACAGATTTGAAGTATTCACTGTATTGGTGACCAGTCTATGGCCCTCATTCGGCCCTCAGCTTTGTCTGTCTTTTTATATGTGGCCCTTAGTGAGAAAAGTTTGGACACCGCTGGCATATAGTGAAATATTGCAGTAAAGCACTGACATCTGCATGGGCACACGCAGGTAGTGCACTCTCCACCAGAAAAGCAGGTTTAAAACACATTTCATTCATGTTCCATTATGGGATCTATAGCAGCAGGTCATATATTACACTTTTGTACTTTAGAACATTGTGTAGATGTAATATAAAGGTAAAGGTTTAACTCTGCTTTTTTGTTTAACTTGAATGGTTTGGTCTGTGTTATCTCAGAAGGACACGTACACCTGAACACACACACCTCCAGGTCTAAGAGATGTTCTGCAGACAGAGCTGTTTTGGAACCAGGAACTTTTAAAGATGTGACAGCAGTGAGAGTAGGTGCCATTTATCATGCACAACAATGACCTCGGAAATTATCTTTAAAGGTTCTATGTCAAACAAAACTCTTGTGAGCTTTAAGTCATGTGAAAATGTTCTTACCTCCACAAAAACATGCCTGGAGTTGTGTTTTGTTTCATTCACACATGTTTCAGTAACTCTATTATTGGTCTTTCTATATTTCCAAAGCCCAAAACGCTCTGTTCCACCTTGTGATGTCATGAAGTGGTAGTTTTCAAGTTCACAGCTCCTTTTACTTTTAGTTCAGTAGAGATGGGCAAGTCAAGGGTTGAAATGATCCAAATGATTCTAGTGAAGGTGTGTGGAGTTTAAAAAGACAGTGGAGCACTTCCTGTATTAACACATGACATCTCAAGGTGGAACAGAGTGTTTTCAGTTTGAGAGAAGAACTCTAAATATGCAGGCCTAAATATGCAGGAGTTCTGTGTTAAACATGTGTGAATGAAACAAAACACAACTCCAGGTCTGTTTGTGATGAGGAAATAGCGTTCAGAGATCAGAAAAAAGAAGAAGAAAACATGGGCCCTTTAAATATTTAAACTGTACCAAAAATCTAGCCAAGAAATTAGACTTGTCCATTTTACCCACAGAAATAAGTAAATAAAAAACATGTAAAAATAAAATGTGTAATAAATGTAACATGATCTGATGTACTGACTACTACAGGAAGAGGAGGCAGATTTTTTTTTTTTTGCTCTCACCTGTTCCTCTCTTTCCTACAGGGCATCCGTCCATTCTTGTGTCTGTCTCACTCCTCCGCCTCTTCCTCTTCTCCTCCTCTGCTCTCTGACTCTGCTCCGAGCCCCAAAACACCCACAATCCTCTAGTGTCTGTGGGGTTAGCTCGCTTAGCTTTAGCCACGGGGCCCTATACTGTAAAAAAAAAAAACAAAAAAACAAAAATGGCTACATAAACTGTTTCTTAAAGGCATAGTACTTTGCCTTGGCTAGATCTGGGCATGGTAGAGCATCCAAGTCATCTCTCGCTAATTTACCAAGTGTAAAATAACACCACAGTACAACTTTACACCTATCTCCTTGGAAACAAACATATGACGCAGAGTAAGAATGTATTTCAGTGTATTTTTTGAGCAGTAAATACACATGTAATTGAATAAATGGAAACTAGATATGTTTAATGGCATACTGTGGAACATTACAGGCAAAGCAATAACATCTCCATGGAGACAAGCAGGTGCGCCAGCTGAGAAAAGTTACTCATACAGATCAAAACTGATGTTTTTGCAGTGTGTCTTTGGAGTATAGTTTTGTTAGCTCAGTTAGCATTAGCCTGGGGCTGTTAGCTGCTGATGTGTCCAGTGTAGATCTCCATGGAGACACCCACAAGCCTCCCACACTCCTCCCACACATCCCTCCATCCACGTATCCCTCTATCCATGCGTCGATCCATCTTTTGTCCAAGTGTCTGTCTGTTCCAGTGTTTGGAAACAGATCGGGGAGCTCCTGGCCTCGGGCCCCAGAAAATACCAACATCCACACAAAAATAAAGACATGAAATATAAAATGAAATACAGAAATGATGTAGTGCTTGAGGAGAGAAAGACGAGGGGAGAGACGAGGAGAAAGAGACAAAGAGAAAAACGAGGAGAGCAGTGACGTGCAGTTGGGGGAAGCGGGGGAGAGGCAGGGAAAAAATTACATAAAATGGTTATATTTATCCAATGATTTGTACTATAAAGATACTTTCTATTTAATTTTGCAATTTGAATATTTTTTTAATTCAAAATCACAGAATTTTTACGTTTACCGTTGAAATACTGAGAAGAGACGTGCAGAGAGAGACAGGGGAGAGGAACGAGGGGAGAGACGAGGGGAGAGACGAGGAGAGAGACGAAGAGAGAGACGAAGAGAGATGAAGAGAGAGACGAGGAGAGAGATGAGGACAGACACAAGGAGAAACAGAAAAACGAGGAAGAAGAGGAGGAGAAAGAGAGAGAGATGAGCAGAGAGAGAAAAAGACAATGAGAAACACACACAGAGAGAAAAGAGAGACAAGGAGAGAAACGAGGAGAGAGATGAGGAGAAACAGAGAGAGACGAGGAGAGAGATGAGGAGACAGATGAGGAGAGAGACGAGGAGAGAGACGAGCGGAGAGACGAGGAGAGAGACGAGGACAAACGAGGACAGAGACGAGGAGAAACAGAGAAATGAGGAAGGAGATGAGGAGGAAGAGAGAGAGATGAACAGAGAGAGAGAGAGAGAGAGAAGAGAGACAAGGAGAGAAATGAGGAGAGAGATGAGGAGAAACAGACAGAGAAGAGGAGAGAGATGAGGAGAGAGAGAAAACACAAGGAGAAAGAGAGATGATGAGAGAGAACACGGGAGAAGAGCAGGTCAGAGCCAGTATTGTAAATAAAACTGGATTTTAGAGGCCCATACAAAACTAGTAATTCAACCATTTCCTTAGATTTTTTCCTGATGACTTTTGTCTACAGGAGATGATTGTCCAGGATTTTGGACTCTAAAGTCACATTAACTTTTGGATTTCTTGTTTTAAGACTTACTGTATAAAAACTCTTTAAAGGTTACTAGAAAAAAAAAACTGAAGGCAAAAGTGACGTGGAACAATGTCATTTTAGATGCGCCACGTGGACGAACCTCAGAATGTAAAAAGTAAAGGGGGAGCATAGATACGTGAGTGACATGAGATCGAGTTATAAGGATTTTTGATGGATTCATTTTATGTACAGAATGTCATGAATCATGGCCCACTTCACTTTCCCTTCAGTAACAATCAGAAAATTAATAGTATAGTATGGATAAATGGACTTTAAAAACCCAGGGGAGCTCTTCTGGATCTCCGCCTGATGACATCACGAGGTGGGACAGAGCGTTTTGAGCTTGTGTTGTAATGACACATAAAAAGTCTGTAAAATGTCGTTACGTAAAAGGCCTTGTGCTGCTTTTCACCTTCTGTTTCATACCTTCTGAGATGAGATTACTCCTCTTTCTCCTCCTCTGCATCCATCCTTCATCCCTGCATCTCTCCCAGTCGCTTTACCTATCCCCCTCTCCATCTCTCTCCTCTTACTCTCTCTCTTTTATCTCTCATCTCCTCTGCCCGTCTCTACACACCTCTCTTCTCTTTCTCTCTCTTCATCTCTCTCCTCCCTTGTACCCCATCTCCTCATTCTCTACTCCATCCCTCCACTATTTCTTTCTATTCATCTACACCTCCCTCTTTCTCTCTTCTCTCTCCACACTCACTATCCCTTCATCTCTCTCTCTTCATCTCTTTCCATCTCTCTCTCCTCTCTCTGGATTACTTTTCCAAATGTCTCTGTAATCTGCACATGTGATTTCAAACAATGATTTTTACACATTTACGTAACAGGTTTAAGAGACTCATGACCTCAGAGAGAAAGCGGGCGATAGGGATGTGAAAAGTCTCGAAATTCAGATAGTAATCGATACAAAAATACCCATGGACCACTATGAACCTACCTGGATGACTGAGGGATTACACAGATATAAAGACACGTGGGAATATAATAGAAAGTACTACAGTTTAATGAAGAAAATCTCATTATATTGTCTAAATTTTCATTGTAGTGTCAGAATTGGTATCGAGTATCGAGTCTATTCTTTAGTATTGAAATGAACAGGAAGTCAAGTTTGTATTATGAAGCAGTTTCAGATCAATATTGTCGTTTACAGTGAATAAAATGTAAAACTGTGATCTACATGTGAATTACTTTAATCCCAAATACCTGCACAAACCTTAACATGATTTTAAAGCACAAATCTGAGCAAAATGTGTCTTGCTCCATTATAGATATATAGTATGAGCAAGTCTGTACACTGTCTGCATCAAATTCAGAGCGTTTTACTGTCCAATAATCAGGAAGTGCGCTGTTAGCATGCTAGTTATTAGCTATACTGTTACGGTCTGATCCCGTTTTTGTTTTCGGCCTCGCCTCCACCCGTCCTGATCCATCCACCAGCTGATGACCGGCAACTGGCCCGCGGTAATCATCTGGGGGATAAAAGCCCAGACCAGATCAGAGTCCAGTGGGTCCTCTGCTGCACCCACTTTTCAGTTAGTCATAGTTTTTTTTTTGTATTGCTCGATTATTTAATGAGTACACATTTTTTGAGTAACATTTTTGTAAAAATAAATCTTATTTATCGTTTTGACCACCTCTCCACGGTCCTGTTTTTGTTCTACGCCTGGTTTTACATCTTTTCGTTACTTGCCACCACCCCCAGACCAAGAGGCACGTAACATTTACAGTCACGACACAACTCTTGTCTCTGAAAGTTGTGAAAAGTGCTTATAAACTCATCTCTGTGAGTAAGTAGGCTGTCCAGAAACCATAAGATAAGTGAGGAATAACTTTGGACTACTGCAATTGGTTTAAAATGAACCAATTCGGTTTTTCATCTTTTTAAGAAACAAAGACTTTGGGGTTTTTCACACTGTTTATTCTTGAACAACATCAGAGCCACAGGAAGTGAGGGCAGATGGTTGGAACAACTTCCTGTGATAACACTAATGTAGGAAACAGGATTAGGAGCAGAGGATGCAGAGGAAAGGCTCAGAGGGGCAAAGGATGCAGAGGAGAGGGTCAGAGGAGAAGAGGATGAAGAGGAGAGGGTCAGAGGAGCAGAGAGAGGGTCAGAGGAGCAGCAGGAGAGAGGTCAGAGGAGCAGAGGAGAGGGTCAGAGGGTCAGAGGAGCAGAGGAGAGGGTCAGAGGAGCAGGGGATGCAGAGGAGAGGGTCAGAGGAGCAAAGGATGAAGAGTCAGAGGAGCAGAGGAGAGGGTCAGAGGAGCAGAGGAGAGGGTCAGAGGGAGCAAAGGATGCAAAGGAGAGGGTCAGAGGAGCAGAGGATACAGAGGAGAGGGTCAGAGGAGCAGAGGATGAAGAGGAGGGGGTCAGAGGAGCAGAGGAGAGGGGTCAGAGGAGCAGAGGATACAGAAGGGGCGGGTCAGAGGAGAGCAGAGGATGCAGAGGAGAGGGTCAGAGGAGCAGAGGATGAAGAGGAGGGGGTCAGAGGAGCAGAGGATAGAGAGGGAGAGAGTCAGAGGAGCAGAGGATGAAGAGGAGAGAGGGTCAGAGGAGCAGAGATGAAGAGTCCAGAGGAGCAGAGGAGAAGGTTTAATTGGACATTAAACATTGATCTTGAAGTTAATTGAAGTAGAAACAAAACTTGGCAATAAGTAAGTCTAAATAAGCACAAGCTAATTAGAGAGGGAAATTAATGAGGACAGGAGAGATTAAAGGTACAGACCTGAGGACATAAGCAGGAAGGAAAGGAAACAAGGTGGTATAACAAGCAATAGGATCAGCCCAAAGCATTTTTATGAGCCAAAAAAAACTAAAACACTAAATTATCTCCTAATTAAAAGTTATCAAAAAGATTCACAAATGTTTATCGCCTTAGTGACAAGATCCATAGTCCCGCTGTATTTATCCAACCACACCACAACATCTGGGAGGGCATCTGACACACCACAGCATCTGCAGAGTAACTACAGACATTTGACCTGCCCCCGTTTCTGTGCAACTCTACTGGGATACAGGAGGATGGGAGGGCATCTGACACACTGGGATACAGGAGGATGGGAGGGGGCATCTGAATGGGGATACAAAAAGGTGATGATCACACAGTTTAGGATGGGAGGGCAGTTGACACACTGGGATACAAGAGGAAAAGGGCATCTGACACACTGGGATATAGGAGGATGCGAGGGCATCTGGATGGCACAAAAAGATGGACACACGGTTTAGTTTTCACAGTTTATTTTACTGGCACAAGGCAAAAACATCTGCATTCGATGAAACATTTTGACAAAGCAGCCCAGTCTATTCCATCTGAAAATGTCCAAACAAAAAAATCAAACTGACACTCGCTAAACTCAAGTGTGTAAAATATATTAGTCCATTTTAAACAGTAAACAAAACACTCTTACCTATCACACCAAAATATATATATAAAAAAAAAAAATTTGGCACATTTTGGAAAGTCAAAAATTAGCCAACTGCTTGTTTCCATGGAGATGTTTTTATTTTGCCTGGAATTTTCTACAGCACGAGCCTAATACGGGCCCTTTAAAGCCCCTGTACCTGATGCTCTCCCGTGTGTTCTGTCCCAGCACAGATGTCTTGCATGAGCAGCTCTTGAGGTCTGATATAATCCAATAATCAGGAAGTGCGTGTTAGCATGCTAGTGAGGAATAACTGTGGACCACTGCAAACGGTTTAAAATGAACTAATGAACTTTAAGACGGTAAAAATCAGGTACGGAGACTTTCATTTAAACTGCACAATCTTCATCTCTTCTTCGTCTTAGTTGAAGTGTAAACAGTTCCTTTTCTTATTTAAGTCTAATTAAATCCCAGATATCTTGTTCCATTGAGAAATAATAGTTTTACTCAAGTCCAGATACTAGTGTGGTTCATTCTAGTTCTATTCACTTACCCAATGTACCGTTTGTGTCACTTTGGAAAAACAATACAGATTTAATACATTTTAATTGCAAAATGTCAAATCAAATTTCCAACCAACAACTTCACATCAAAATTAATCTTATAACACTCCAAAAATGTTAAACTTAAAGAGGAGGTATTTTACTTTTATGGGGTATTAGCTGCTAGCACGTAATACATTTAGATCACTATGTTACCTTTGTTTTGAAAATGCTATATCCATTGTAAGTTTTATGTTCATTTTTGACGCTCTGAGTCTCCCTTCCATTTGCTCTCTGTGCTAAGTCACTTCCCCTTCAGAGCGCTATCAGAACACAATCAGTGTGCATCCCACTAATGAAACTCAGGTTTGTATCATGTTTTTGTATATTTATGGAAAATTGTCAGGTGGGAGCATGGGTGACGTAGGCTTATGGGTGGAGCCTTGTACAAAATCTTACAGATAACGGGTTCGAGTAGGATCCGGGAGAGATCGCTACATTACTCAAACATGCATGGATGACATCTACAACCTCTTCAAGCATGTTTTTGACCAGGGAACAACGTTAGAACATGGTAGAAAAAAAAATCTATTTTGCACTATACCCCCTCTTTAATTTCAGGCACCAAGAGACAGTTGTTAATACATTTCCTAAGCAAAAATGAAGCAGCAGTAATGTAGTAATAATAATAAATAGTTGTTTTTTCCTGATTGTTCAAAGCTGGAGTTGGGGAACACTTAAGGCACAAAGTGCAACTCACAATCACATCATTTTGTTATGATTTTGTAGCATTTTCAGGATCTGTTAGGATGTAAACATATTGTAAGAAAAAGCAATAAAAAAAAAAAATAGTAGAGAACAAAATCAATACATTGGAACTTTCCTGGTAAAGGGTCCGCCACCTGCGTGTTCACAATATGGCATTAAACTTTTATATCTTGAATTTAATCAGTTACATACATTTTTGTTGACAAAAAGATAGAGAATATTAATGCCATACTGCCATAGACTGTATATATAAATGGACCTAGCTAACCTGCTAGCCACCACATTCCAAACAGGAAATGAGCATGGATGCACGGGGCTCCATTGACACTGGCTCCAGTTCACTTTCTATTGACAAATCATGGGCCTCTCTCTGTAACTGCTGTCGTCATTTTGGTCTTAAATGTTGGTATTGACCTGCTCTATATGATCCTGTTTTTATCTCACTAATTGGCTGGAGCTGGGCACTGTGGGTGACGTCACTCTCTTAATACTCTTCTATACAGTCTATGTGTACTTTAGAACATCACAGGCAAAGCAATAACATCTTCCTGGAGACAAGCAGGTGGCAGACTCTCCCCTTGAACTAGTTACAGTGCAGAAATTTCACTTTAAGCTCTTATTTGGAAAATAGCCCTGCAGGTTCATTTTAAGTTAGCTCTTTTTGCAGCATCAAATTTTACATTTATTCCCCAAATGAGCAATAAATTGTGTTCACATTAAAGAATCTGATGATGTTATAAACTCAGACTTATACAAGTCTATAAGAGTCTATATAAATCTATAGAAGTCTATAGAAGTCTATATAAATCTATAGAAGTCTATATAAATCTATAGACGTCTATAACTCTATTGGAGATTAAGCTATTAATTAAACTACATATTGAGCTTAAAGTCCTTTAAGCTGACAACAGTCACGTCTTTGGGATTGAATAATGGCACCACTTTCTGAAGATATTGTGAAAAAATCACTTTTGTTTGTATTTAAAGTGAGAGCGAAGATGCTGAACTTTGTGCCAGTTTTTGTGCCATGTGGATAGGGCCAGTAATTACAGAGATATTAACCATAAACCAGGTCAACACATCTGCATCTGACAGTTACACAGCTCCACCTGAGGATCTGACCAGTCTCAGCTCAGGTTAAACTATAGTGTTTTTAAGTATGACGTCACTTCTGGGTCCATCAGCTGGTTAAAAAGAATGAACATGTTTACAGTTTCCTCTTTTAGCAATGACATGGCTCACCTTAAAAAGAGATTGCAGTCGTTTAAAGCTAACAACGCTCTAAGCATGGATCTATGGTGAGAGTACATGGGAGGTACAGGTAAGCAGCATGGCTAGGCAAAGCTAGCATTAGCAGTGAGCTGCAGTTGGTGAGATATACACACTGGAAATTGTATGTTAGACCCAGAAGTGACATCATCACTTAACAACTTTACTTTGCATTTCAATCAAAAATATCAACAGACTATTCAATTTCCAGCAGCGTATTGTTAGTGTATTTTCATTTTAAATAACTATTCAGATTTAAGGTTAATTTAACGTACATTATTTTTGTAGTGCAGATCCCTAAACTTAGAGGTTGTTCCTATGGCGACCACAGTTCAAGTCATTCCTTATATTACATTATAAATACTATGCTTGGTTTTTATGTGCGACAAAACAAAATGGCTGCCAGGTTAAGCAGCTTCATGTCAGTTCTTCTTTCATGAGTTCATCTTTTTTGTGCATTTAGTTCAAGTCCATGAGTTAGTCAGCAGCAGCAGCAGATGAGAGGAAAAGAGGGGGAGAGAGGGGAGACAAGGAGGAGGGAAGGAGGAGGAGAGAGGGAGAGAGGAGAGAGAGAAACGGAGGAGAGAGAGGGAGAAGAGGTGGGACAAGAAAGGAGAGGAAGTGCAAGAGAAGAGGAGGAAGAGAGTGAGAGAAAGAGAGGAGGAAGAGAAGAGTGAGGGAGAGAGGGAAGAAAGGAGAGAGGGAGGGAAAGGCTAATAATCGTCATAGTCTCCATCTGATCCATAACCTGAAACACAGAAGACAGAAGAATACATTTAGTATTTTTAAACAATTTCTATGTAAAGCTGCACAGCTGTAAATTTTCTTATTCCAGAAATATCACCTGCTTGTCTCCATGGAGATGACATTGATTTGCTTGAAAAGTTCCACAAGATGGCATTAAACGTATGCATATAGCATTTACAGTATTCGAATACAGGAGTTTATAATGCTCAAATTGAAAAGCATACATTCTGACCATGAGCGACTTGTCTTCACAGATCTGACTTGTAACTTGGCCTGGACATGGTTATGTTTTATTCCATACTGTGGAACATTCCAGGACAAACACAAATCTACATGGAGACAACCAAGTGACACTACCAGGTCAGGTTACAGGTCAGATCTGTGGAGAGGCCACCACACTCAAAGCAAGAATGCATGTTTTTTCAAGGTACTTTTGAGCAATAAGAACAAGATGGTTACGTTTAATGCCTCCCCTGGACGACTGAAGGATTACACAGATATAAGGCCACATGGGAGGAGAAAAGAACTACGACCATAAAATGCTGAAAATGACATTTCACTGCTAAATACAGAGTTGTCGTGTCACTCACCAGTGGCTCCCAGCAGCTCCATGGCGCTCACACAGCCCGCCTCCTCTTCCTCCTCTTCCTCCTCCTCTGGCTCCTCCTCGTACACCACAGGGCCGCTCTCCACCAAGGCATCACTCGAAGAGGAGACGGCCACCGGGAGAGGGAGACCCGCTTCTACTGCCCCCTACAGGACACAACACACAAGAGATTATTCTGTCTTCTCCTCTCATAAGGAGGTTGTGGGTTAGACTCCTGAGTCGAGTGTGCATGAAATTAGTAGTTGTGAGAGCAGAGGATGCAGGAGAGAGGGTCAGAGGGGAAAGTTAGATGGAGCTGTTATGAAAGCCATAACAGAGCAGAGGACGCAGAGGAGGAGAGGGTCAGATAGAGCAGAGGATGCAGAGGATGCAGAGGAGAGGGTCAAACAAAGTTTAGATTAGTAGAACTGTTGACTTGGCAAAGTAACTTCCATCTTCTCTATTTGAACTTTTGCTCGAACAATAGACTATAAATATAGTAAAAACCTTAAGGCACAGAATTGTTCCTGTTATCTTAAATATTTAAAAGAAACTCTCTCTATT
Source organism: Periophthalmus modestus (assembly GCA_019594935.1). Lineage (NCBI taxonomy): Eukaryota > Metazoa > Chordata > Actinopteri > Gobiiformes > Gobiidae > Periophthalmus > Periophthalmus modestus. The sequence continues at coordinate 25,575,729 of JAIEZT010000068.1, read as the reverse complement.
ATCATGCATTAAGGCAATCCAGGAAATCCGTGTTTGGTCACACGTGTACGTATCATCAAAGCGTGACGCCGGTTTCGTAATTAGCTTAGCGTTAGCAGGACAGTGAAATGCAGCGTCTACAGTTTAAACAAAGGCAGATTTTGCCTGGAGCTCAGAGTCTCCTTCAGATCTAAAACGGCGTGGAATTATAACGGTTCTGGGTCAAAAAGGGAAGGGTGAAGACTACAGCAGGGAGAAAGGAGGAGGAGGAGAGGAGGTAGGGACAGAGAGGAGAGAAGTGATGAGTACAGCACTAATAAAAATGAGGTGCTGATCTGTGGATAGTGGGATCGGGGAGACTGAGATGACGTCTGCGAGAACCAGAAGAGATTTGGATTCAATGTACAATAATCAGTTCAAGTCACTATTCAGGTCACGTAGATTTGTTTAACTTTTTAGAATTTTGTGATGTGATTTTATTTTATTTATTTTTATTTTTAAGACATCATCACATTTAAACTGGGTGTACAGTTTCATCCCAATCAAAGAATATAACCAAAGCAGAATGTGACTCTTCCATTTGTCCCATATTTGGTCAGATTTGTCCATTTGATGTGTAATCCATGACTATTATTTTAATGTGTTAGGATAAATCCATACAAATGCCAAAAGTGGAAATCCCCACAAAAGCAACGCAACTGAATAACTTGTCTCTATGGAGATGTCACTGATTTCCTTGAAATGTTCCACAGGATGGCATTAAACTTATGCATCTTTATCAATCTGTATCTGTATCGATTACAGGTGTTTATGTTGTTAAAATTGAAAAACATACATTCTTACTGTGAGCGGATTTGCCTCTCCACAAATCTGACTTATAACTTAGCCTGGAGGTGGTTATGTTTAATGCCATACTGTGGAACATTTCAGGACAAGCAAAAATCTACACGGAGACAACTAAGTATTGAGCTACCAAGTCAAGTTACAGGTCAGATCTGTGGAGAGGCAAGACCACCCAAAGAAAGAATGTATGTTTTTTCCAAGTTATTTTTGAGCAATAAGAACAAGATAGTTACATTTAATGCCATACTGTGGAACATTGTGCATGATTTATTATTAAAATACTCAATGTCTAAAACACTTCATTCACATTTTAAGTGATTTGTTTGATTTTGTTAGGTTTAGTTCAGAGGTTGTTCCAAAAACATTTTTGAACAGAAGAGCAGCAGATCTGTGCGTCTGACCTCAGTGAGCAGAGCCTGTGTAAATTAGTTTCATTATATGACATTTCCACAGTCTGATAACAGCCACGAAAAATATCACCGTACGACACAATGCCTCCATTCTGTCTGTTCTAGTTTTGCCTAGAGTTCGCACATGCTGACACATTTAACATGGACCAACTGTGCTTTTGTCTGCTCTATAGTTTTAATCTGACATCCGTGGATCATTATCACATTATAATTTGGGCATTTTAAATCACAACATTGATCTAAAAAAACGTACTAAAAGAAACAAGTCCGCTGACTTTCATGTCAGTGAAAGCTGACGTTGGCGTAAACGTCATCACAACAAAGTGCCGCATGCTGCCAGCGCCCCCTAAAGATAGCTGCACATCAGCAAGCAGCAGATTTTTTTTCACTTGCACCAAAATGCGACATCACAGTGGCCGTGTACCGGTGGAGGTAAAAACGGGGGTGGATTGGCAAAATGAAAATAAGTGATGAAAGATTACTGAAACATGCACAATCACTCCAAATACAACATCAGAGGGTCAGTGAGAAGAAACGACTAGAACATGGTTAAAAGCTGTAACCCTGTAACTCTGGGTAACTCTGGGTAACTCTATGGGAGATTCAAAAAATGTCCAAATTTCTGCTGCACAAATGTTGAACCTTCTCATTATTTTGGGATTGGCTCCACAAACTTGTCACATTAATCTTATGATTTAAAGTCCTTTTGTCTGACAACAGTAACGTCTTTGGGGCTGAATAATGGTATGACCCTTTCTGACGCCTGCTTTTTGATGATCCATTTTAATTTAGTGTAAGAGCCTCCTCTCCTCAGTCTCAAGAGTTCTTGTTTTATTTTATTATTTTTTAATTCTCTGTGGATTTAAGCTCGTTAACTCAACACCTCATTAAAACGCAAACATCAGTTCAAACAGACAACCTAAGAAGGAACACAGGCGCACTGGTCCGAGTCCCTGCTCCCAGTCCCAGGTCCGAGTCCCTGCTCCGAGTCCCTGCTCCGAGTCCCTGCTCCGAGTCCCTGCTCCGAGTCCCAGGTCCGAGTCCCAGGTCCGAGTCACTGATATAGTCCTGGTTTAGTCCTGATGCAGTAAAAAATCTAAATAAGACATACTTTAAGCATTAATGAAGAGTTGCTGCCTAATTAGAGACGAAAGACGTAACTGGGTCAGAGAGAGAGAGAGAGAGAGACGAGAGAGAGGAGAGAGAAGAGCGAGAGAGAGAGAGGAGAGAGAGAGAGAGAGAGAGAGAGAAAGGAGGAGAGGAGGAGAAAGAAGGAGAGAAAGAGAGAGCAAGAGCAAGCAAGCAAGGGAGAGAGGAGAAGAGAGCAAGAGAGAGTGAGCAAGAGAGCAGGAGAGAGAGAACAGGGGAGAAAGGGAGAGAGCAAGAGAAATTAGAGAGAGACGAGGGGAAAGCGAGAGACAGAGAGAGGGAAAGACAAAAAGAGGGAGGATGAGAAAGGAGGGACAAGAGGGAGGGAGAGTGAGTCAGAGGGCAAGTGTGGGAAAGGGTAGAAAAAAAAGGTGAAGAGTGAAAGAGGAGGAGGTGAAAAAAGAGAGAGAGGAGAAAAAGACAAGGAAAGGAAGAGCATGAGTGAAAGAGAGAAGGATATGGGAGAGAGTAGAAAAAGAGTGAAGGAAGTGCTAGAGGAAATAAAGGGGGGAAGCTAAAAGAGAGAGAAAGAAGAAGAGGGGCACAAAGAAAGGGAGGGAGTAAAAAGAGAGAGGAAAGGACAGAGGGGAGCCAGGCAAGAAGCAAAAGTGGAGGAGAGAGGGATAAACAAAAGCAGAGAGGATAGAGAAAAAAACAGACGGAGGGTGATGGGAAGGGCAAAAGAGGAGAGGAAGGGGGGTGAGGAGAGAGGGGTAAACAGAAGGCGGAGGAGAGGTGCTAAACCAGGGTTTAACATGTCACTGTCTTATGAGAGCGAACAGACTGGTTTGATCAGAGCAGATTTAAATGTGTGAAAAAAGGAGGGAGAGAAGGAGGGAGAGAAAGAGTAAGAGGAGGAGGGAGGAGACATCTGCTAAACATGATCAAATTAGGACACCGTTTTAGAACAGACAAGAATCATATATTGACAATTTGATTGTGTCAAATTTCTTGTAAACTCAAAATTCATTTCACTTCTCAAACCCGTCCAGGGGCATTGAAGACGGGGTATTATGCAAAACCCATTTTTTAGCTTTCTACCATGTTAAAAAAATGTTCCCTCATCAAAAAAATGTCTGAAGAGGTTACAGATGTCATCCATGTATGTTTAAGTAATCCAGTGATCCCTCCTTACGGTTAGCTGTAAGATTCTGTACACTGCTCCGCCCACAAGTCTACATCACCCATGCTCTCCATAAATATATAAAAACATAATACTTAACTGTACACAGCAGCTTGACAAACCTGATGTGATGTGCAGTAGTTTCATTAGCGGGATGCAGCTGATTGTGTTGTGATAGCGCTCTGAAGGGGGAGTGACTTAGCACAGAAAGCAAAGGGAACTCAGAGCGTCAAAAGAAAAGCTGACTTGAAAACATATGAGTGCTTGTTTTCAGCAAATATAGCATTTTCAAAACAATAAAAGGAAACATGGTGATCTAAATATGTTATGTGTTACAGTTAATACCCCATAGAAGTAAAACGCCGCCTCTTTAATACCTCACAGAAGTAAAATACCTCCTCTTTAATACCCCATAGAAGTAAAATACCTCCTCTTTAATACCCCATAGAAGTAAAATGTCCCTTCTTTAAAGGAGACATTGTGCAAATCCCCGTTTCCCCCTACCCCCCAGACACGCCCACAGCTCATTTTCTTTCCTGACCAGTGATGCATACACAGGATTTACTAATAGCATATATTTTGACACAAATGTTACTGTGAACTGTAGTTACCAATAGGAATGAGAGAGAGGGACAGAGTCGGAGTCAAAATGGAGGAGAAAGGAGAGAGAGAGGGAGTCAAAATGGAGGAGAGGGAAGATATGGAAGGAGAAAAAAAGGAGAGAGAGGGAGAGAGTCGTATCCATGAAAACCAAAGGATGCACTCAAATATTTAACATGAGTCTGGGAACTGTGACTGAGCCAATATTTAACAAGACTGCACTATCCCACAGAACAGATGTAACACCCTCCGTGAGAACCGACTGTCCCTGTGGGTCAGATGCCCTCCCTGTGGGTCAGATGCCCTCCCTGTGGGTCAGATGCTCTTCCAGTGGGTCAGATGCCCTCCCTGTGGGTCAGATGCCCTCCCTATGAGATCTTATTCTGTGTAAAAGCTGCTAACCCTAACCTCTACAAACATGTTCTGAAATAAATGGCATCCACAGGTTAGTTTAAAGGTCCTATATTATGCAAAATGAACTCTCGTGAGCTTTAAGCCATGGTATAATGTTGCAACCTCCTCAAAAACATACCTGGAAATGCATTTTATGTCATTTATTCAGGAGGAAAATATTATATATTACAACAGATCAGGAAATAGTAGAATATTGGCCTTTTAAGCTCAGATTTCAGACATATTGTGCTCGTGTTGCTCTGTAGCTATAATCTATGGCACCCTCACAATATTGATCCAAAATGATTTCATCTTCTGACTGAAAACTACATTTTGCAGAATACATCTCCTTTAATATCTCCCTCCTCTTTTCTCTCTCTCTCTCTCTCTCTCTCCTTCCCTCTTTCCTAAAAATCCTCCTCTCCACATTATCTATTCCTGATTAAAATTGTTCTTCACAGATCAAAACCCCACAGTCTCTGCTCTGTCCCCATGTTACATAACTCAAATTGGGACAGAGGCAACCAATCAGAGCAAGGCCTTCCTAGGGGGGTGGGGTTTAGTTGTTCATTCATAAAGACACGTGATGCAGATTGACAATTGAGATGGAGAGATGAGAATGTGAGAGAAAAGAGAGAGAGAGAGAAAAGAGAGAGAGCGAGAGAGAAGACTAAACTGTGCAAGGATTTACTGAGGATGATTTAGGGGTTAAACCAAGGCTAAACCAGGACTAAACCATAACGAAATAAGAACTAAACCAGAATTAAACCAGAACTAAACCAGGGGGCTAAACCAGGACTAAATCAGGGCTAAACTAGGACTAAACCAGGACTAAATAAGAACTAAACCAGGGGGCTAAACCAGGACTAAACTAGGGCTAAACCAAGATTAAACCAGGACTAAATAAGAACTAAACAAGAACTAAATCATGGACTAAATCAGGCCTAAACCTTACCCAGAGCAGAGCCATATACTTTTGACTGTAAGTGAGAGCTCCAGAAGTGCTGACGGCTCCATTCTACACCTAGGATGTGATTTATTATAGTGTCTGATAGACAGAATATAGAGGAGAGAGGGAGGGAAAGAGGGAGGAAGAGAGGAAAGAGGGAGGGAAGAAAAGGTCAAAAGAGAGAAGGAGTAGAGACAGAAAGAAAGGTAAGGAGAGAACACAACAGAATATTTTTTAAACTTCGATAACAAGTTCTTTGTGTGAGCGCCATTTCACTCAGCACAACCCTTCATTACAATACATTAAATATCTTTCACTTTAGGGCTAAACCAGGACTCAACCAAAACAAAACCAGAGCAAAAGCCAGGACAAAGCCAGGACTACACTAGGACTAAATACCAGCTATGTATCTGAGGTCTTATTATTTGTATTACCTTCAACACGTGTTGGTTCAGTTGTGTCTGCTTATCGTTGCATTTTCACATGTTCTGGTCAGTGCTGATTCAGTGAAACATATTTATACATTTTGCGCTTGCAGACTGCAGCATATGTGGAGGTTGCACTTTTAAATCCCTTCTCATACAGACTTCAGATGGAGACAGATTGTACTGACAGAACAGTGACAGGGCCTGCAATAAAATGCTGAGGTGCATTTTGTCCAGTCTGGACAATAACAGGGCAGAGTCAGGAGAGAGGGAGAGATGGACGGAGAGAGGGAGAGAGAAAAGGAGTTGTGAGGGAGAGCACATGAGAAGGCGGATGCATGTGAGAAGAGTGTGAATTCTTAAGGTGAACATTTATTAGACTGAAACTGTAGTGACTCAAGCATTGAAAAACTGAATACACGTGTCTATAAGCTGACCTGAGAACGCCTCTGGGACAAAAGTGTGGGAGTCCCCATTAGACTGCAGTGGATGGATTCAAATCGTGCTCTTGAAATAATTTTTTTTATTAATGATTTAATCCCCAAAATTCAGTTTCAGTTTTAAGAAAATGTGATTCTAATGGGATCTAATGGTTCTACTACATCAATAAATAGTACCCTTTTCAGTGTTAAACACATACTGAAGATGAGTACTCCTAACCATCAACTATGTGGAAGAGTGTGCACATGAAGACCTGAAGATGGTACATGTGAAGAGTGTGCACATGAGTGTGCAAATGAGGAGTGTGCACGTGAGGAGTGTGCACAGGAGTGTGCACATGAGGAGTGTGCACATGAGGAGTGTGCACGTGAGGAGTGTGCACGTGAGGAGTGTGCACATGAGGAGTATGCACATGAGGAGTGTGCACATGAGGAGTGTGCACGTGAGGAGTGTGCACGTGAAGAGTGTGCACGTGAGGAGTGTGCATGAGGACAAGTTGCAGACCCAGAGCAGAGACTGACCTGGTCCAGGGCCTTCTTCTTGGGTGGAGGTTTGTGTCCGGTGATGAAGGGCTGCAGTCTGGAGACAGAGAGATACAGTTACAGAGTACCACCTCCTCTTTAAATGCAACTCTGCAATACTGTGTCAGTCAACACCATGGTGTAAATCAGGGGTGTCAAACACATTTTCACCGAGAGCCACATCAGTAAAATGGCTGCCTTCAAAGGGCCAGATGTAAAATAAAGCCAACTACTTTTTTAACTTGTTAATTAACTGTTTCTGTATTTATTACTTATTCAAGTTACAAATATTGCATATGCATTTGCCTAGATGTATAAATATGGCTGTATAACTGCATTTCTCCAGATAAAATAACATTTTAAGACCATCATACCTTTTAATTTACCCTGTTGAGGGCCACATAAAGTGATGTGGAGGGCCACATTTTGCCCGCAGGCCTTGAGTTTGACACACGTGGTGTAAATCCATCCTAAGTACAACACTTCAAACTAAACATTAGGACCTGGTCAGTAGTTTAGCTATATTTTAAATGCACTATATTTTAGTAGGAATGTTCTCGTTATAGGGCTGAGTAAAAAATAAATGTCACAATAACAATATTTAGACAATAGACTATGTCACTCGCAACAGAAATGTGCTAAAACACGTTTTTAAATGTAACGACCGAGGCACCAGTAGTACCAGACACATGTACACGCATAAATATCACTTTATACTCCTGACTGTGCCCAAAGCTCAAGACCAGAGGTGACAGAGCCTTTTCTGCAGCAGCGCCCAAACTATGGAACAGCGCCCTCTGCCTGTCAGATACTCTTCAACGCAGTTTAAGACTAAACTTAAACCCCACCTCTTCTCCCTGGCATTTAATACTAGACATGATATCCTGGTGTTTCATTCACTTTTATGAATTCCAGTTTTGCATATCTTAAAATCTGCATTCAGAGTACTGTCTGTTTTGGATCATGTGCCACATCTCTCCAAGTTTATGCATGGCACTGGTTTCACTCTTTATTCCATCTGTAAAATAGTACTGATTTCAACAATATGGGAAAATAAATACAGGGATTTAAAATAATAAAGTCAGTAGCCTACCTTAAAGCCTATCTCACCATTAAATCTCACCATTATTACAATAAAATATCCCGTATGATTCCCACAGACCTGGTTTAGCTTTACTCTCGTTTCTCCACCGTTCTCAACTCATTTACATATCTTTGTTTTTACATTTTAGCCCAAAGCTCAAAGTCTATAAAACGTCCTCCTCTGCTAATGATGTCCCGGGGCGGAGATCTGACGATACCAAACAAAATGGACGAACAGAGGGAATCTACACCTGGAAACCATGGCAACGGATTTAAATTAAGAGAAAGACAATCGTTGAGTCCAGTTTTAATTTGAAATTTGCATATTAATCCGAGTATATTATCAGGAAACCACCCAGACATGGGAAAATGGGTCAGATTAAGATTAGGAGCATCTGAGAAATCTGAACAAATCAACTAATACAGGATTCCCCTGCATTTCAGAACATGTTTGTAGAGGTTTAAACTACAGGGTTAAAGCTTTAACACAGAATAAGAGCCCATAGAGACACAGGGAGGGCCTCTGACGCACAGGAACATTTCATTCTCAAAGAGGACATTATAAACAACAAAACTTTGGATTTTACTAATTTTGTAATTGACCAAAATTCTAATTACGATTTCAATTGCATCTAAATCCAAAACTAAATAAATTATCTTAAGGTGCTTTTTTTATGGACAGCCCACCACTTGCTTGTCTCTACAGAATCTTCCACAACTATTTTTAGATTTACTCTACAAAACACTAGAATAACCATGGGTTGTTCATTTAAACTTCTGTTCAATTGAGATTTCCACAGAAAGTCTACAATAACTTCTGAGGCATCGAGGAGAAAAGAAGTTTCAACAAGGTTCAAACACTATCTGTTGTTTCAAAGTCTGACTATTTTAGGGCTAAAATCATCCAAATGATTCTAGTGAAAGTGTATGGAGTCTAAAAACACAGTCAAGTACTTCCTGTATTACCACATGACATCACAAGGTGGAACAGAGTGTTTTTGGTTTGAAAGAAGAAATGTGTGTGTTAAACATGTGTGAATGAAACAAAACACAACTCCAGGTCTGTGTGTGATGAGGAAACAACATTAGAACGGATCAAAAAATAGTGTAATATGGGCCTTTTAAATTTCACACTGGGTTTAAGTCCAGTTCAGAGCGTTCCTTTGATTTTTCATGAAACTTGTTGACCCCAAAATGTCTGTGTCGAATCCCCCTCTTTTAGCCTCTTTTATCTGCAGTTTAATGTAAAACTGCTCTTTCAATCCTGTGTGCACTGGACTGTGACACTGCCAACCGCTCCAGTGTTTAAAAGAAAGTATGCACAAAGAATTACACATATTGAGAATAATAATCATTTCATTAGCTTTTAAACGGGGTGGCTACTTCAGATTTTTTTTAATTTTTATTTAGTTTTGCGATTTGCACTATATACTATATACTACTACTACACTCTCAACATGAAATCATCTGTTTTTCAATCTTCCATAAGCACCTTCATGCACACTAACTAAACAGAGGACTAAACCGGAGAATAAACCGGAGACTAAACCGGAGACTAAACCGGAGACTAAACCGGAGACTAAACCGGAGACTAAACCGGAGACTAAACCGGAGACTAAACCGGAGACTAAACCGGAGACTAAACTGGAGACTAAACCGGAAAATAAACTGGAGAATAAACCGGGGAGTAAACAGGGGACTAAACCGGAGACTATAAAGGAGACTAAACCGGAGACTAAACCGGGGACTTAACAGAGGACTAAACCGGAGACTAAACCAGGGACTAAACCGGAGACTAAACCAGGGACTAAACTGGAGACTAAACCAGGGACTAAACTGGAGACTAAACCAGGGACTAAACTGGAGATTAAACAGAGGACTAAACCGGGGACTAAATTGGGGACTAAAGAGAAGACTAAACCGGGTACTGAAATGGGGACTAAACAGGGGACTAAACAGAGGACTAAACCGGGTACTAAACTGGGGACTAAACTAGGACTAATGTTGGGTGTTGTAGGATGAAGGAAAAGGGAGGATCAGAGAGACACGCTGCAGTGATCACACAAGGACAGCTAATGGACTGAAACCAAAAACTAGACCAAGTACTAGACCAGGGACTAAAGCAGAGGCAAAAGCAGGGACTAAACCAGGACTAAACCAGGACTAAACCAGGACTAAACCAGGACTAAACCAGGACTAAACCAGGACTAAACAAGGACTAAAGCAGAACGTTCCTCTCTGCTCTAAATCAGATGAGTTAACTCCAGTTTCTATCTTGAACATGCTCTGGGTCCTGAAGAAACCAAAAGCGACTCTGGAAAATCCTGCTAATTCTGGCCTCTGGGGTTCTCCAAAGATTATTTCCAGAAACGGTCCTGTCGCTCAAATCCATGCTGCCATTTTAGGAACTGCGTCGTGGTTCTATCCCCTGAGACAGAACCAGAGAGAACAATGCATACTGTTCTACTTTTTACTGCCTTCATAATTCTCTGATATGGCTCATCTGATAGAGCTGTGTTTGAGTGTCTCTCTACTCTAAAGACTGAACCAAACAAACAGCTAAATAACGTTTGTATAGGCGCACTAACATTCACTGGAAGATTACATTTCAAAGTCACAATGGGAAATAATCTAATAATCAGTTTTTTTCTTGAAAATCCACTTGCATTGCATCTCTAAGGACTCATTCCAGCGGTTAATCCAGAACGAAACCCTGATTTGATCTTATTATTCAAATTTCCACCCCCTCTGCCTCTAGCTCTGTGTCAGATGCCCTCCCATCCTCCTGTATCCCTGTGGTGCTAGACTGAGATGGGGGCAGGTCAAATGTCTCTAATCACTCTGCAGACATTGTGGTGTGTCAGATGCCCTCCCAGATGCTGTGGTGTGGTTGCATAAATACAGGGGGAGAATGGATTTTGTCACTGATAGAAATAATCAGAGAAACATTTGTGGATTTTGGATTTCTTATAATGTAAACAGAGGGACGCATATTGACACTTTGCAGTGACATCACAGTGGGGGTGTTCTACGTGTGTGTCTGTGGCAGAATGTTCAGCAGTTACCGTTGTGACTCAATGCACACATTAGCAAAAACAGACAAAAAGGTTTTAAGACAGTCTGAAAACTCCAAAAAAAATAAAATAAATAAAATGAAATGAAAAAGAACACATTTTCATGAGCCTGTGATCAATCTGAGCGTTCATGGTCCTGTTTAGGGGTTTGATTTTACACAAACAGGTGAGAGGGACCAACTGAAAATCTGTTGAATTTTGAATGAGACGGACTCGTTTAACAGCACAAATCAGGTCACTTGTTGTAGTTCAGCTAAGTCGGATCTTTCTGGTGAGATTGTGTTAAAATAAAGCTCAAATTAAAGTGTGACTTAAGTCACAGAGCTCCAGACAGAGCAGAGCCTACAATTAGCATCACACCCCTAGGAAATGTTGATGACATCAGCAGCGATGAATCAATATTGTGTTGTCTAAAACATATTGATGGTTGAGGACTTGTGCCAGTGTAGTCTCTGAAAAGCCCATTGGCTTGTGGTGAGTCCGTCACATCTGATCAATGAGCGGATAATACTGTGTCCTGATGGAGCTCAGTTTACCCCCCCTCCCCCTCTCCCCATCTTCCCTCTCTTTTTCTCATTCTCTCTTTTGCTCTTTCTCCTCTTTCTCCCCTCTCTCCTCTCTCCCTCTTCTGCTGTCCTCACTTTCTCTTCTTCATCTCTCTCTACTCTTTCCCATCGCTTAGCCCTCCTTTTTTGAGCTCTCTTCTCCCCCTCTCTCCATATTCTACTCTCTCTATATATTTCTTGCAGTGGATTTTAATTAGAAGAGGGGAGAGAAAGAGGGAAGAGGAGAGGATGGCAAAGAAGAGATAGCAAGTACAGAGAGGGAGACAGATGAGAGAGAGAGAAACAGAGAGATGAGAGACGGAGAGAAAAAGAGATGGAGTAAGGGGAAAAAGATACAGTAGAACAAAGATTTGTCCATTGTAGCAGTTTTGGGTTTGATCTTAAGTCTCAGCCCGAACACTTAGCATCACGTAGCATAGTCATATCCTCCCTCTAATCTGCAGTGGAGCGATTAGCGCTTATGTCGCGGCTAACTGTTAGCCTGTTGTCAGTGAATGATGAGCCTCGTTTACAAAGGTTAGGGGTCAAACGGTGGCTGACGGCGAGCCCTGTGGCGACAGACTTTTCGGCAGCTCGGTCTCCACGGTGACGTTTACAGCAGGTCACCGGGGATACGCTTTACGCAGGGGATACGCAGCGGGGTGTGGCTCCGAGGCACGGCAGGGACCCAAGGGAAAAATCACCCAGAGGAGCCAGAGGAGGAGCCATTATAGCATTGTTTAAAAAGTCCATTTTGCATAATATTAAATCAGACCCATTCTGCAAACTGGACTTTTCAGCGCTTTTAACCATGCTATAGTCGTTTCCTTCTCATTGACTCTCTGAAGTTGTATTTGGAATGATTCGTGCATGTTTGAATAATCTTTATTCGCTTATTTTTAAGATGCCATAATGCCCCCATTTTCAGGGCCACCGGTACACGCCCACTGTGACGTATCAACTCCCTTATCCAGTTTTATTTTCTTAATCGGTGATACTTGTAGGATTCAGCAGCGTTGTGTAATCATTTTGGTCCAAATGTAAAAAAATCAGCTGCTCGCTAGTGTGATGTGCAGCTATCCACAGGAGGGGCCGACAGCATGCGGCACGTTGTTGTGACAATGTTTCCAGTGACGTCAGCTCCCATTGGGCACCGCAGTTTATTAAGTCGTTTTAGATGAACATTGTGCCTTTTAAATGTGCAAATTATAACAGAATGATCCACGGGTGTCACAGATTATAACTATGACACAAGCACAATAGGTGAAATGGACTTTTCCAGGGTTACGTGTTTCTTCTCATTGAGCCTCTGAAGTTGTATTTGGAATGATTCGTGCATGTTTGAGTGTTTGAGCATGTTTTTAAGATGCCATAATGCCCCCATTTTCACTGCCACCTGTACACGCCCACTGTGATGTAAGCACTTTGTTCTTAATCAGTGACACATGTAGGATTGGGCAGCATTATGTGACAGGGTGATGTTTATGACAACATCAGCTCCTTCTGGCCTCTGCAATTTTACAACCTGGAAGTCAGTGGACTCGTTTCTTGTTTTAGATCAATCTTTTAACTGAGCACATCCAAAAACTTAGTTACACCTGCGCTGGTACCAAAAACAAAGACCTCAGTCATGTCTTTAGAAGGACATACATTCTGCTGGTTTTCCTCTGGTTTATCATTGACACCAATAACTAACTGCCTCCCTCTTAGTCCGTTCATTTTCTCCATCTTCTCCCTCCCCTCTTCTCTCGCTCTCCTCTATCTTTACTCGTCTTTCCTCTATCTCTCTCTCTGGACACATCAGTCTGTTCACAGCTTAGCGTCTCGTCTTAATCAGCTTAAACCAATGAAACTAATCCAGTGCTCAAAAGGACAGAGAAGGGAGGCCATTTTGACGCCAGGCAGAGGGGGAGGAGGGGAGAGGGAGGAGAGAGAAAGAGAGAGGGAGAGGAGGGAACAGGGAGAAGAGAGAGAAAGGGGGAAGAGGGGAGAAGGAGGAGAGAAGAGGGAGGAAAGAGAGAAAGCATGAGGGGGGAGAAGGAGGAGGAGAGTGGTGGGGAGGAGGGAAGAGGGGGAAAGAGAGAAAGAGGGAGGAGGGGAGAAGGAGGAGGGAAGAGGGAGGAAAGAGAGAAAGTGGGAGGAGGGGAGAAAAAGGAGAGTGGTGGGGAAGAGGGAAGAGGGAGAAAGAGAGAAAGAGGGAGGAGGGGAGAAGGAGGAGAGAGAGGAGCAGGAGGGAACAGGGAGAAGAGAGAAAGAGGGGGGGGGGGGAGGAAGGAGGAGGGAAAAGAGGGAGGAAAGAGAGAAAGTGGGGAAAGAGGAGAAGGAGGAGAGTGGTGGGGGGAGGGGAAGAGGGAGAAAGAGAGAGAAAGTGAGAGGAGGAGGGAGAGAAGGAGGAGAGTGGTGGGGAGGAGGGAAGAGGGGGAAAGAGAGAGAAAGAGGGAGGAGGGGAGAAGGAGGAGAGAGGGAGGAGGGGGGGAGGGAGAGAGAGGGAGAAGGGGAGGAGGGAGGGGGGGAGGGAGAGGAGAGAGGAGGAGGAGAAGGGGAGGGAGAGAGAGAAGAGGGGGTGAAAGGAGGGAGGGGGGAGAAGGGGAGGAGGAAGAGTGAGAAAGAGGGGGGAGAAAGGGGGGGGGGGGGGGGGGTAGAGGGGGGAGGTGGAGACTAAAAAAAACTAAAAAGAAGAGAATCTAATACAGAGGGTTTATAATCAGGGAGGAAGACTTCTTAATCCCATGTCACAAATGTAAAATGATTTGATTTGATGTTTGAGATCAGTTGATGCACAGTTTTATCTAAAAAAGTTACACGATGGGGCTTTAACCAAGTATTTCAATGTGTTTCTTTAGCATCAAAAGGCCAAATATAGTAAAGCTTGACTTAAAAAGCAGTATTAAAGACACAGACATCAGATCAGAATAGTCTGATTATTGGTTTTGAAATCCTTCGGTTCTTATAGAGTCCAGCGTTTTTCTCTGTCATCACTTTTCTGCGTCCACGATCCGGGTTTGATCCTCGGCTTAAATCCAAATGTCCCAGTTTTAAAGGGTTTTGTGTCGGAATTCCAGAGCCATCCGGAGCCCCAATTTGTCACAGAGAGGGGGAGAGAGGGAGGGGTGGAAGAGGAGAAGAAAAGAGGAGAGAGGGCAAGAGAGAGGAAGGGGGGTAGAAGAAAACTAGAAAAGAGGAGAGAAAGGGTGAGAGAGAGGGGGGGGAAAGAGCAAGGGGGTCAGAAAAGAAGAGAGTCAGAGAGGTGGAGGGGATAGAAAAGGAGAAGAAAAGAGAGGATAGTGAGTGTGGAAAGGAGGATGAGAGAGAGAGGGAGAGAGAGGTGGGTAAAGAGAAAGTGAGTTTAAAAAAAGGAAGTAATAGAGGATGTGGAGAATGGAACACAAGAGGGAGAGAGACGGTTGGTAGAGGACTGAGAGAGAAAGAATGAGGGAAGAGAGAGAGAGAAAGAGAGGGACAGAGGGAAAGACAGGGGGCGAGAGAGAGAGATGAGAGATGGAGAGAAAATGAGAGATGAAGGAAGGGGGGAAGAGAGAGAGGAGAACAAAGAGATGTCCGCTGGAGCAGTTTAAGGTCTAATCTAAAGTCTCATGGACACAGCGCAAACCCGGCGCCTGGACACAGCAGATTAGATTAAGAGAATGAGAAGGATTGGAAAATATGGACTAAGACTAATAAAAAAAAACTGCAAAAACTGAGATTTTTATTTCAAAGTGGCCCAAGAATTAGACCTTGGCTTAATGAAAAGACGAAAATCTTACATACTGCTACTGCTTGTAAGGATGTTTTAGGCATTTCTTTCACAAAAACAACTTTATAATAATAACTACTGTTTACGGGTCAGAGATGCACAGATCACACAGATTACAGGCTCAGGTCAAAGGTTTGTCAGAGTTAAACTATGCACAAAAAACAACATGTTTACCAGGAAGAAAGGGACAAGTTGTGTTTGAGTTTAGTCTCTGGTTTAGTCCTGGTTCCTGGCCCTGGTTCCTGGCCCTGATTCCTGATCCTGGTTCCTGGTTCCTGGTTCTTGGTTCTTGGTTCCTGGTTCCTGGTTCCTGGTTCCTGGTTCCTGGCCCTGGTTCCTGGCCCTGGTTCCTGGCCCTGGTTCCTGGCCCTGATTCCTGATCCTGGGCCCTGGTTACTGGCCCTGGTTCCTGGCCCTGGTTCCTGGTCCTGATCCTGGTTCCTGGTTACTGGTTCCTGGTTCCTGGGTTCCTGGTTCCTGGTTCCTGGCCCTGGTTCTGGCCTGGTTCCTGGCCCCTGGTTCCTGGCCCTGTTCCTGATCCTGGGCCCTGTTACTGGCCCTGGTTCCCCTGGTTCCTGGTTTCTGGTTCCTGGTTTCTGGTTCCTGATTCCTGGTTTCTGGTTCCTGGCCCTGGTTCCTGGCCCTGGTTCCTGGTTCCTGGCCCTGGTTCAGCCCTGGTTCAGACCGGCTTCAGTCCTTGGGTCAGGGTTTTGTCCTAGTTTAGGTCACCCATTAAGTCCTAGTTCCGGCCCTCAGAGGCAGTTGGATTCTTCAATTTTTTTTTTTGTTTGGGAACAATACTAGTTGTTGTTTTTTAATGTTTTTTCAGAGTGTTTAATCATGTGCTAGTCGTTTCTTTTCACTGAGCCTCTGAGGTGATTCATGTTTGAGTAGTCTTTATTCTCCTGTATTTAAGACATCATTGCACTGATCAACCCCCGTTTTCACTGTCCTTAAATTGGCGATACACACACGATTTGGGCATACATTTTTTAAACTCGCTGCTTGTTAGCGTGATCTGCAGGTATCTATCTTATTCATAGGTCTATTTGTGTTTTGTCAATTTTCCTACACATGTTTAAAATGTGAACTTTGAACAAAATCTTGTTTATTAAATCATAAATCACAAATCAAATGGTAATCCCAATGCTTTTCAGAAAAATCCCAATCAGATTTTTTTCCCCTCCAAATCTTTCATCCCTAGTACAACCTAAGCCTCCTGCTACACTGGGTGGAACCAGTGTTTTTTCAGTTGGCCTTTCTCTCCTAAACAAAAGAGAAAAAAAAAAACCTTGGTCCAGTTTAAATCCAGGACTCCAGGGACAGACCAGGATTTCGGACTGGGATTGTGGACTGGGGTTTTAGGGAGGGTCTGGTTTAGGGAGCGGATATAATGAAAACATATCAGGACTGAACTGAGCTCGTGCAGATCCAAAACATGTGGGCGGGGTTTCCTGCAGCACTGTACAAATTTAGTTTACTACTGAACATCCTTCCTGTTAAAACAAACCACATTATAGTGATTGCAGAGGGCAGTGTCTTGCCCAGGAACACAAAGATAATATGTGCCTGGACAGGATTCAAACCAACAATGCTCCAAGTCCACTGATTGTGTATCCTTTATAACATAACATAGTAGTAGCAGTGGTAGTAGTAGCAGTAGTAGCAGTAGCAGTAGTAGCAGTAGTAGCAGTAGTAGTAGCAGTAGCAGTAGTAGCAGTAGTAGTAGTAGTAGTAGTAGTAGTAGTAGTAGTAGTAGTAGTAGTAGTAGTAGTAGTAGTAGTAGTAGTAGTAGTAGTAGTAGTAGTAGTAGTAGTAGTGATGGTAGTAGCAGAAGAATATAAATATATTTCGTTTTGGCTGACCTGCTGTCTAAAGAGTACACACAAAGCTTTATTTGAACACTTCAATGCAAATAGAACTGCTCAAAACGGCACTACACTGCTCTGTTGGAGATTTTTTGCTAAAAGGGGACTGTAGGTGAGTTTCTCATAAATTAAAACTACATCATTTTGCTAAAATAATCTAAATCAACCCTTTATATCCTCCCAAAAATATCAGCAGAGACATCGGTTTCTCCATATTCTAAATCGTCCATGAAAAACCTGTCTATTTGGTGTCTAGTTTTATACAGTGAAAACAGTCACTTCAACACATGAATGTTTATGTTCATGTTAGATTTTTTGTTTTGAATAAGAATGAACATGGAAATAATAATAGCGTTAAAATTAAAATCAGGATTGATAAATGAGGAAAACTGTTTTTTTTTGCCCAGTCATAATACAAGCAATACAGATAATGTTAGCTTAGAAAGCAGAGTAGTCTACTCAAGGTAACATACACAAATATAGAAAGTCTCCAGAGGATCTCCCTAATGTAAAGTGAGGGTCTTAACCACTGCATCAACGTAAAATCAGTCATGATTATGAAATAATATTAGTTTGGGATTGGTTCCACAAACTTGCCTTATCTAGAAAACAGGGAGTACTTGAAATTGAAAAATGTCTCAGATAAAATGTCCCTGACCTATGGGGTGCCCCATAGGTCAGGGACCCCAGTCAATCCTGGGACCCCTGTTGTTCAATCTCTACATGTTGCCGTTAAGCCAGTTAATATGCAGTAATAATGTGTCTTACCAAAACTATGCAAATGTCTCACTGGCAGCAGGTGAATAAGGACCGTAAGGACAGTGTTTCAGTTTTATGCAGTTAAAAGATAGAAGATATTGTGATTTTTTTTAAACTTTTGTTTATTTAAAGTGATAGAGAAGACACTGAACTGTGTGACAGTTTTTGTTTCATGTGGATAGGCCCAGTAATTACAGAGATATTAACCATAAACCAGATGAACACATCTGCAGTCTGACAGTTACACAGCCAACTCCACCTGAGGATTCTGACCTGTCTCCACCTCTCTTTAAACTAGACAACTCATAGAATTTGTAGTTTGGTGTTTTTCCTCAGACACATTTCCTCTCCGCTCCCACTTCCTGTTCTATTCTTGGACACATCTGGAACACAAATCGCTGACTGTTCTAAATGTTTGTGGATGTCTACACCAGCTCCACTGACCTGCTTCCCACTGAAACATGCACCGGGTACAGAGCGAACAAATACTGCTTAAAATGTGAGAAGGAGAGAGGGGGAGAGAGAACGATGGAGGAGAGGGTGGAGGTGAGTGGGAGAGAGGAGAGAGAGGGAGTGAAGAAGAGAGGGTGGAGGCGAGGGAGGGAAGAAAATGCTATATACAAAAACAATGTATTAACCTATTTTATGAGTTTCATGTTCATTTTTGATGCTCTCAGTCCCCCCTCCATTTGCTCTCTGCACTAAGTCACTCCCCCTTCAGAGAGCCATCACAACACAATCAGTGTGCATACTGGTAATGAAACGACTGCACATTGCATCAAGTTTGTGGAGTTGTAGTGTACAGTTTTGTATCATGTTTTTGTATATTTATGGAAAATTGTTATGTGGGAGCATGGGTGACGTAGGCTTGTGGACGAAGCCTTACACAGAATCTTACAGCTAACCGTAAGGAAGGGTCAAAAAGGGCCCGGCAGAGATCGCTAGATTACTCAAATGCGAATAGATGTTTATTATGCTTTACATAAAACCCCCTCTTTCAAATGAAATCATTGTTTTTCACGTTTTGAAGTCAGTAAAAATCAGGTACAGCCATCACCTTTAACAGTACAGGGGAGAGGGATCGAGAGAGCATTTGTGGAGCAATGGTCAGAGGAGGGTCGGTCCAGCTGCTGTAGTGTATGGCCTGAGAATGACATGAATTCTGTACGCGACAGGCCTGGAGACAGTTGTGAATATTTTAGTCATGTATTTCTGTGTTTCAGATGACACCACAACAATCTATAGACCAATAATACTGAATAGAAATGAGGGAAGCGCAAATGAATACTGTTCAAATGTAGATTTTTGTTGTAATACAGTGAGTTCTTGAAGTGACTAAGAGAAATGATTAGACTCAACCTCAATTAGATTCCCCTCTTCTTCCACTGCTCCCATCACTCCATTTCTCGCTCTTCCTCTCTTTCTGCTCCCATCACTCCTGTACATTTTCTCCCCAGTCTCCATCTCAACCTACCTTCTCCTCTCTGTCAATCCCCCTTCCCCTCCTTTCCTCTATCCTTTTCTCCCCTTTCTCTCTATCCTCTCATCCACTCTCTTCTCTTCTCTCTCCTCTCTTTCCCCTCCCACCCTTTTCCCCTTTCTCTACACCCTTTGCCACCCCATTTCCCTCTCTCTCCCTTCCCTCCTCTCTCCTCATCTTTACCCCTTCCCCTCCCACCTCTTTCCATCCGTCCCTCTCGCTCTCCCTCTCTCCTCTACCCCCTCTCCTCTCTCCTCTCTCTGCTCCGCTGGTTCAGAATGAGCTCTTTGACTCCCTAAACTCTCTGCTGGATCATTTAAACTGTGCTCTCACAAACACGAGCTTTGTGCCTTGTTCAAACTACAACACTGAAGCATTGTGTAACCACGGCAACTCCACCAAACCACTCCATCAACCAATCACCATCAGGCTCTGAGTGGTTATTCTATCTCCTCCCCTCAATAAGGAGGTTGTGGGTTAGATTCCTGATCTCTCTGGACAAAACGGCATATTTCTGTATTAAATAAAACATGTCATCAAAAGTAGAACACAGAAATGTACGACTGAAAGTTTATCAAAGATTCATTCACAAAAAGCTGGATGTGTTTTTTCAAGTAAAAGGCCCATTCTTAAAAACAGGAGATGTTTCATTCATAAAGGAAAAAGCCATTTGTGAAGTAGAGCGGTTAAAATGGGGCTAAAAACAACAAGATCCACCTGTCCTCTGCAACCTCTGCTCCATGTATTCCCCCCTCTTGCCTGGCTAATCCAGACTGTTACCTCTCTAGATTTTTATACAGGGGGATATCAGTCTGGTTTCCGCTCCCTCTGTCGCACCTCAAGCCAGAAACAAACACAGCCATCCAATCAGATTGGTTTATGATTGGTCAGCCATCATTTTGAAAGTAATGAAATTTCTCTCCCCTCAGATAAACAGAATTTAGTCCTTCTCTCATTGATTCTGTAGAAACTGGTGATGCTTTTCAGTCCTCTGTGAGATTTTTTCCTTTCTTTTTTCAGTCCGTTCATGTCCCTGACTGGCTAATCCACCTGTCAGTCACGCCCACTTGAACTTGGGGAGATTCACAGGTGACCAGACTCACATCTTCAGAAAGTATTTGAGAAGCGTATTCTGGATCGCAGGCAATCCCTCCTCTGTACCATATATTCACTTAATATTTACTGGTGCAGAGGAGGGACAGATGAGTGACATAGATTCACTCTCCCGCCTCTGTACCATATATTCCTTTTGCTCCCGTCTTCTCCCCTGAGATCAAAGCTGTCAGCGCCATTGTACTGTTGAGCAGAACACGTCTCCGTCTGCTCCAGTGTTGACCCCCGAGTTTAACCTCTGACCTCTGTTTTGGGAGAGCGTTAAACGTGGATCAATAAAGTTTCAGATTACAAAATGGCTAAAAGGGAAGCCACTAAAGATCTCATCCATCATTGTGTCAGTGAGGGGTCAGTCTGCACACGGCCCACAGAGGATTATACACATCATTTAAGCTGCTTCTAAATACTAATCAATACTCATGATTTAAAATAAAGTCAATACAAGATTTATCATTCATAATGTGGCAAAAGGGGACTCAGAGCTCGGGACAAATTGGGTAGATTTAAATAATAGGATGTTTCACAGATAAATTATTATTTACGACAATATAAAAATGTATCGCCTAATCACAAAATTCCTACTACCTTCATAATCTCAACGCAAGTGCCATTTTGTCTCCAGTGTGTTTAGGCCCAGTAATTATAAAGTTCAACGTCTTGTCCGATTAATTTTAAAAGATTTGCAGATGTCTAAGTTACTCCTTACCTTATCCATTCAGAGCATCCTAATTATTCACCACGATGAGTTTTCAAGAGCTTTTCACAACTTTCAGAGGCCACTGTCTTGGTAAAGCTAACAACAACTAGCATGCTAACAGTGAACCAGCATTACTTCCTGGTTTGTGGATGAACAAAACACACAGTGGTCTCATTTTAACCTTCAGAGCTGATTATACAATATATCTGTCTTGGGATGAAAATAATTTTACTTTAGTACATTTAAAAAAAACAAAAACTTCCTGTTCCTGGACATGATCAAAATGTGCTTTGTGAAGTAAAATCGTACATTAAAACATGGATGCTCTCCCTGTGTCTGTATGGGGTCTTATTCTGTGTAAACGCTGCTAATCGTGTAGTTTATACCTCTACAAACATGTTCTGAGATGCATGTGATTCTTGGATTAGTTTAAAGTTCAGATTTCAGTTTCTCTCAAATGTTCATGCTCCTACTTTATAAACTTATCACAAATCTAATAGACATACTTTTCAGAAAAATCACAATTAGATCTTTTTCCAGCATCTTACATCCCCACTCGTACCTCTTTCCCAGAGTGCTTAGCGGCGTGCTGAGGGTTAGAGGTTGGCTAGTTGTTCTCTTGGCCCTCGGGGTGAGTTTGGGGGTTTTCTGGGGCTCCTCCTGCACGTTGGCTGGACTGGATCCTGGTTTCACGTTCAGATCTTTTAAAACGTCATAATTTATTTTAGATGAGATCTTTTTCACTTCCAACATTTTCCCGATGGCCTCTCCGGTCGAGTTTGCTGTTATCGAGTTTCTCTTCCTGCTGCCGGGAGCGCGACGCTGAAGAGGCAGAAATAGGGATATCACGAGATTAAGTTTTCATGTTATGATTTAACGATTGACACAAAACAACAGCCAAAAGCTCAATTTTGTTCCAGAATGTGACCTGGTTTAATCACACTTTCAGGATGATAAAAAAAAATGTAAGAAAAACATGCGTCCTTAACCTAAAATAATAACCCATGAACTTCATCACCTCAAATGACCAATGAAAGCAGAGCGTCCCTCCCGAACTGACATTGTACCATTAACTTATACAAAATAATCCATTCATCTGAATGGATTTTTGCTATGGACATTTTGAGCTTTGAAGATATAGACAGACTAATAATAAAGGCTTACTCAAACATGTATGAATGAAACAAAACAAAACATTAAGTATGGTTTTGAGGAGGTAACAACATCCTAACATTAAAGCTCACAAGAGCCCATTTTGTGTACTATAGGACCTTTAGTGCATGTAGGATTACACATCTGATCAGATGTGTGGGTGTGTGGCTCTACAGTCTGTGTTTCCAGATTTGCATGAAACATTTTTTCCCAGTCTCCATTAGAGCGAGAGATTGGGGCCATTTTTTCATCTTCACCTTAAAAGTCCCCCTCCTCTTCCTCTACCTCTATGCACACGGTTAATCACATTTCATGCTACAATGGGTGATGAATGTGTCTCTACGGCTAATTGAGCACAAAGTATCAGTTTAAACATACATAGGACAAACTAGAAAGGTTATAGGTAGGTTTCCATGAAAATCTGAAGGGAAAAGTTGTAAAGCCTGGTTTAATCCTGATATAGTCCTTATTTAGTGCTGGACCTGGTTTAGTTCTGGGGCTTGAGCTTAAGTTTAGCTCAGGTTCCAGTCCTGGTCCCAGTCCTAGTTTCAGTACATGGTTCAGTTCCTGGTTTAAATCCTGGTATTATCCTGGTATTATCCTGGTTCATCCTTGGTTTTAGCCCTGGTATAGTCCTGGTCTAGTTCTGTTTTAATCTTTATTCAGTTCTGGTTCAGTTGGTTTGTAGTTTGTGATTACCTTTCTCTCTTTATAAATGCCGAGCTCTTTCTCTTTGGCGATTTTGGCTTCTTTTTCTGAAAACATAAAAAAAAAGTACTTACTATGAAACAAAATATATTAAACTTGAATATTAAATTACACAAACCTCTCTGCTCTTTGAGGTAGTCCGAGTTTTCTGCCATCCACAGCGCTGTTTTAATCTGGATCTCTCTGTCACTCAGGAGATACTGGGGAAAATGAAATGAATAAACAGGTTCACGGATAAACGGACCACCCACTAAAACATATAAAATAAAGACTGGGTGAGCAATATTGGCAAAATGAATATAGATTTAGTCTTATTTATCATATTAATTTACTATGAAGTGTGCTGCCCATGGACACATCAACAGGAAATGGAATGACAATCCACTGGTTTGTACCGGAAAAATGAAATGAAAATGGATTTTTACCATATTTTAATGAATGCGCTTATTTTCAATTTTTTTTATTTTGTTATATTTATATTTTGTTTAATGATGACGACACAAGTTCGGATTTTTTTTTTTTTAACTGACAATAGCCATAAAACCGATTCTGAGGAGTGTTGGTTACAAAAGGGAAATGCATAAAACATGCTGCTTTTAAAAATATGCTAAGTTAGAGCATCCGGCACACTGACTGTAAATGAGGTTAAGGGTTAAGGCATACTCAGACTACAGAGTTTAACAAGACAATGAAATGATATTTCTGCACTTTTCTGTCACTTTTGTGTGATTCTTCAACCCCAAAAAGACATTTCCAGGCTGATTTTGGCACATTTCTGATGGATGGGAAAAAATATCTTGATTATTGTTGTCAAAGGATTCCCAAAAATGTGCGGGTTCATACCAGTTCTATTTCCTCGTCATCGATGCCGCTGAGGTCCAGCTCTCCTCCGTCAGTCTCTGCATCTGTCAAAACATAATCAAACTAAACTCAACAAACATTATAAACCCTTTTACTGTGAAAGTCCAAACAGGAAGTGAACAGGAATAAACAAACATGAAACAGGGAGATTACAGCTGAGAGGATGTCCTCAGGCTGAGCCGAGACAATAGTCTGAGCAAATATAAACAACTGATCACACAAGGAGGTGACGTGTGAGGTTTACACGACATTTCATATACACATGTTTTAATCTCATTAATACTGGCCTTGTGGAAATACCCAAAGTACAGAAGTATTTTTTTCCTTTGATCCAATTTTAACAAAAGAATAACCAGATTAAGCCGGGACCAAGCCGGGACCCAGCCAAGACCCAGCCAAGACCCAGCCAGGACCCAGCCAGGACCCAGCCAGGACCCAGCCAGGACCCAGCCAGGACCCAGCCAGGACCCAGCCAAGACCCAGCCAAGACCCAGCCAGGACCCAGCCAGGACCCAGCCAGGACCCAGCCAGGACCCAGTCAGAACTGAACGAAATGATTCTCTTTGTCTAAGCCTTAATCGATTTTTCACTGAATTTAAATGTGAGAATTACCACTTCCTTATTAAAGTCAAGCAGGATTTCCTTGTGACTGGTTTAAAATTGTGATTCTATTTTTTCCTTTTTAGCCCGAGGTATTTTGGCAAGAGCCGATTTCACGTTTCACAAAATCAATACAACAACGGAAGGATCTCCAAAACACAGCGGCTTATCAAATCATCTCTGACCTGAAAATTCAATGATTCTTATACAGGAAATGCCCTCAGGAGGAAGCTCCGGTCGCCAGTCCAGACCCCGGTCCAGTCCCCGGTCCAGTCCCCGGTCCAGTCCCCGGTCCAGTCCCCGGTCCAGTCCCCGGTCCAGTCCCCGGTCCAGTCAGCGGTACATAATAATTAGGATTTAGTTAATTAGAAAAGTCCAAATTTGAGGGAAAGTCCAGGACTGGATTATCTCCTCGGTAATCCCGGAGGAGGTGTCAGATTACAGCAGTTTAAATCTGAGACAGTGGATTACAGTGTGTGCATTTTAAAGGGGGATTTCCACAGACTTCTGCATACATTTGGTCTGGTCTGTCTTTGGAAACTAAACCTCACACACTATTTTTACATTAGATCTTGTGAAATACACGTGATAAGCAATAACAATTATCTAATCAAATATATGACCTAATTTAAGACATAGTGCAGGGGTAAACCAAGTTTAAACCAGGTCTGTTTAAAAACAGGACTGAAAATGTTCTGAACCAGGCCTCAATTAGGTCTGAAAGAGGTCTACCCTGTATTGAACAAGGTCTAAACCAGGACTGAAGTGCAAAAAAACATGGACTGAACCGGGACTGAACCGGGACTGAACCGGGACTGAACCGGGACTGAACCGGGACTGAAACGGGGACTGAACCGGGACTGAACCAGCACTACCCTGAGCTCAGCCTGGTTTAATCAAGGTCCACAACAATCGAGAAGGACTAAACCAGAACCAAACCAGGACTAGAGCATGACTAAGGTGGGACTAAACTAGAACTGAACCAGGACTAAACAAATAAACAAGATCTATACCAGCTCTACCAGATCAGAATCAGGTCTTAGGGGTTTGTCCTAAGACCTGATTCTGATCTGGTAGAACTAGTATAGATCTTGTTTCAACATCAACTTAAAATGCTTCGAACATTTTCCCGCCCCATTACCAGCTGCTTTTTCCTCTGAAACTTTACACCATCCCACTACAAAGACTCATTGACAAAAGGTGAATCTTCAGAGAGGAGAAACAGAGCAAAACCAGGTCGGAAAGACAAAAAGAAAAAGGTTTAAACAAGGGAATATAAAGAGGAGTGGGACAGGAGACAGGAGGGACAATGGGACAAAGACAGGGACAGGGAGAGGCAGATCAGACCAGGAAAATATCAAGATGAGCTAGAAAAGACACAACAAGGACTGAACCATTTTGAGAGAAAAAAAAAAAAAAAAAAATCAAATTTCCATTTTTTTGACACATATACTGCAATTAAAGATCTGCGTTTTAAAATCTGACTTTTGTTCATAGGTCTGTATTTGTATTTGACCGAAGAAAGCAATGCATGTGTTTTGCCCAGGGACACAACAACAGTAGTACATTTTTGAGATCTGAATCGGAAATTTGCTAGTCAAAGATCTTACAAATTGCACCACTATGTCCAATTCTTATTCCTGGGATGGATTTGATGAGGTTTAATAAACAGAATTACAATTATAACCTTTTATATAGTGCTGAGAGCGAGTCCTGATTTAGACCTGTCTCCATTCTGTCCCTGAGAAAAGCTGATTGTTGAGGAAAAGCAGACGACACCCCCATCACCTTTGACCTCTGACCTCCAGGAGCCTAGAGAGAGAGAGAGAGAGTGAGAGAGTGAGAGAGAGAGGAGGGGGTAGAGGTGGAGGAGCAGAGTAAGAGAGACCGAGCAGGAGCCAGAAGGGAGAGACAGAAAGGGAGGGGAAGGAGAGAAAGAGAAAGGGATTGAAACAGAGGGAGTGAGAGAGAAAAGAGGGGGAGAAAGAGAGTGGGGGAGGGAAGGGAGGGAGGGAGGGAGTGAGAGACAGACAGGAGAAGGGGGGTCTAACAGACACCTGCCCCCCACACACTGAGCTGTTGCAGACCACACAGACACCTGCTCCAACCGCCCCCAGACCAGAGAGTGGACATTATCTGTCAGATGCCCTCCCTATGTGTCAGAGGCCGTCCCTGTGTGTCAGATGCCCTCCCTCTGTCTCCATGGGGTCTTATTCTGTGTAAAAGACCTCTAGGTTCTTGGATTGGTTTAAAGTTCAGATTTCAGTCTCTCTCAAATGTTAACGCTCCTGGGTGTGTTTAAATGTGAACTTTGAACAGAATCTTACAAATGATATATGTAAATGAAAATCTAATTATGGTAGCAAAAGTTGGCAGAAACATTCCAAGTGGGGCATACTCCTCTACCCTCAATGAGACACCAGACCCGCCCAGCCTGACCCATTCACCACCTGCCCCTGGGAATCTAACCTCCAACCACTGACCTCCTCCTGAGTCACTGAGAAAGACCAGACCCCGGTCCAGCGACACCTCAGCCCAACTAAGATATTGTACATGAGGACACAGCAAGTAAAGCCGAGCAAGTTAAAGAGCCAGAAATATGCAAAGTCTCAAGTCTTCCCCAACTTCTCTCTGACTCACTCTTCCTTTTGTCTCTCTTTTTTGTACCATCTGTTTCCTCTCCCTTTCTCGCACTCCTCTCTCTTAACACCTGTATAATATCAGAAACCTCACCCTCTTCTATTTGCCGCCCTCTCTGCTCTCTCTCCTTTCCCTCTCTCCCTCTTGCCTCTTCCTCTCCTCTCTTTCTCTCTCTCTCCCCTCTGGAACTCTTTTCCTCTCCTCTCTCCCCTCCCCTTCCCTCACACTCCTCTCCTCTCTCTGTCCTCTCTCCCTCGCTCAGTCTGTCTCCTCTGCGGCTCAAACCAAGTTTAAATCGACCTCACAGAGCAGAAGGAAGGAAGCCTCAACGCCAAACATAATCTGATCTCACACCACTGATCGGAAATGACTTCTGATTGTCGAACCAGACCAGTTTCCCACATTAACCAGAAACATCAAGATCCTCCAGCTACACAGCCCCGACCAGGATCCTAATCAGATCTGGAGAAGAGTCTGGCTAATCAACTCCTGATAGACCTGTTTTAGTCTCAGTTTAATCCTTATGTGTAGACTTTATTTGGGCTCTGTTCTCGTCTTGGTTTAGTCAAAAGAGAGGATGGGCAGAGAAAAAGAGGCAGAGATAGAGAGAGAGGGAAGGGAGGGAGAGTAGATTTGGAGTTTTGTCATCACAGACGAATGAAGAGAGTCATCCATCTGCTCTGTGTGAGAATGCACTGCACCTGTCACTATAAAAGTTCAACAAACTACTTATCTCCCACTCATCCAGTAACAGCAAAGAAGGTGGGTCAAAACTGAGTCTGAAGTAGCAGTAGCAGTAGTAGTAGTTTCTTCATTACTAGCCAATTCATTTTATTGTAAAGACTTGAAATCTTGGCAATGGTTTTGTCTCTTACTCTGAGCACAATGTAACAACCAGATAATGGTCACCCAGCAAAATGGGACTGTGGAACTGTTACACCATTGCAGTAGATTCTGTGGATGGATTTCGTTTTTTTCCCCCCAAATTTTTTTCCTCTGGTTTGGGGTCTGTCATCACTGTCTGCCCCCTGTCTGATCCTGGCCCATTCTTCCATATGTCTACTCTCTGTCCCTGGCTGTACCCTGGCCTTCTACAGCTTCCCCAGCCTGGTCCCAGGCCTGGTCCTGGAGCCGGGCCTGGTCCCGGGCCTGGTCCCGGGCCTGGTCCCGGGCCTGGTCCCGGGCCTGGTCCCGGGCCTGGTCCCGGGCCTGGTCCCGGGCCTTGTTCAGTCCCTGGTTCAGTGCGTGGTTCGGTTCAGTTTTTTGTTGTTGTTTGTCTTGTTTATTTCTTGCATTATCCCTGGTTTAGTCCATGGTCCCACACCACTCCATCTCCACCCCTCCATCTCCACCCCTCCATCTCCTCCCCCCCCCCTCCTTTCCCTCCTCCCTCCCTCTCGGAGCAGGTGGTCCTGTGTTGCTGCACTCTGAACAGCAGTTAGTCAGTGGATTAACTGCGTCATCAGTGTGGAACAGTTTTAATATTTAAAGAGGTAACACACATTTTATGAGTCTGAGTCCACAATAAAATCAAATATTTATCAAACAGGTGCAAGATTTACTGCGACTAAAGCACTTTACACTGCACATTTAGGTCAGGGGGCAGAAAAAGGGGGGGCGACTCCAATATTAACTGATACCAGTGCAGAGGCTGAAAACTGCATTTCCTATAAACAAAAATAAAATAAGACAAAACTGATCCAAATGTGCTATGTAGCTGTTATATTTCCTATATAGTATAGTAAATACAGTAGTCTTATTATATACATTTTATGTCCAGGTAGGATATTGGCTTACATTTAAATTACTGTGAGATTGTCCAAAACACTGAAGAGAGATGTATTTTATCCATATTTTTAAAAATGCATTTATTGTTAAATAGGTTCTCAAAACTATGTGAACATAATTCCTGAAGCTCTCAAGTCTCTAATAAAGCCCATAACCAAGTGTGAGGAAGGGGTCCACAAGGATTTTGGATAAATAGCTACAGTGTTGGGAATATTAAGCCTAATATTTTCTACTGTAAATGAGACCTCAACTGCAATGCCTCACTTGAAGCCTGAAATGATCCATACATTCTTCAAATACGTTGCCAAATACCTTTTCTTGTGTCCACAGCGTTAGGACATTGACATCATGTGACTTTTCAAAATAAGGCACTTTAAATATGTAAAAATGTGCCGGTGACAAAAGCTTTATGACGACAATTTGAAATCATTTGAACATTTCTGTATCTTGCTCCTTCAGATATGATTTAGTTTGCTTAATTTTTTTCAAGTACTTACTCAAGTACTTCTACTTGAGTAATATTACAGTACTCTTACTCAAGTATAATTTGGACTGTTTGTCTAACCTAGACTCTACCCTCCTCTGCATATATGAATGCAGTAACACTAAATAAAGGACAAAAAAAAACGTAATTTCTCTCATGATTCGATGGGGCATTCACCTGCTCTATGTTTACCTCATCGCAGTGTGACCGAATGTGTATGAAATTTACAAGGAGAGAATAAAACTGCA
Organism: Periophthalmus modestus; assembly: GCA_019594935.1. NCBI lineage: Eukaryota > Metazoa > Chordata > Actinopteri > Gobiiformes > Gobiidae > Periophthalmus > Periophthalmus modestus. Next base: position 25,546,042 of record JAIEZT010000068.1, on the reverse strand, counting down.
GCCTGAGGTGACACACATGGGTCCGACAGACTAAAGCTGACAGCACGCACCATTAGAACAGTGATTCACAGCTGTGAATCAGAGGCTTTTAAGCACATTATCTTTACTTTAATTCACTTATGTTTAGTCATCCACAATTCCACATGTGTCACTGTCTCAAACACATCCACAGGACAGGAAAGACACATAATGAGAAATAAAAAGATTAAATAATGCTAAAAATATATGACATCACATCCCACACATTAAAGAGGTTATCCAGAGAACTATAGGTACTGCACTGTTGAGTCTAGAGCCAAGGGAAACAGTTTTAAACAGGGGGTCTTTTACTTTTATGGAGTATTAACTGCAAACACATAACATATTTAGATCACAATATTAGATTTTATTGTTTTGAAAATACTAAATTCTCCCAAAACAACATATTAACAGGTACAAGTTGCCCTCTTTCTTTGCTCCTTGCACTAAATCACTCCCCATTCAGAGCGGCATCAGGACAATCAGCGGTATCCAGCTAATGAAACCGCTGCGCATCACATCTGGTTTGTCAAGTTGCTGTTTGTCAAGTTGCTGTGTACAGTTTTGTATCATGTTTTTCTATATTTATGCGGAATTGTCGCGTGGGAGCATGGGTGAGGTAGGCTTGTGGGCGGAGCCATGTACAGAATCTTACAGCTAACCATAAAGAGGATTACAACAGGGCCCGGGAGAGAAAGCTAAAATACTTAAACATGCATGGATGACGCCTAAAACCTCTTCAGGCATGTTTTTGATGAGGGGACAACATTATAATATGATAGAAAGCTGAAAAAAAATACAGCATTATATCCCCTCTTTAAAGCTACTTCTGCCCTTTAAAATTGCCCCATGGTGACAAATAAAGTTGGTATTTGATTGATGAGAAAAGTCTAAAAATAATCCCACACCATCTCGATCTTCCTCATTTACTCAAACTGGATTGTGATCGGTTATATTACTCCTCTCCTTATATCTCACCTTTGTCCTTGTGCTCTGTGATGCAGTGGCTGATGGACTGGCTCAATCCCAGAGTGGCTGTAGAGCGGATCGGCCCCAGGATGGACTCCAATGTTGGGGCGTTTCTCTTTGGGATGCCCTCCTGGTCCTGGTTCTCCACCCCCTCCGTGGCTCCCTCCTCTTCCCCACACGGAGCACTGTCCAGGGGCTGCTCGAGCTTCCTCAGGGCCTCTATGGTCAGTTCATCCAGTTCCTTCCCAAAGTGCTTAGCCACGGCCTGCAGCTCGTCTTCCTCCTCTTCATCCACGTTATCCGCTTTGGTCGCGACAAACAGGGCCTCCTCCAAGTCCTGCACGGGCACTGCCAGACAAATGTATCGGATATTTAATAGTATATTTACAATTACTGCGCCAGATGCCCTCCCATCAGCCACCCTGTTATATACAACATTTAGAGAAGCTTTTCCCATTTAAAAGATATATATTTAATTATTAAATATCTATGACAACATCCCTAACTTCTCATCATTCTGAAAACTCATGGATATCCCTGTGTGTCAGATGCCATCTCATCCTCCTGTATCCCTGTAGAGTTCGACTGAGATAGGAAAATGGTCACATTTTTATAGCGCTTTTCTACCTTTCAAGGCACTCAAAGCGCTTTACAACAAGGAACCAGTCACCCATCCACACACATTCACACACCAGTGTACGCAGACACTGGGGGCGAGGTGGGTTAAGTGTCTTGCCCAAGGACACAACGACAGCATTCATCTGTGAGGGCTGGAATTGCACCGCCAACCTTCAAGTCAGTGGATCTAACCACTCAACCAATGATGTTTATGTAGAGAGCGGGATTTGAACCGCCAACCTTCGGATCAGTGGACAAACACCCAACCAACTGAGCTACTGTCGCCCATGGGGCAGGTGAAATGTCTCTAGTTAATCTGCAGATGTTGTGGTGGGTCAGATATATATATAGCGTTACCTTCTCTAGTGTAGGCAGCATAGATCCCTTTGAGTTTGGGTCGACTGTTTTGGAGCTCAGCATCAATTTCATCCTCAAATTCATGGATCTCATCTACAACAAAATGAAAAATATTACTGTATTAAATGCTGAAATTTCAATATGATGTAATTCAAAATACGAAATTTGTACCTTCAATCTCATCGTCTATTTGCTTCTTCAATTCTATCGCCAGCTAAAGGACAGAAAAAAGTTTCAAGTTTAAAATACTGCTTCTCATGCTTCTTGGAAAAGTCTACAAATCAACACATTTGACTACTGTGTTGAAAGTTGTAAAGCTTCTGCTAAACTCATCACAGTTACTAATGAGGACGCCTAGAAAGTGTTAGGAAAAGTGAGAAAGAAAAATTTCAAGTGAACGAGTTCTGTTGTGCACTTTTAAAGACAGTAAAAGTAAAATCGGGTACAGTTCCTTTACAAGACAAGACACTCTCCTCAAAAAAGGTTATATTACACTGTTATTCATTCACTTCACACTCAGTAAATGTGATTGTAGCCACAGCTGCCCTGGGGTTGGAATATTGGTATCTGATACCTGCACCGATCCTGAAAAATGTACTGGATCGGATATCGGCCTCCAAATATCTGTTCAGTCAATATCCTGGTTGGACATTAGTGATGTAATACGACGTCGTAGTTGGCCCAGAAAGTCTCATAGTGTTTGAATATTTATTTACACAAAGCTGTTCTGTTACTTGTAATAAATAACAGTGGCATAAGACATATGGATTGGTATTGGTTGATATCGGGTATTGCCAGACACTTCAAGCCACCATCAGCTCCTCCTTAGTGCATGAGCTACTGTCACTTTAAGTTTGTTTTAATCCATGCAAATAAAAGTGCACCTCACCCCCTGATATTTCTTCTTCCTGATCCCAGCGGTGAAACAGGGAGGGTCACACTCCTGATCCAAGTCCTGCTTCATGAACTCCTCGATGGTCATGTGACTGGTGGGTGTGTCTTCAAACTCATTCAGCCTAAAACAACAGAAATATAGGAGATTCTTATAGAGTGCACATATGTGAAAACAGGGAAGGAGAAGGCAGCCATGACCGAGATAATGGACAGGCTCAGTGTTTAATGTCTTTATAACTTGTATAAATACATCAGGACTGTTCTAATGTCTCTTCACCTTTTCCTGAGCGTAGTTTCACAGACCTTCACCACGTCCACGATTTCTTTGATGGTTCTTCCAAATTCATACATTCGAGCTGCCACAAGGAGAGCTGCAAATGATAAATATTATAATTATTTATATATAAAAATCACTCAAATTTTTGTCCATTTAAAAATAAGCGGTTTTCAAGTATAAGACCCATGGACCACTATGGAACCTACTGGACACTGAGGGATTACACAGATATAAGGCCACATGGGAATAGAAAACAAAGTACTACTCTTTAATGTGGAAAATCACATTCTATTGTCTGAAGAAAAAGTGTTTTATTATAGTGGAGTCAGGATTGAGTATAGAGTCTATTCCTTAGTATAGTTTTAGTCAATTTTAGTACCGTGACAGCACTAGAGGTCTGGTGGAAATCATTTGGCTTATAGGACATATTTGTGGAAACTGTAAAATTTTCCTAAATCCTTTTTATTATATTAAACTGACACTGACATGCCTAAAGGCAGCACTATTTACATGTTTAAATGGAGAGTCTGAAACCTTCTATTCTCCATGGAGATGATGCAGTTTTTTCTGGAATGTTCCATATAAAAATAAAATTTTGCAATCTCCATGGAGACCAGCAGGTGACTCCATAAAACAAGCATTTCTTTGGAAGTAAAAATGACTAATATTACAAATGAAATATTTGTAACGTTACTATATTATGCTAAATTTACTCTTGTGAGCTTAAGTCATGTTATAATATTGTACATTATTAGTCTGTCTGCATCTCCAAAGCTCAAAATGCTCTGTTCCACCTTGTGATGTCATGTAGTAGTTTTCATGTTAACTGCTCCTTTTACCTTTAGTTCAGTAGAGATTGGCAATTCCAGTGCTGAAATTATCCAAATGATTCTAGTGAAGGTATGTGGAGATTAAAAACACAGAGGAGGACCTGTATTACCACATGACATCACAAGGTGGAACAAGAGTTTTTTCAGTTTGAGAGAAGAAGAGCCTAAATCTGAGGGTTTGTATGTTAAACATGTATGAATGAAACAAAACTCTTGGTATGTTTGTGATGAGGAAACTACATAATTTACATAATATGTGCCCTTAAATGCCATAACATCTCCATGAGACAAGAAGCAGGTGCCAGAAAAGTTGCATACTGCACCTTTAAAATACTCACTTCAGGTTAGTTCAATTTGTTTATTTGAGCAACATGATCAACTTTTATCTAAAACTATCAAAGGTCCTGCAAAAGAAAGACACATTTGAGTCACCATTTTCTGTTGAGTTTGGAGCTTGGTCTGAAAACATACATTAATATTGTATAAACTGCAGCTCGTTACTGCTCTAATGAAGTTAATCTTATGTAATGAGGCGTCTTAAAGGGACAGTTACATAAGCGCAATTAGACTCAGCTGACTCCACTCTGCTCATACATACAGGCTCTGGGCTCCTAAAGGCAAAAACCAGGAGAAAACGCAACATGAAGTAAGCCAGACTAGTCCAAATTATGACCCTGAAAGCAGCTCGCAGACCAATGTCCTACCAATCCTTACTTTGACTTTGACTTAGCTCAACCATCATGACCTCAGTATTTGGTGTGACACACGGACTTTATATTTTGGTATTAAGTTTATTTATTGTTTTGGAGGTAATTTTGTCAAGTCAAGTGAGCATGTTATTACACACAACATAACACATATGTTACTGAGCCAATAGCGTTACTACAGCGTTACTGCAGGGTTAGCCTTACCACAGCATTAGCCTTACTGCGGCATTAGCCTTACCACAGCATTAGCCTTCACATTAGCGTGCCATTAGCATTACTGCTCTATTAGCTCCATGGTCTTACCTGCTCCACAGAGCCCTGAAGGCCTCCGTCCCGTGTGCATCCAGTCTCTCTTCATCCTCTGCACCAGCCTCAGTGCCGTCATGGAAACCTCATGATTCTTCTCCCCAAACTCCAACATCTGAGCAAATCGTGGGATGTACAAGCACGGGTCTGAAACAAAGGAAAAACCTTCTCAAACACAGTTTCAAATGATAACCAATATATACACTAAGAAACTAAAACTCGAGCGAAGAGCGGGATGCACAAGCACAGGTCTGAACAGAGGGGAAAACAAACAAAATACAGTTTAAAGTTTAGAAATATCTGAAATAAACTAAAGCTGCAGTGTCTGAGTGGACAGAGGGATGTACAGGTTTAAAATGACATGACGACACAACACTCTGCAAAGCATAAGATGTGTATGCAGCAGGCACACGTCTGAAGCACGTCTCAGGAGGAAAAGATAGAAATCCAGTTTGAAATCAAATTTTTTGAGCCAAATATTGGTTCAACATTTGCGGCTTTGCTGTTTGGAGATGTTTTTTCATGTATTTTTGTATCATTTTTTCTGATCTTCTACATATTGATTCTGAGCTCCTCTGCCTGAAGTACAACCAAAACCACTGAGTAGTTTAGCCCTAACCACTTCACAGCCCACATCCTGCTGTAGACAAACCTTTCACTGAGAGCCAGAGGAGTAGAACCAGGCCAGGGCCAGAGCCAGAGCCAGAGCCAGAGCCAGAGCCAAATGAGCAGAGCCAAGCAGTAGAGGAGCCGAGCCAGAGGAGAGTCAGAGAAGGAGAGCCAGAAGAGAGCCAGAGTAGCAGAGCCGTAGCAGAGCCAGAGCAAAGCCAAAGGAGCAGAGCCAGAGGAGCAGGGCCAGAGGAGCAGAGCCGTAGCAGAGCCAGAGCAAAGCCAAAGGAGCAGAGCCAGAGGAGCAGGGCCAGAGGAGCAGGGCCAGAGAAGCAGACAGGAGCAGAGCCAGAGGAAGGTCAGATGGAGTAAAGGAGAGGGTTAGATGGAGCAGGAGGGGGTCAGATAAAGGGAAGGAGAGGGTCAGATGAAGCAGAGAGGCAGATGAAGCAGAGGAGAGGGTCAGATGGAGCAGAGGAGAGGGTCAGATGGAGCAGAGGAGAGGGTCAGATGGAGCAGAGGAGAGGGTCAGATGGAGCAGAGGAGAGGGTCAGATGGAGCAGAGGATGCACTGGGACATTGTTCTTCCTTTTACAAAAGACTTGTGTATCTTTCGTTGTGTTGAGTGGAAAGTCTATGGAGCCAACAGTAACAGGAGGCACTGTCCCATCCCCCACCTCCCTCTCTTTCTCTCTTCCCTGTCTCCTCCTCTCCTTTTCTCCTCACCAGCTTTGTCCCTCTCTCCTCCCTCTCCCCCCTCTCTGTATAGTAATAATAGGTTTTCCACTGACAGTAGTACAGCCTATATTGTACCAAAGAGCCGAAGACGAGAGGACAATGCTGCTTTAAAAGTGAACTATTCCATAATCACCACTATGAGGAGATAAGACTGGAGTCACGAAAACAATAAGACAAAAACTTTAATGGACAAACTTAAACTGCTGTTGCATTTATACAGTTCACAATTAGGAGTTATTAAAGTGGTATAAAAGATATACAACTTTAATGTCTGATCTGGTTTTCAGCTCCACGAGAAGGTTTAATATGGAAAATAAAGAGTTAATTATTGTCATTTATTTAAAATGTGATGCTTGTTAGTATAGACAATCTGATAGTAATCGATAATAAAACTAGTATCGAAACTAGATTCTCATTTGAACATGTATCAATACTAAAACAATATTTGACCTTTTCTGATTAGTTTTCAAATAGCCTTGAACTTTATCAGTGTCTAAAAAGCATTAGTATTTATCATTGTGGTATCAAAATTGGTATCGAGCACTGAGTCTCTTCCTTAACATCAAAATAGAGTTTGACATTCTATTATCGTGACAAAACTAATGCTGCACAATACCACCCATGTACAAGTGTTTCAAACAACAAAATGTTCAGTGTGATTTTGCCAAATGACTCAAACCAATCAGACAAGGTGGGTTTAAGTGTCTTGCCCAAGGAAACAACAGTGCCTCATCTACTTCTTTAAGTACATACATCTGACATACAACAGAAAAATGTTCTTCTAGACCTGTCACAATAATTACTTTATCGTTCTATAAATGACATTTTGTGTATTTGTATATTTGTATACCATCATCCATCATAATCTTTAACGTCATTGTACAAGATGTTACTTGTTCCGACAATAAACTCCAACGAAACCAGCAGAAGCATGTTTTTAGATTTGATAATAGCCCATGATAATATAATGGTTTTGCTGTGTTGAAATACCCTTACACTACTGGGACAGTCTTTGTACCGTGCCCTAGAGAGCGCTGTGATCACTGTGCACGTTGTTCCCACAGCTGACCAGGGCGTGGGGCAGTTGAATTCCCTTTTAGATTAGATTTATTTATTTTTGTTCCATTGAAGCCGCAGCGGGAGCCGGGACCGATCAGCAGGACGTAGGAGGACCTGCTCGCCCCGTGACGCACTCTGCAGAGCGCCTGTGGGCGGCGCCAGGCCCGCTGCGCGTCACTGCATCACCGGAGCCTCATTGGCTGAGGGGAAAGCTTTGGGTTGGGCATCCGAAGCGAGGATCACGACTGAGAGAGAAAAAAAAAAAACACTACAGAAAATATACAGCACGGACAAGAAAAAAACTCCACAAACGAGTATTTACTACGGAGGAGAGGAGTCGCGGACGAGAGCGGAGGCTGGAGTCGTTTTTGCCCGATGTCGTGTGCGGGAAAGCGGGAGGAGCAGTACAGGATTACCGGGGGGAGAGGCAGCGGTCGGATTACACTGAAAAGGGAAAACGAAGCGGTCCAGAGGGGATGAGGTGACCGCCACGAAGCCACGGGAATACGGGCTCGAGCTGTGAGTAAAGGCGGAGGAAGGACGTTTTTACGCAGCGCTCGTGGATCTATTTCATGTGTTGTTGTGGTGATATTTACTGTATTTACGCATTTGGGAGCTGTCAGAGGATAGTTTCTCCCTTAAAATACGAGGCCAGTTTGACTTAAACCCAATTCAAGCACCAGTCTGCTGCCACCGAGCGCTCCAGTCCGAAAAAGTCCGAGTGCGGTTCGTCGTTTTCCGGAGAGGAGCGGTGGATTGAGCCGATGCCAACGGCAGATTGCAGGTTGCTCCATCATGGCCGGGTCATGAGGTGTTTAACCTGCCTCCTATTTCTACCAGAAACCCTCAAAAAGTCGCTGAAAATCGGTACGCTCCCAGGCAGGTTCCCGCTATGTTCTGAGCTCCTGACTCTCTCCCTCAGCCTCAAAAATAAGAAGAAAAAACAGGCGGTGGAAAAGAAGATGGCTGCAGAGTTGTACCCCGCGAGCGTGAACGGCACCGCGGGCCTCCAGAACGGGACCACGGTGGCGGACACGGAGAAGCCCAAAGAGGTGCAGGTTTGTCAGGCGAGCAGCAGCACGAGCGCCGCGTCCAGCCCGACCTCCAACCAGCAAAACATCACCAACAACAACACGGTGGAGCCGGCCAGCTGGCAATGCAGCCACCCCACGCTCCGAGAGAGGTAAACACAGGGCAAACTTTAGATTTTTACGCGCAAAAACACCCTACATCCACGTACACTCGACATTACAGCGCAGAGGGGTTATTGCAATGACATGACAACGTAACGTATCCGCTCCAAAAGGACTGCGTTCGCTCCCAGCAAAGCCGCATCATATTTACACCGTGAGAAAGCGCAGCGGCGTGCGTAAAATGTGCTTTTAAGTTTGGCATCGTGACCAGGTAGTTCTCAAAATGACCTTAGTGCGCGGATGGGTTTGTAACCGGAGACTGCGGCGTTGAGTTTCGCCGTTACCTACTCCAACCGAGGGCTACGTGCGACGCAAGGCAGTTTGCAGCCACGACCAGTCGCTGCAACAGGGACCCAACGCCAAAAACGAATGGTGCATCATCTTAAAAGCTCAAAACGTAAAGTATATTTGAAGTTGGTAACGTGATGCGTCGGTGTAATGCGTCACTTACAGCAGATTCTGAAAAGGACATAACGTTCAGCTCACAGGAGAGTCAAACTAAAGTAAACATTGCACAAGCGTGAGAATTTCGTCTTAAAGCGCTTCAGAAATGCCATTACACCGCTGCAGGGCTGGTAACTTGATACAACGGCGAATTATATTAAGGTTATACACAAGAACTGATGATTTGCACTATAGTCACCCTTGTCTTTAGTATGTCTTGGAACTGTGCGCAAAACTAAGTGCAAACCAGTATCAGATTATTGTAACAAAATAGTAAAATAGTTCCAAAGTTAGTAAGGGTTACGCGCAGGGACAGTGCAGTGGCTCTAGCGCAGTATGAAAGGACAAGACGTTCACTACCACGCTCCCACCCTCCCCATATTCTCACAGAGGTAAACAAAACCAGGACATTTTGGCTAGAATCATTTGACAAAGGATGGAAATGAGCACAGTTTTTGACAACAGTCATGTTTAGTCCTGGTTTGGTCGTGATTTTGACATGGTTTAGTCCTGGTTTAGTTCAAGTTTAGTGCTGTTATAGATCTGGTTGGGGCTTGTTTTTCAGCACTGGTTTAGTACAAGTTTAGGCTTGTTTAGATCTGTTTACTCTTAAATGCTTCTTGAGTTGATCTACTGCATTTATTAATAACTTGATCATGGTTTCAGACTGAATTTCAGTGGGTTAGTCCTTGTTTAATATAATAGCTCCTGCTCTAGTCTTAGTTCAGTCCTGCTTTAGACACAGTTTAGTCCTGCTTTAGATACAGTTTAGTCCTGCTTTAGATACAGTTTAGTCCTGGTTTAGTCCTGGTTTAGTCCTGCTTTAGACACAGTTTAGTCCTGGTTTAGTCTTGCTTTAGACACAGTTTAGTCCTGCTTTAGGCACAGTTTAGTCCTGGTTCTGCTTTAGACCTGGTTCAGTCTTTGTTATGTAATGTGAATAAGGTGCATATTCAAATGAGGACATGCATTTAACCTAATTTGCAGCTATAGTAAGCTTTTTCCCTTGTGTTTCTCAAAGTCACCTTGTATAAGCACGCACAGGTTGGTCATTTTAGTTACTATTTAGGACTAAACCAGAGACCAAACCAGAACTACATCGGGATCAAACCAGGACTACATCAGGACTAGAACATGACAAAACCAGGACTACACCAAGACTAAACAAAGGACTAAACCAGGAGTGCATCAGGATCAAACCAGGACATGACCAAACCAGGGCTACACCAAGACTAAACAAAGGACTAAATCAGGACAAAACCAGGACTAAACCAGAACTACACCAGGACTACTGCAGACACAGCCGACAGCTACTCTGCATCATAAAGGACAGGGCCATTCTAACTCACAGAATACATGCAGATACATTTACACTTCCTCTTCTCTTTTACATATAAACAGAAGTGGATTTGGGAGATGGATAGAGTTGGGGAAATAAACAGACATTATTTTAAACATGTAAATGAGCTCAAACATAACCTGAGGATGTAAACAGGAAACTGCAAAATGACTCTCACTGAAGCCTTTTTAAAAAGAGCAGGTATCTGGAGGCGGGTTTAATTTGAGATTCATCATCTTCAAGTAAAAGTGATTCAAATGTGTTTGTGTTTACATATCGAGAAGGGAGAAATCTACCGTCTGTGTTGTCAGTAAAAACATCTGTTGCTATACTACTACTATAACTACTATTATTACTTCAAAATGTTTACACAGGGTTAGAAGATATTAGGATCACTACAGTGTTGTATAGAAATAATTTCTTCTGAAAACTATAGGCAATGTTTAAACTACTTAGACTCTCCAGTAGAAAAATTACGTAGTGAACAGTTTACCACATGCTCGTTACCATGGAGATGTTATTGCTTTGCCTGGAATGTTCCTCCGTAGGGCATTTAAGTTACCTAATTCATGGAGGTTACGCCACTAGGTAAAGTTGCGCCACAAGGCAAAGTTACAGTTCAGATCTGTGGAGTGGCTGTACATTTTTCAGGGTATTTTCAAGCAACTGGGAAGAAAATGCAAGATAGACAAGTTAAATGCTATACTGTGAAACATTCCAGACAGTGCAATACATCTCGATGGAACCAAAAAGGGGGCGGACACTCTACACAGTGCAGCTTTAAATTGAAACATTTCGACCAGAAAGCCGTCATATAAACCCATGTCTGCCTTTGTTGGTCTCTTGAACCTGAGCCTTTGTTGAACCTAAATGTGAAGATTTTTCCAAAATGTTGAAAATAGCACATGTCTCTGGGCAGAAGGAGGGAGTAGGAGTCCTGGTTATGCAACACTAATTCTCTCTCTCCATCTCTCCAACTCTCATCTTTTTTCATCACTTTCTCTCTGAATCTCTCTCTCTTTCCCCTTTTTTATGGTCTTTTCCTTCTTTCTTCCCCTCTTTTTCTCTCTCCTTCCCTTTCTCTTTCTCTCCTCTTTTAATTCTCTCATCCTTCATGTCCCTCTCACATTCCCCCCCTCCCCTCTCCCTTTCCCTTTCTATCCCTCTCTTCTCTTTCCTTCTCTCCCCCTCTGCTTTCCTCTCTCTCCATCCACAGAAATGCATTGATGTTTAACAATGAGCTGATGGCGGACGTGCACTTCATTGTTGGTCCACCGGGGGAGTCGCAGAAGGTTCCTGCCCACAAGGTAACATCAAAGTCAGGTTAGGGAGAGGGGGGTGGAGGCTGCAGGGTGGACCAGGTTTAGTTTGTACAATTATCATGCAAGAATTTTAAACTTTAGGAGATGATATCGAAGAAAGAAAAATTTTGATTCTAGTTTTGCACAAAGTTATATTTAGCTACTTATTACTTATATAGCACAGTGTAACAGTACTTGCCTACTTGAGTAAAAGTTGTGGCTCCTCTTCACACTGTGAGTAAGTCTAAAGTGACTTAAGCGTTATGTATGAAGATTTGTGTTTCTAGCAGTTCCTTCAGATATGATTTAATTTGGCTCAGTTTTTGTGCATTATTTAAGCTTTTGTCCCTCACATTATATATCAGACGTCATGTCCCGACAGTTACTCTTCAAGTTACTCTTACTTGAGTAGTAGTTTCCCCAAATACTTAAGTCTTACTTGAGTAATTTCTTGGACCTCTACTTTGTCCTTCTACTTGACTAATATTTTTTGAATAATACCTGATACTTGAGAACAATCAAATCGAAATTTGAATGGACACAATTTTTTCAGTACCATCATTTCCTCCACAAACAAAAAAGTCTTATTGTGCATAAAAACGTCCAACCCTGTAGTTTTGATCTGCACAAATGATCTTTCTATTGTGTCTCTCTCTTTTGTACACATTTGTGATCATTAAAATAATCTTAAATCCTCTTTATAGTTTGTGTCTCTAGTATGTATTGGCAGTTCAGCCTTCTGTGTTTTCTGTTTACATCATGTTTGTCACTTTTCTTTGTCATTTATAACGTTTTGTGTCTATATCACGATTGTACTGCCTTTATATGGTGCTTATATCGTGTTTATATCATCTTCCCTCAGTACGTTTTGGCGGTGGGCAGTTCGGTCTTCTGTGCCATGTTTTACGGAGACTTGGCCGAAGAAGAATCCGAGATCCAGATCCCAGACGTGGAACCTGCAGCTTTCCTCATTCTGCTCAAGTAAGTCACTATACGCTCTACAGCACACTACGTCTATGTCGACTACTGCTGCGGCTACTACATCAAGCACCATTACTATAAAAACCTCTGAATTATAGAGAACACGTAATTGTCGTTTCTGCTATACAGTTCTAATCTACAACACCCGTGGATCATTATGCTATCGCCGCATGAGAGTCCGCCAACGTCCAGCTGACACTATAGCACTGATTTCTGCCTGCTCCTTTTCAGTCTGTCACTGTAAACATCATCACGACAAGGCGGAGCATGCTGTCAGCGCCACCTATGGATAGATACATCTCACGATAGAGAGCAGAGAATTATTTTAGCAAAGAAAAACTGTTTTGTATATTAATTTCCAGAACATAAACAATACAGACCTAATGGCACCTAATCCTCTCTCCTCCATCCCCAAAACTACTAATCATTCTTCTGCGTTCACCACTTAAAGTAGACTGATGGTAAATAAACACAATATTCCCCAATGATTCAATAAAACAAAGCCTATTTCTATCAAGACTTGGCTAAAAATAATGCCCATTTATACCTTCAAATGTGTAGCCCACCCCTTCTCTTTCTTCCCTCTGTCTCCCTCCCTCTCGTCCTTCTCTTAACTTCAAAGTATATTATCATGACTCATTTGAAACTGAGTAAAGCCCAGATGTCTCTCTGTCTGTAATTACTGCTCCTGCTCTGCTCTTTGTTCAGTCCTCTCCCCCTCGCTGCCTTTCTACGCTTTAAAACTTAACTAAAAATAACTTAACTCTGGTGACTTTGTTGTGGTCAGAAAATGACTCTCTCGACTTCAGAAACTTTATGGGATTTCAAACTTCAAATATTTAAAAAGAGGGGGTTTCTAGGTCTAGTAAAAGCGGGTTTAGTATTAGAAAGACAGAGCTAATTAAGATTGACAAGATAAAGTGAAGTGGACCATTTCAAACGGCTCTTAAGCCATCGACAGTGTTGTAACGAGAACATACTAGGCCTCTGGGAAACATTCAAGCACTTATCCTGTATTTACTGAGATTCTTGAGTTTAGGGAAGTAGATTGGAGCAGTAGAACAAGGACTCAACCATGCGATTAAAAGGTAGTCAATTGAAAATTAGTCCAAAAAAGAACTATTTTGTGAGAAAAAAACAAACAAATATCATTAGAGATGACTCTGAACTTTAAACTAACAGAAAAATCCCATTTATTTCAAAACATGTTTTTAATCTACAGGGATAGCAGCTTTTACACAGAATAAGACCCCATTAAGACAAAGGGAGGGCATCTGACACACAGGGACATTTCAGAACATGTTTCTAGGGGTCTAAACTACAGGGCCAAGATTTTTTTGTTCATTACACATTCTGTAATTGCAGCCTTTAAGGTTTGAAGATTAGACCCAACTCAAATTGTGATTTTGATTTATTGGAATATTTTGTGTAGCCCTATTTTTTTTATTATTAAACAGCATAATTTGACAGCAAAAGGTGGTAAAAACTGTAGGAACTAGTGGTAGTAGTAGTAGCAGTAGTACTACTTCTTCTACTACTACTGCTACGACTACACCTGTCAAGCATCGCGATTAATAAAAGGATTCTGTTCAAAGTTCACATTTTAAACACGTCCAGAGGAATTGAAAAAAAGACTGAAATCTGAACTGACAAACTAAAACAAGAATCACATTTCAGAACATGTTTGTACAGATCTAAAGTACAGGGTTAGCCGTCTGTGTGCAGAATCAGACAGGAGATTTTGTTTGTGGAGGAAATGATGGTACTTTTTTTTTTGACTGCGATTAGCCTTGTAGCGCTGCTTCAGTTTCATACAGGCATTACTCAACCGAATCAATTAGGACAATTTGAATGTCACATTTTTAACAAGTTTTTTTTTTTTGGTTTCTCTCAGGTACCTGTACAGCGACGAGATCGACCTGGAGGCGGACACTGTTCTGGCCACTCTTTACGCTGCTAAAAAATACATTGTCCCGGCTTTAGCGAAGGCCTGTGTGACGTTCCTAGAGACGAGCCTGGAAGCTAAAAATGCCTGCGTCCTTCTGTCCCAAAGCCGCCTTTTCGAAGAACCTGAACTCACACAGAGATGCTGGGAGGTGATCGACGCCCAAGCTGAGCTAGCCCTCTGCTCCGAAGGCTTCTGCGAAATCGACCTGCAGACATTGGAGATTATCCTGCAACGCGAGACTTTGAACGCTAAGGAGGTGGTCATTTTTGATGCAGTTTTGAACTGGGCAAGTGCTGAATGCAAGAGACAAGGTTTGGGTCCTACCATTCGCAACAGGAGAGAAGTACTCGGAAAAGCTCTCTTTTTGGTCAGAATCCCGACTATGACACTAGAGGAATTCGCCAACGGAGCAGCGCAATCTGATATTTTAACCTTAGAAGAGACGCACAATGTGTTTTTATGGTTCACCGCTGCTAAAAAACCACAACTGGACTTCCCGTTAACGGCCAGAAAAGGATTGGCGCCGCAGCGATGTCACCGATTCCAATCTTCAGCCTACCGTAGCAACCAGTGGCGTTACCGTGGGAGATGTGACAGCATTCAATTTGCCGTCGACAAACGAATTTTCATCGCCGGGCTCGGTTTGTACGGATCGAGTGGAGGGAAGGCGGAATACAGCGTCAAGATCGAACTGAAACGCCAAGGGATCATTTTGGCACAAAATCTCACCAAATTCGTATCCGATGGATCTAGTAGCACATTCCCGGTTTGGTTTGAGAATCCGGTGCAAGTTGAGCAAGACACTTTCTACACGGTGAGCGCGGTTTTGGATGGAAGTGAGCTGAGTTATTTTGGGCAAGAGGGAATGACCGAAGTACAGTGTGGAAAAGTGACGTTCCAATTCCAGTGTTCCTCAGATAGCACCAATGGGACCGGCGTGCAGGGAGGACAGATACCAGAGTTAATATTCTACTCTTGAATTCTCAAAAATAAAATACAGATAAATAATTGTAAAACTGTAAAAGCCTTTAATGAAATGTAGCAAACTAAAGCTGCGCTCACACAGAAGTCCATTTTGAAAACTTGTGTCAAATGCCCTCCTATCCTTGTGTATCCTTGTGTGTCCGATCAGACGGTCTCCCATCCTCCTATATCCCCGTGTCAGATGCCCTCCCAATAGATAAAGTCCATGGTTGCTTGAAATTAGTAGGACAAAACTGAATGTGCCTGATTTCAACATTTAAATGTAATATTCCACTTCTGCATCAATATTTATGATTGTGCCTAAATGTATTTAAAACATAGCAAAAAATTATATAATTAAACTTAAATTAACATGGCAATACTGAGTCACATGTGAACTACTAACCTCCATTGAAAACTGCAATGTTTAAAGAAGGGGTATTATGCAAAATCGATTTTTGGAGCTTTCTACCATGTTCTAACGTTGATCCCTCATCAAAAACATGCCTGAAGAGGTTTTAGATGTCATCCATGCATGTTTGAGTATTTTAGCGATCTCTCCTGGGCCCTATTCAAACCCTCCTTATGTTTAGCTATAAGATGTACTATACAAGACTCTGCCCACAAGTCTACATCACACATGCTCCCACACGACAATTGGCCAATTATATATAAATATATTAAAAAGCGTGATATAAAACTGTACAGAGCAACTTGACAAACCTGATGTGATGTGCAGTAGTTTCATTAGTGGGATGCAGCTGATAGTGCTTTGAAGGGGGAGTGACTTAGCATGGAGAGGAAGGGGGACTCAGACTGCTAAAAACCAAAGTGAATATAGCATTTTCAAAACAACAAAAGATAACATCTAAATATGTTATATGTTAGCAGTTAACACCCCAGGGAAGTAAAATACCCCCTCTTTAATACCGCATAGAAGTCAAATACCCCCTCTTTAATACCGCATAGAAGTCAAATACCCCCGCTTTAATTATTATATTTTTGTCTGTCTTCTGAAAGGTGAGGCTTTGTAAAGATTTAATTTATTTTTTAATCAGTAAGTATTTAATTATACCAGAATGTTTTTAGTTTGAATTTAATTATATTTTTTACTTGTAGAGTAGTGATTCATGTTATTTATACTTGTCCCATTGTTTTATTTATACTAAGACATTTCTAATTAATTAATTACAAAATAGTCTTATAATAAAAATCACCAATATCTGTACATTTTTTTCCTCTTTTGTCCATGTGTCTTTGTAAACTGCTACTTTTGATCATTAAAGGCGCTGTACCTGATTTTACCGTCTTAAAAACGTGAAAAACAGAACTAGTTCATTTTAAACGGTTTGCAATGATCTGAGCGGAGTTTTGCTGTCAGGGTAAAGCCAAACAACAGCTAGCAAACTAAAACGCACATCCTGATTATCAAACAATAAAACGCTGGATAATTAGATGCAGACAGTACACAGCAGACTTATTTTGACCTCAAGAGGTGCTTATGCAATACATCTGTACCGGGGTAAGACAAATTTCGCTCAAATTTAGGTTGTCAAAAGTATCAAAAATCAGGTACTAATCGATACTAAAACTATTATCGAAACTAGATGCTCATTTGGGCAGATATCGATACTAAAAAGTCACATTCACAGGACAAATTTTAAGCTTTCATGAAAAGTTTTAGTATGATTTTGAGAAGGTCTTTTTGAGAGGTCTTTTCAGAAGACCTCATGGTAACAAAGAAAGTACTCTTACTTTGTACATGAAAATGACATTCTATTGCTAAAAAAAAGTTGCTTTTTATTTTGTTGTGGTATTGAATTGAGAGTATCATATCGAGTGAATTCGTTAGTTTTCAGTCGAGTTGGAAATTTGAGTCTTCTGACAATACTAGCTCTAATACATGGGAGAGGGAAAAAAAAATCAAGTACAGGCCTTTTATTATTACAGTAAAACAAAACAAACTAAAACATTTTCTGAATGTATATTAAATGTTGACACTTTTTGAAATGTAGTTTGAAAAATGGCTTTACTTTGGTGTGATCGCAGCTTAAAGACACTTGAGTCCTTTGATCTGCCTGGATATACCGCGAAGAAAGCATTAACTATTCTGTATTTAAGTTTAATTTTATTTTATTTAAAACTAACATTTTTTGGATGCCTGTCGAGCTGTGGACCCTATGGAAGCAACATTTCTGTAAAAACTTGTACAATTTTGTTTGGATTTTGTTCCATAAATTGATTTGTTGCTATAGTAATACAGCTGGACTTTTCTGTAGTGATATCATTAAAAGTAGTCTATTTTTTTTCTTGTTGTTTGCACTTCGGAGAACGGCCTAAACGAGACGTGTCTTTTGTAAAATATATTTGTGTGAAACGGCTCGATGCTGTTTGGAAATGTACAAGATGCTTATCCAACATAAAGATATTATGTCATGAACAAATTATGAATGTGTGTGGCATTTCTTCTATGTGGGACAATAGGAATAAGAATAATGGGTTTAAAGGAAGAAAAAAAATAATATTCTATCTTTTGATCTGGTAAAAAAAAAAAAAAAAAAAAGTCCTCAAAATGGCACCCATAAGAATGAAATGGATAGATGTTAAACAAATCAAATGTAATACTTTTAATGCCATTTTGCAGCCCTGATATTAAAGCAATGAATTCATGCAAGGAAATAAAGGAAATAAAAACTGCATTTTAAACTTTTCACAAGTCAATGCTAATTTTCTGTAAACGGAGACATACCGGATTCTGCAAAATCAACTAGAGATCGACCGATATGGGACTTTTAATAGTCGATAACGATATTTTTGGACCGATTTTGGAAAATTCTACTCAAAGTATATGATTTGAAATGGCAGCAAAGTTATCCACAACCTTATTTCACTGCAGACCCGTCAGAGAGCATTATAGTCACATTTTGAGCGGTGCCCTCTTCACACTTAAGTATTCACATGAAGCTAAAGGTCTCTCCTTTAGTCAGGTGGTCAGTCAAGCCAGTGTATCAGCTTATGTTGTAGATTCACGGTCGATAGTGGATACGCTGAAAAGTGCAAATACCGGCCCAATACATCAGTCTATAGGCCTGTCACCATAATCGTTCAGTATATGCAGATGGAACTATATATTTTAGGGCCAGTATTTATTGTGGGTACTTTTTCTTTGCACTTTTCTATGACTATACGGTAAGATGTGAGCTGTGAAAGTTGAATGAATAACTTCTATGACTCATTACAGATGCAAAGTAAGTGTTTCATTCTGTTTATTTATTGCAGCTCATGATTTCTAATAATATTGTAGTTTTAGAGTAGTTTTTGTGGTTTAAATCTGCTCCTGGGTTTTTGTGTCAGTGGTATAAATTTGTTTCAATAGTGTCGTTTATCATCTATATATAGTCTATACTTCCAATTATTGACAGGCCTATTGGTCTATCTCTGAAATGAACTTTTAAGAGCATTTAACATAGTATTCAACATGTCACCCATGAGTTTACCTATGGCTGGAGCGTTGATGCACAGTTCTCTGGCCAGGGTCAAGAAGGTTTTCCCGAGAACGTAAACATTCACCTGGAACAAATACAGACATATATTTAAAGGTCCTATATTGCGCAAAATCGACTTTGTGAGCTTTAAGCCATGTTAGAATGTTGCTCCCTCCTCAAAAACATACCTGGGGTTGTGTTTTGACTCATTCATATGTTTGACTAACCCTTTATTATTAGTCTGTCTACATCTCCAATGCTCAAAATGCTCTGTTCCACCTTGTGATGTCATAATGCTACAGCTGAAATTATCGAAATAATTCTAATGAAGGTGGATGGAGTTTAAAAACACAGTGGAGCACTTTCTGTATTACCACATGACATCACAATGTGGAACAGAGTGTTTTCTGTTTGAGCGAAGAACTCCAATGTGCAGGGTTTGAGTGTTAAACATGTGTGAATGAAACAAAATACATCTCCAGGTCTGTTTGTGACGGGGAAACAACATTAGAACATCAGAAAATGGCTTTATATGGGCCCTTAAAAAAAAACACAAGTAGATTTAATATATGTTTGGACACAAAATATACCTCACAACTCACTTTCTTTTTAACCAGCTGTTAGATCACAAAAGGTGTACAGGCCTAAATACACTATCTCATATTGCATTTTGTGATTTTAAAAGAATAATTCCATGTTAAACCTCAGAGCCTGGTCTGATGCCACAGTCACAGCCTTACATCATCGATAAACAGCATTTGAGTTTAACATGGTGAAAATGAATATGTCCTGTGTCCTCTTACGTAACTGTCTCATCTCTAATGTGTCTGATGAAACCTGCTGTTCAGGGATTAACATCAGCGCTTTGGACAGAAGCTGATTAAAAATAGAAATAATACACGAGAAGCTTTCAGCAGAGGTTGTGGAGTAGCTAAAAATAGTACTACTCAAGTAAGAGTAAAAAGTAATTGGGGAAACTATAACTTAAAGAGTAACTGTCTTGATGTAACAATGAGCTATATTTATGTCGGTGTCAAACTCACAACCCTTGTTGCCTTGAAACAGGAAGAGCATCTGTCTTTAAAAAAATCTAGAAAAAACATGCAACTATTTGGGTTCGGGAGAAAAAAGGAGCAGTCTCACATATATATAATTGCCTGTATTGTCCAAATGTTGGGGGAAGCTTGGGTGATTTTGGGGACAGATTTTGAGGGTGTCTTGGTTTAATTCTTTTGTAGATTCCTTCACAGAGAGTGTGCTTAAAGTGTGCCTGGCCCCTCCCCTCACAGATGTCCTCATTGTGTTAAAGAAGTGACAGAAGGAGAGAGAGAGAGACCCCCTCTCTGGCTTTCCTCTCCCGCTTTCCTCCCCCTCTCCCTCTTTCTTCCCCCTCTCCCTCCCTCTTTCTCTCTCTTCCTCCCTCCCTCCTCTTCTTCTGACACACTGATATCCCTCTGTAGAAAAAACAGAGGGATATTAGTCTGGTCTCCACACCCTCTGATGCGTCTTGAGCCAGAACCAAACATGATATTACAATCAGATTTGTTTATTTTGGTGACACATGTCAATCGAAGGAGCTCATTGATCACCATCATTTACAAACAAAATCACGTTTCTTTCACCTCAGATGAACAGAGTTTAGTGCTTCGCTCAATGACTCTGCAGAACTCGCCATGTTTTTCAGTCCCCTGTGATATTTTTTCCTTCTTTTTCCCTCTTGATATTCGTGTTTTTGATTGCAATTCATCTTGCAGCCCTAATATTCAACAATAGACACAAGCTGGAGCCAAGGGAAGGCACGGGCTTTAACCCCGGGGTGTGTGTGTGGAGGCGAAGGGGGCAGGGTGGGGGCCCACGGAGCAGACAGCATGTTAACCTCTGACCCCTGCCGACCTCTACTTTCACTGCTTTGTCCCTTGTATAACTCCACAGGTGGTTCAAACTTTAGAGACACACTTTTATTATGCGCCCAAACAAACAGCTGCTGTTATATTTAATTAGCTCTTTTCTAGGAGGCGCTGGGCTGAAAAGCACAGCCTGGGGTCCACACTGTGTAAGGCATTTTCTATGGAGCTCAATAGAAATACATATATTCAGACTTTTGTTTATTTGTGTGACACGTGGGTCGTTTGCAAGTTAAAACCTGCAGGTCCACATCCACCTTACCTAGTATGAAGGTGGTGTGGGCTGGAGGAGGGAGGGGCGGATAATAATGATAATGGTCATAAAAATAGTAATAAATACCTAGTACATCCTTTCATCGCTTTACCCCAGATTTAAGGTCTCACTTTCACTGACAGTTTGAAAAATATGGTGGAACAGACAGGCCAGAGCAGCACAGAGGGACCAGGGCAGAGAGTCCTGGCTCCGGTCCTTGTCCTCTCTCACAGACAGAGTGAGCCGGTCACATGAAGCAGACAGACATGGCTCCTCAAAGTATGTCTGAGCTGTGCTGGGCACTCACTGTGGAATGTGAGTGTCTATAGATGTACAAAATCACCAAGGTGCCACAGAAAAGAGGGAGGGATTTTCAATCGGCAATATCAGTAAAAACATGAATTGGCCTTATAGATCTAGACATTTTTCTAATATCAATATATAGCTGTTTTCCAACCAGCAGCCAGCCGCACCAGGGCAGCGCCAGGGCCGCGCCAGGGCCGTGCCAGGGCCGCGCCAGGACCGAAACAGGGCCGAAACAGGGCCGAAACAGGGCCGAAACAGGGCCGAAACAGGGCAGAAACAGGGCCGAAACAGGGCCGAAACAGGGCCGAAACAGGGCCAACCCAGGGCCGCACCAGGAGCGCACCAGGACCGCACCAGGACCGCACCAGGATCAAACCAGAGGTATAAAACCATTATCCAAATTTAGACTAAACTTTGGAACCCAATCTGCAGTGTCCATCCAGTTTTGCGTCTCAGAGGATTTTAAACTGAAATACAAATCCTAAACCTTCCCAAGTGACGCCAAGTGAATGTGCCCAGGTCAAAGGTCACCACAGAATGCCCTTTGATCAGAGGAAGACAAGAGAGGGGCCTGGTTTAGTCCTCCCAGTCTAAATGGTAACTGTGTAAAATGTGGTTACACACAATTAGTACATAACAACAACACTCAAGGTAAGCATTTGTCACAAAAAATATGTCGCCATGTCCCAAGTCAAATATCACCAAAGGAAGACAATAAAGACTTGTTATGGCATCACTAAAAATCCTATTTAAGTTTAATTTGGGCCTTTGTTTCTGCAGAGAAACTATGAAGTCAAACTCACAATTTGATTTTTGAACAATGGGTCAGATGAGTGGCAGATGTTCTCCTTTACAAGAGCCAGTTAAAAAGCAGAGGGTCAGAGGAGTCAGAGCAGTCGGGATGAACAGAACCAAAACAGATGGAGCAGAAATCTACAGATCAATATTCACTGATTCAATCACAAACACTGCACCTGCAACAAGGCAAGTCATTTGGGGACTACAGCAGCTGCTCAGGGGTATAACAAAAACAGGACTAAAGCAGGAGGCTCCAGGGTTAGGGACTCAACCAGAAACAAATTAAACCAGGGCTAAACCAGGCTAAACCAGGGCTAAACCAGGGCTAAACCAGGGCTAAACCAGGGCTAAACCAGGGCTAAACCAGAGCGAAACCAGAGCTAAACCAGGGCTGGACCAGATCTAAACTAGGAGCAGGTCCTAGTCGTCTTGGTTTAGTCCATTTGAAGTCTCCCTCCTCTCAGTTTAAAAGACCTCTGGTCCATTGCTCTAAAAATAGCCCCCCCCTGCCCACCCTCTTTTGCCCCTCCTCTGCATGTTCTGGGGGATTGGGGCAGGAGTGATCAGGCTTTGGGTGTGGTCTTCCTCTCCCCTCTCTTCTTCTCCCCTCTCTCCCCCTCTTTCTACTGCATGTGTGCATGTTTTGGGGGTCAGGAGTGGTCCGATCTCTGGGTGTGGTCTTCCTCTGGTTCATGTCTCTCACACAGCTGCTCATTTGGCTGTAGTATTTTTAGTATTTTTAAACCTACAGTTGTTTAAACCCGGACACTCCCTCATCTGCACTGGGCCTGCAATGGGGTGGGACAAGGTGCAGTGGGCAGAGGGGTGGACTTTGGATTTTGAAAAAAATGTGTGGATTTTGAAGAGTTAAAGGGCCAATACTGTGCCATTTTCTGATGTATGTTCTAAACAAAACACAATGTCAGGTCTGTTTGTGATGAAGAAACAACATTATAGCACACATCAGAAAATAGCCTAATACCCACAATACCCTAATACACACAAACCCTGCATATTTAAAATAGTTCTTCTCTCAAACTAAAAACACTCTGTTCTACCTTGTGATGTCATGTGGTAATACAGGAAATGCTCCAGTGTGTTTTTAAACTCTATACACCTTCACAAGAATCATTCTTGAACCACAAGATAATTTTAGCCCTGGAATTTCTAATCTTGAACTAAAGGTAACTGTTGCTGCACTACACTTCATGACATCACAAGGTGTAAATGAGCATTTTGAGCTTTGGAGATGTGGGCAGACTAAAAATAAAGAGTTACTCAAACATGTGTGAATGAAACAAAACACAACTCCAGGCATGTTTTTGAGGAGGTAACAGCATTATAACATGCTTAATAATATTGAACAGAATGCACTTTTGTGAGCTTTAAGTTTTGTAGTCTTGTTAAAAGATAAGAGTTATATTGTTTGTTTTTTTTCCATTAGAATGATTCTTAAACATTTAACACCACCTAAGGTATCACTTGGCTTTCCAAGCATCACGAGATCAAAATGCCGGTGTTCAGTGGAGTTGATGTGCCAGGCGCTCTGCACACGCTAAACCACAGACATGTGATGTTTGTTTTTATCTTAGCAGAGGAACAATCAGTCATTAAAAAGGGATGAAGTTTAAGAACAGGGCTATAAACTGGAGCTGTCGACCTATTGTCGATTAATCGCCTGTTACGCGACCAAAATGTATATTAATCAACTGACCGTGTTATTTAGATTTTAAGGATTTATATGAGACAACAGCAGAAGGAGAAGTGAGTGAGCTGAACATTTGGTATTTTTGGTATTGATCTGTAAAAAGTCAGATTTAACTCATAATTCACAAGTTTTACGAGTCTCTATATAAAAACATTGTTTCCTTGGTCGGGACTTGGTTCGGGACTTGGTTCGGGACTTGGTTCGGGACTTGGTTCGGGACTTGGTTCGGGACTTGGTTCGGGACTTGGTTCGGGACTTGGTTCGGGACTTGGTTCGGGACTTGGTTCGGGACTTGGTTCGGGACTTGGTTCGGGACTTGGTTCGGGACTTGGTTTCGGGACTTGGTTCGGGACTTGGTTCGGGACTTGGTTCGGGACTTGGTTCGGGACTTGGTTCGGGACTTGGTTCGGGACTTGGTTCGGGACTTGGTTCGGGACTTGGTTCGGGACTTGGTTCGGGACTTGGTTCGGGACTTGGTTCGGGACTTGGTTCGGGACTTGGTTCGGGACTTGGTTCGGGACATTCACATAAACACAGGTACAGCATTTTTGACAAACTGCTTATTTTAGGCGGCCCTAAAAATTTGGTTTTGTTAATAAACATGTTAACGTTCTGGCACATCAAGTGGGCAGAACACCGGTTCTCCACTCTTGGTTCATTCATACTTAAGTATTTTTTGTATTTTTAACCTACAGTTGTTACAGACTCGACACTCCCTCCTCTGCTCTGGCTCTGGCTTTGGCTCTGGCTTTGGCTCTGGCTTTGGCTCTGCTCTGGCTCTGGCTCTGGCTCTGGCTTTGGCTCTCTTTGGCTCTGCTTTGGCTCTGGCTTTGGCTCTTTTGGCTCTGGCTTTTGCTCTGCTCTTGCTCTGGCTTTGCTCTGCTCTTGCTCTGCTCTTGCTCTGCTCTTGCTCTGCTCTTGCTCTGGCTCTTCTCTGGCTCTTCTCTGGCTCTGCTCTGGCTCTGCTCTGGCTCTGCTCTGGCTCTGCTCTGGCTCTGCTCTGGCTCTGCTCTGGCTCTGCTCTGGCTCTGCTCTGGCTCTGCTCTGGCTCTGCTCTGGCTCTAATCGGGCTCTAATCGGGCTCTAATCGGGCTCTGGCTCTAATCGGGCTCTGGCTCTGGCTCTAATCGGGCTCTGGCTCTGCTCTGGCTCTGCTCTGGCTCTGCTCTGGCTCTGCTCTGGCTCTGCTCTGGGCTCTGGCTCTGGCTCTGGCTCTGGCTCTGGCTCTGGCTCTGGCTCTGGCTCTGGCTCTAATCGGGCTCTGGCTCTGGCTCTGGCTCTGGCTCTGGCTCTGGCTCTGGCTCTGGCTCTGGCTCTGGCTCTGGCTCTGGCTCTGGCTCTGGCTCTGGCTCTGGCTCTGGCTCTGGCTCTGGCACTGGGATGGTACAGAGGTGCAGTGGTTAAATGGTTTTGATTTAAGATTCTTAAAATGTTAGAAATAGTTTACATAATGTGATAAGTGTGATAGAATGTGATGTGACCAGCAGAACCAAAAGAAACACTACCAAAATGATCAGTATCTGCACCAGTATAATACAGTTCAGTACTGGTTTCAGTTTGGTGATACATGTCTGATTGTATAAGTTTAGTGTTATAGTCCAGTTTTAATTCCCTAATAATAATAATAATGATACCTTAAACTTTAATACTGGCTTGTCGAAGCTTCTCGAAGCTCAACGTTGTAGTCAACATCTATTCGCACACGATGAATAGATGGATAGTAACACTTTAACTATTGTAGCCACAGCTGCCCTGGGACAGACTGACAGAAGTGAGACTGCCATTTTGTGCCATGAACCCTCCTCTTCTTAACTACTCTGTCATCAAAACATCAAGATTGTCTTTTTAAACACTGGGAATGGCACATGTGGCAGAGCAGGATAAGATATTGTTTCAAGTGAAAAAGTTTGGAATGTTTCTTACCTGCACCAAGTCACTGAGGTCCAAAAGCATGTCTGAGGAATCTGAGTCAAAGAACTCAACACAGCAAAAGAGCAGAGAAAATCCTTTATAATGTAATATCAAGTCTCACTTACAGCGCGGCCAGTAAGTCTGATGGCCAGTACAATCAGGGCAAATATCAACCTCATTCAAATCTCGAGCAGACAGTATTTTGTATGGCCCACCTGTTGTATAAAGAGCGCGCATCAAGATGAATTTGAACATTTTAGTACAAGTGGGGCACTGCAAAAAATGTGGCCACACCACCCTCTAATAAAAAAAAAAATAAAAAAAAATATATAAATAAAAAATAACAAGGCTGTGGCTGAGTTTGAAGTTAAAATTTCTAGAATTAAAAAAAAAGTCATGTTGTGTCAGCAGCATGAATTTGTTCAATTATATTATATCAGATTAGATTAGATTTGCATTTTGAGCTTTAATAATAAAATTCTGTTCTGTTCCCATTTTGTATGCCCAGAAGAACTGACAAAAAGACTACAGGGTTAGCAGGTTGCATGCACAATAAGACAGGAGATGTATTGTTTGTGGAGGAAATGATGGTACTTCAAAAACTGCAGCCTTTGAGATTTACCAGTTGTGTCCATTCAAATTGCGACTAATCTTGCAGCACTGACTACCTGTTTTCTACAAAAAGCTCTTAGAAATCCTACTAGAAGGATACGTGGCGTCCCCTCGGTTCTGCACACCATATAGATGCAGGCAGCAGCCACATGCAGACTCTTCCGGCCTCGGGTCAGGCCTTTGCTCAGGGCCATTCTGTAGAAGTTAAAGGCCGTGTCTACACAGTGCTGGTTCATCTGTAACTGCTGCCCCAGAGTCGCGATCTGGGATTTGGCTACAACAGAGACAAAGAAATAAGTCAGATGCCCTGCCTTCCTCCTGCATCCGTGTGTGTCAGGTGCCCTCCCATCCTCCTGTTTAACAGAGATTGGAGATTGTAAAGTCTGTAGTTAATCTGCAGATTTTTTTACTGAATCCCTGGTAAGAAAAAAAAAAACCACACAAGGACTAAACCAGCACTAAACCATTCTTACTGTCAATCTGATGATTTTGTTGCGTGGCTGAATAAATATAAACCTGGTAAAACAAATATAACCTATTACACTGTAAATGTCTTCCCTATACACACATTCTTTGCATTTGTGGTTGGATAAAGTGAAATAATTTTGTCAATGTTAGTTTCCAAAAAAAAAAAAATAAAATATATAAAATATAATAATAATATATATATATATATATATATATATATATAAATATATATATATATATCTACTGACATTTTAAATAAATCTACTGAATTTTGTGTTGCAGCTGTAAACAGCACCTCTCCAACTAACTGTTGGTGAATAGCGCCCTCTGGTGGTGGCTCACCTTTCTGCAGTGTTTGAGCTCTGGACTCTCTGCCCAGTGAAATGTGGGAATCTCCAAATATGGGGGCTCTGGATTCACCTGGAAAACAGGAACATCAAGAGTCACCAAAGCAGAATCACAGCCAGTAGTACACTTTAACCTTAACCATGTGTCAGATGAGCTCCCTGGATTGCCAAAACGAATCAGTGCCCAATTAATTTTTGGAAAAAAAAAACTATCACTGTTAAAATGTATTTGTATATACATGTAAAAATCACATTCCTGCACTTTTAAAATTCACTTTTAATGTATGCACACAGTCAGGTAAGGACTGGTCTAAACCAGAGAAGGAAATGGATAGTAATTATAGTAGTAATACTAAACCTGATCTAACCATCTCAATCTCAGTTTGGAAAAGTCCTTTTATGCAGTGCCACGGTCACACAGCACAGCCAAAAGATCGATTCTGGTTATGAGAATCGAGATTCTTTTCTCTGGACTGGATTCAAGTTCCAAGTTTGATTTCTCTGCTCGCTCTGCTGTTGAGGCAGGCAATCAACTGAAAGTATTCCACTGAGCATTATGCCTTTTCTGGCTGCTTTTAACATGAGCCATCCCAGATTGATAAGTGTGAAAAACTTCAGTCAGAGACAGACACAAATCATTCGAACTTTTGCAGGTCCATGACTGTTGTTGTGACTCCATCTACTGTTCATTCTGTGAAACTACACTCAGTACAATCCCAGATCCAAACGCTGCACCCCAGAAATGATGGTCACAATAGCTCAAAACAGGCATAGTGTCTGCATCTCAGGGTCTTGTTCACAAGTGAGGGGAAGATGGAGCCTGAGATTGACAGGCGGATCAGTTCAGCGTCTGGAGTGATGTGGTCGCTGCATCGAACTGTTGTGGTAAAGAAGAAGCTGAGTTGAAAGGCAAAGCTCTCGATTTACTGGTCAATCTACGTTCCAAGCTTTGGGTAATGACCAAAAGGATGAGACTGCGGATACAAGCAGCCAAAATTAGTTTACTCTTCAGGGTGGCTGGGCGCTCCCTTACAGATGGGGTGAGGAGCTCGGTCACATGGGAGGAGCTCAGAGTAGAGCGGCTGCTCCACCACGTCGAGAGGAGCCAGCTCAGGTGGTTCGGGTATCTGCTCAGGATGCCTCCTGGACACCTCTCTAGGGAGGTGACCCAGGACATGCTAGAGGGACTATGTCTCGCAGCTGGCCTGGGAACACCTTAGGGTTTCACAGGAGGAGCTGGGGGACGTGTCTAGGGTGAGAGAAGTCTGGCAGTCCCTGCTTAGACTGCTGCCCCTGTGACCCGGCCCCAGATAAGCGGAAGAAAATGGATGGATGGAGGCATAGTGTAGTGTATGATGAACATGTTTTGTGATTCTGACCTTGTGAAGAGACGAACTGTCCAACAGCCAGAGAACCTCCACCTCCGCTTTCCACAAACTCCACCTCAGAGACAATTAGACTGTCCTCCAGCACAGAGCCACATCCCATACACACTGACACACCACGGGCATGGTCTACGTCCACCTCTGAGGAACCACACTGTCTACACACCATGATTGCACCTGAGGGGGGAGAGGGGAGAAGGGAGAGGGGGGAGTTAGGAGAGAGAGGAGAAGGGAAAGTTATTTTGTAAAATGGAAATGTGTCAGCTTTATTGTTTGTTTATTACAAACATGTGTCTTTAACATATAATGCAACTTAATCGAGGAGAAAAGGTACATAAGGAGAAAAATAAATGTAATAAAAATAGACATCTCAGAAACAAAAAAGTACAAATTCATCTCTAAGTGTGAACTCTTCATATCTGCATTTGACCCATCTTTCAGTGTCTCTGGGTTTAAACCTAGCAAGAGCAACGGGGCAGACCTGAGTCAGGAGCCTCGTCAGGAGTACCAAGCTGGAGGATTATTGTGTATGTTTTATGTTGATGGGAAACCAGAGGAAACCCACAGACACAGGGGGAACATGCAAACATTCATCTAATAACTGCCCTGCTAAATAAAGAAAGAGAGAGCAGAGAGAAAAGAATGTGCACTAAGCAACTTTTGGAGCTTGTGTTCATGGATTTTTTTTTTTTTTTTTTTTCCCTGGAATGTTCCATATTATGACATTAAACTTATCCATTTCCATGGAGACGACTAGGCAAAGTTGCAGGTCAAATCTGTGGAACGTCGAGCCTGGTCAGCGTAAGAATGTATGTTTTTCAAGGTAATTTGTTCTCATTTCATAGAAAACATACAGACATACATACATACATACTTACATACACTAAAAACATACATGATAGACAAGTTGAATGCCATACTACATGAAACTTTCCAGGCAAAGCAATGACATCTCCATGGAAAGCAGAAAAAGTTAGTCAGACAAACGTTAATCAGGGGGACAAGCAAGATCCGCATTACAGAAATCCAAGCTGGCTTTTATGTTATGACAACTAACAACAAATTGCTGTTTCATTCTCTGCAACAGCGGGAAACGTCAACCTCATCAATCTTCAACTACTTAAAGGGCCCATATTAAGCCACCTTCTGATCTGTTCTAATGTCATTTCCTCGTCACAAACAGACCTGGAGTTGTGTTTTGTTTTCATTCACACATGTTTAACACACAAACCCTGCAGATTTAGGCTGAGTTCTTCTCTCAAACAGAAAACACCCTGTTCCACCCTGCGAAGTGCTCCACTTTGTTTTTAAACTCCATGCACCTTAGAATCATATGATCTTCTCAGCCCTGGGATTGCTCGCCACTACTGAAGACAAGTTAAAAGGTAAAAGCTTTGTAGATGCAGACGGGCTGATAATAAAAGGTGAATGAAACAAAACACAACTCCAGGTATGTTTTTGTTGACAGCATTATCACATGGCTTAAAGGTCGTTTGCTCAAAGCTTTAATGTATTTAGATTTGTTCTCATTTACAGGTCAAGCAGCATTGACATTGTGATTTATTAATTTACATATTTAAACAAATGAATTTGATTGTATTTGCAGTATCATACACAGTGTCTTTTCATTCTTCTACTCCCCATAAGCTCTACAAATACTGACACTTTTACGCACTTGGAGCAGCGTAGCTACGTGGCACCGCTCTGCTCTCGCCAACTCTGCTGTTTTTTCCCTCTTGTCAGCTTAAAAACACAACCCATTCATCAGACACATTCTCTCACTTCTAAGAATTAATACTATTAAGTTTGTGCATTAAAATATGAAATGATCCAAGTAAAATTAGCCCTAAATGTGTAGAAATCCTTACCTACTCTGTCCCAATCCCAGCCTATGTCAACGCACGCCTCTCGTTCTCCACGCGTATTCCACTTTAACCTTTAATTTGGTATTATTTTATTGCTTATCTCATGTTGACAACACCTTAAAACGACTCCATAACGAGTTTATTCCCAGCTAAACGAATCACAAGCCGCAGAATTGTGTAAAAACGCCGAAATCTTTAGCAAAACATAAGCGACACGTGCGGAGAGCGGTGCAGAAACCGGCGACCCGGCGAAACCAAGTCTGCTACGAGAGGGGTGAGCAAAGGATACTGAACCAAATATTTAAGCTTAATTTTATAATAATGGCAAATTATTGACACGGCTACACGGATTAAAGATTTGCTAACTTAATATTGTATATGCACGGCTTTTAATTGGTAATATGCTTAAAATGTGAATGTATTTTATTTTGAGCACCCCTTTCGCGTCCGTTGATGCTGCACGTGGGGTTAAAAATGGTCAGATCCTGATGAAATCCTTCACAGTGAACTGAAATTTGCTGGTCAATAAAAATGACTCAGCATGTGATAATCTAATCAATACAAACAAGACATTACTGGAACACTGCTCTATATTTTGCTGTTGAAGTTATATTTGTACTTGCTAGACTCTCTCTTTCTTTCATAATTTAAGCCTATGAACAAGACCTAACATGATTAGATTTGAATGGAAATTTTGTCACACTCACTCAAAAGTCCTGCAGGGTTAAGGAACTTGAAAAACAGCATAATTCGGTTTAAACCAGAAAATATGGAGTCGATAGAATCGGGAAAAAATTGCAGTTAAATTATATTGTTCGGTGTCTGTAAATATTCACAGACAAGAAAGCACAAGAATATAAAACTAGAGTTGCATTTTGAAACATTTCACAAGCATTACATAGACTATTGTGAAAATAATAAATACAAATATAATATAACGGTAACATGTAACTTAAAGGTCAGGGGAGTATTATTGTTTTGTTCTTGAGCAAGAACAAAACAATAATACTCATGTCTGATTTCAGTGATTTCAAGTGCATATAACAAGTTTTCACATATTTTTCTAATTATGACTTGGTGTGGTGGGATAGTACCTGTGCTAAATATTTATCATAGTTTTACATCAGTTAAGTGTCAATTTGTGGGGGGGAAAAAAAAGTTGAGAAGACGTAGTGATAAATTATAATATTCACCAAAATAAAATAAAAAAAAAACAAAACCAAACAACAAAAAAACAAAAAAGATTTTTATTAAATATATTGTTAACTATATTTTAGTCAAATGAGTAGTCTGACCTGTCACATGCTTTTTAGAATTCTTTAAAAAGTTATATTTTCTTTTGGTATTCTATGCTAGACTTATTTTGAATAGGTCCATGTGTTGGAACATTTGCATTTAACCTGAGATACCACTTTTCGTGCAGTAGATGGCGCTGTGTGCGTCTAAAACATAAACAGGAAGTAGCGCCTCCTCTGCAGCACCACGTGACAGGGACACACCAAAACAATGTGGAAACGTTCGAGATCAAAGGTGTACTGATATTTACACATTAAACCTGTTTTTTTTCTGTTTTCATGTGCTCCGAATCGCCTTTAACATGTCAGCGGTGAGTCTGACGCTGCTGCGGGCCTCAGTGCGTCGTGCTCCGGGTTTGACCGCTGCAAACAGCCGCCTCTGCAGCTCCACAACCTCCAGCACCTCCAGCAAAGAGAAGAAAAAGCCCAAGGTTTCAATTTACTTTTCTTCCTAAATATGCACACTGGTTATTGTTATTTATTTATTAAAGCGTCTATAAATATATGGGATAGGTGGTTTCTTTTATTCTCAATCAACAACAACTTTACCATCTAAAATATTTGACTAGCAAATCCGAACCAGGTGTGTTTGTCCATACAGTGTCCAATGTCCATAAATCAAAATTTTGAAACAGATTTTTTTTTTTAAATTTACAGTCTTTTAGAACGAAATTAATTACTGCAAACAGATCACCCAAGACTCCCCCAACCCAGTAGTTATTTAAACCAAGAATGAAACCTTTCTTTTTAATTTGATATAATGTATGTGTAGTTGTTTTGGGTTTTTTGTTTTTTTTTGTTTTTTTTTTTTTTAACTGTCAGACTATTATCTTGTACCCTTAGTGCAGTGGTTGGCCAAAAGGAAAAGTGGGGAAAAGTGTATTTTTATTTGAGCATAGAGCTGCATTAAACATAATTATTTTAAAACAGGAATCAGATCATAATTATTTTTTTATTGCCATATAGCCCAGCTCTATTTTAATATATTGTTTTGTTTCAGACCTCCATAGAGAGACCAGCTCCAAGCCCCACTCATGACTGGATCGGGCCCCCAAACCCTCTGTCCAACCTGCGTCCGATCGTGTACCAAGCCCCAGAGACGGAGACGGAGCTGGAGAAGCGGCTGAGGGCACTGAGGCAGGACACAGAGGATTGGAACCACGACTTCTGGGCCAATCAGAATGTTACATTCAGCAAGGTACAGGCATTACACTATTACATTAACTGCATATCTATTTAAATTTTTGACTGTTGGGCAATAGTTTCAGTTCTGAATAATACTGATGTTGTTTAGCAAACTTTAAATATCAGACATATTGCCACATAACCAAAAAGCATTGTATTGAATAGGTATTGTCAAAATGTAACTGATAAAATTACATATTTGGTCAATTGTACCTAATGGTTTTCTATGTAACAGGAAAAAGAATTGTTCATAGTTTCACAACTCAATGCAAAAGGATTGTCTCGGCGCGATACAGAAGGTCAGTACCTGCAAACAGCTTTATGGCACTCATAAGAGCATTATAGCATAAGGCTCATGTTAATGTAATATGTACTGTTTCCTCCATCAGGGCGAAGGCGCTCTCTGGACAGTGAAGAAATGGCTGTGTTTTACAAAAGTTTCTTGGACAAAAACAGAATACGACATGCTAACTACAACAAGTGAGTTTTAACATTTGGTAACCTAACATTTATGGTGCAGAAGAGGGACAGTAAATATATATAGTATAGAGGTCGGACAGAGTATATATGTGGTACAGAGGACATTGAGTAGGTTGGCGGGAGAGGAGTTATGGTGGAGTCTGATATTAACTTTCCCTGTATTCTTTTGCAGAGAGTGGTACAGACGTAACTTCACCATCACTTTGCTTATGGCTCGCGTATTTCTTCAAAACCTTTGGAAGAATTTATCTCAAAACAGCAAGAAAAGCAGCTCCCCTACAACATAAAAGTGAATTAAACCTACATGTCCTGTTTATGTTAACATTTGCTCATTAAATTACTTTAATATGAAAGACGTAAACTTGACATGTTTTATTACAGGCTTCAATGTGTAGAAACTATAATTGTCTTTTAAATGACCAATAGATGGCACAGTTCCTCCAGGTACTTTCTTCCCAGTACTACTATTGCAACAATTAGCCTAGTACTTTATAGCTGGTGAAAATATGCAAAATATCTCTATATATTTTTACTTCTAGTTGAGTATTTTAAGTAACTAGTTTTGAAGTAGTACCTTTTCTGTTTTCATAATTCCATGTTTTTGTTTTGTTGTTGTTCATTTTGTTGTTTTGTTTTTATCTCAAACTGTTCTAAGACATTCATTTTTGTTTTGTCCATCGTACTAATAATAAAATAATAATGCCTTACACTTGTAATGCGCTTTATCAAAGCCTCTCAAAGCGCTACACTGAAGTCATTATTCGTTCACTCCACACTTGGTGATGGTAAGCTACTATTGTAGCCACAGCTGCCCTGGGGTAGACTGACGGAAGCGAGGCTGCCAGTTTGCGCCATCGGCCCCTCCGACCACCACCGATCATTCACGCACTTTCATACTAGACAATATTTTACACACTTAAACTTAAATTCTACTTAATTTCATGTAAAAGAAGTTCCAGTATTGATCAGTTCCATGTGATTACTTACTTCTTGGCTACCTTTCATACTTGTACTTGTTTTTAAATGACTGAATGCATGAATCATAGATCTAAATTAGCATTCAGCATCAGGATTTATATATTGACTATTTTTTGAGCATATTTGACTCAAAGTAGCAGAGATCCAGGAGGAGCATGCCGTCATCAGCACGCACCGCGGCACAGTGAGGGGGGAGCCCGGGTACAGCGCCATTTTCCCCCGCGGCTCTCTCTGCGCCCGCCGCCTCTTCAACAAACCCAACAAACTCTTCTTTCTGTCAACAAAACCTTCACAGAAACACACTACCCGAGGGCCAGGGGGGCTGTCAACCACACGGACCACTCCCAGCTCCATGTAGCCTCGTTTGACCCACTTTTGGGGCAGTTTCAGGCCGACATGGAGGGCGAGGAGAGCGGCTTACCCCTCATTGGCTCCCCGGTAAACCTGGTGTTGCTATGGCGTTAGCTTGGCTGTTGATGCGGTGAAACGAACCAAGGAAAACGTCGTTTTATTCAGAAAATCTCCAACAAAAACGGAAGACAGTGGACATATTTAACATTTTAAACAACTAGACAACTAATACTTTGTTCTTCTTCTGGATAAATCCACCTTTATTTATTAAAACGTCTTTAAATTCGTTCGGGAGACAGCGGATGTCATAAGACAGAACGGTGAGTGACTAGCTTACAACTGTGTCATTAACGTTAACTAGCTAATTAAGCATTTACGCTAAAAACAGTCATTTTCCAAAGCTTTTGCTCAATCTAAACTTAACCAAGACCATATTTTAGCAAGTTTTCACTGGCAAAGTAAGTTTTAATAGAGAAGTGACCGCAAAGGTGAGTCTTGTGTACGTTAGCCGAAGGAATTAGATGTTTTAAGCACATTATGTGTCAGGTGAGTGCACAGCCACGTTTAACACGTTTACAATGTAACCCTCATTTTGCCTTTTAACCCGTTTGTTTCGTTTATTCCCCTTCTGTCCCATCTTGTTGCCTGCTTTTACACAGTTGGTTAAGAGTGACTCATATGTTAATCATACTACCAAGAAAAGAAGAGCAGATTTCTTTAGTAAGTTTCATTATATTTTATCTGATTGTTAAATTGTAATAAATTGGATTTGGTTATAACACAATATCTGCTCTAGAATAATTACAGTTTAACAATATTTAGCCATCAGTGTAGTTAACTTGCCTTTCTACCTTGAATTTTTACATTATATTTTGAAATTTTGTATTATAACGTGAACCCAAATATTTACTTTAGCAAATATTTGACATAGAATTAGTTTAAATGGTTAAAAATATAATTAGTTTTAATGTAAAATCTCTACTTACAATGTCAACATGCATTTTTTTCTGTTTTTACCAACTTTATCTTGAAGAATATTTCACATTATACCCCACTGTTCATTTCAATGTGCTCATTTTAACCTCTCTTTAGCCTAATTAGCTGGCCTGTCCTGGTTTGATATAGGGTCAGTGGGTCAGTTCATAGTAAACATCTTTGGATTGTTCATTTTGAGTAACTAGAGCGTATTGAGATGCAGTATTCAGACATGAGCACATTGTACACGCTTTTACAGACTATAGAGAGATAGAGCATTTCCCTATAGGCACTTTGTTTGTCATGTGATGTTTAGCTGAGCTGGACAATGCTTTTTCCACTGTTTTGCATCACCTTAAACATGATTTGGTTGTTACAGGGTAGAATGTGCTTAAAATTGTGATTTAGCCATGATTTTGTCCTTGCATAACCTTTGCTGGTCCAGGAATAATGTTCTTATGATGCTATTTCCAACTATATTTCGATCCTCAGGAATAGACTTCATTCTCAATACTGATTCCGATACCATGATGATGATAAAAAACACTTTTAGATAGAATAGAATGTGATTTTTTTTTTCCACATTACATGGTAGTACTTTCTTTTCTATTCCCATGTGGCCTTATATCTGTGTAATCCCTCAGTGTCCAGGTAGGTTCCATAGTGGTCCATGGATGTATAGTAGTCTGTGTGTCTTATACTTGTTCTGATACAGCTCAAGATCATTCTAAAGTTACTCAGGAAAGGTTCATTCTGTGAATGGGACTTTTTAGTATCAATACCTGCTCAAATGAGTATCTAGTTTTGATGCTGCTTTTAGTATTGATTAGTATCAGATTTTTTATACTTTTGACAACCTTAAAATATATTAATGTAATTTTAATTATTAAATGAAATGTAATCATCAAATTGGTAGGAAAGCAGGTAGATATCACATAACTGCATAAAGGTAGTGTGAAATCTGCTTTCTCTATATTAGGTCTGGCTTAGACTTAGTTTTGTCTTAGTTTAGTCCTCATATAGTCCTGGTTTAGTTCTAGTATAGTCCTATAGTTTGGTCAAAGTTTAGCCCTAGTTTAATCCTAGTTTGATCCTGGTTTAGTCCTGATTAAGCCATTGGTTCTGGTTTAGATCAGTAGTCCTCTGTCTGTGAGCAGTTTTATCAAATCACACTTTATGAATGAGAAAGTGAATGTGACATAAACAGATAGAGTGCTTTTATCTGTAGATTAAATCAGAATGATTTCATTTTGAGTTATTTTGTAGTTCTCACAAGAATGCTGTCACTTGAATTATCACGATTGTTGATTAATCAAATCGTCTTTATAATCCCAAATCTGTCTGTAGAGATGTGAAGAGAGTATGAACTTTGCACAGTTCTAACCTTGAACCTTTTAATATTTGCTAAAGCCATTTCCCACATCAGATCACTTCAGTCAGACCTTTCACTTTGTTACTTTTTCAAAACTGAGTCCATGTTCTCTAACTGCCTGATGAACTATGGAAGTGTTTCCCAACCAGGGGTACAGGGACCTGGGGCCACATAAGTTAAAGTAGGACAAACAAATAGTATTTTTGTAGTAAAAATTTGCTTTTATTTTTTAGACACACCTTTTCTTTCTTCTTTCTTTCTTTTCTCACTGAAAACATCCAAACTATAAATGATACATGTGGAATGAAACAAACAAAAATAAACTCAAAATAACTCAAGACTTGCACTCTTGGCATTTCTTGACCCTGAAGCACAGCTGTGAAATGAAAACCATTTCAGGAGATTTCATGAAGGGCTAAAATACAAAAAGAAATGTTGAGTTATTTCACTTTTCTTCTTTGCTACATAATTCCCTACATCTTATACCCTATAAATGTAGAAAGTAGTAAACATAAAGCTATTGTATGAGCGGGTGTCCATACTTTTGCCTGGTCGTGCAAATTCTTTGAACAAGAAGTTACTATAGTTATTATAATTGTCATTAAACAGTTTTAAGGTTTGAGAAGCACTGGGCTCTAATCATGAAGCTGCAGTGTTGGACCTGAAGCCTGGTTTATTTAAGTAGAGTTACTGTTATTACATCTCTGCAGGTTTAATATGTTTTTCAGTTGTCATAAAACAGATGATTAGCTGTTTACTACTATCTGCTCATTTTCCAGACTCATCATAAAAACGAACATCCAAAACACAACATAGAGCGGTCAGCGGTGAACTTTTATGACAATTATGACCTTCCAAAGACTGTATTAAACCTAAACAAATCTATGTTTTTTTATTCTAACATGTTAAATTGAGCTTTTGAAAAATATATTTAAAATCAGTTGACCTTTTCAGAAGGAAATTTTGGGCAGCTGGGTAATATATTTTGTATTACATTGATCCAAGGAGTGAAAGTTTAAAATGGTTCATTCAAGTTTCCTTTTTTGTTTAGTCATTGTTTATCTTTAAGGCGTTTACAGCTTATGTTTAACTGTTCACAAAATCATTACATAACCAACGTATTCACTTTAACTGTTGCTTATGCTTAGGAAATGATAAAAGTTTTTTTAAACCATATAACAAGTATAACACTAACAATAATAGTATTAATAATAACAATCTTTTCTTTTGCCTATGACAGGTGTGAGCTCTGGTCTGGTGTAGGTGAGGTGCAGCATTTTTCTATAGAGCGACAGGTTTTACAGGTTTAACCAAGACAAAAGATACAAGAAGAAAGACACAAAGATTTACTGTTACAGGAAAAGACACTTGAAAGAGAAAAGAGGAAGAGGAGAATGGGGGGATGGAGAGAGATAAAGGAGGGAGAAGACGGTGACCGAGTGTGTGACGGAGAGAATGAAAGAGAAGACAAGGAGAGAGGGAGGGAGAGAGGGGTGAAAGGTGAAAAGGGTGAGGAGGAAGAGAGGTGAAAGGAGGGGGTGGGGGGATTAGGAAGAAAAAGATAGGAAGGGAAGAGAAAGGGGGAGGAAAAAGGAGAGGTAGAAAAGAAGGGAGAGGGAAACAAGAGACAGAGAGGTATGATAGAGAGAGAGAGAAATAGATAAAGAGAGGAAAATAGGAGAAACAGAAAAATAGATAGATGAGGAATGAGAGAAAGAGGAGATGTGTAGATGAAGATTGGAGAGTAGGAGAAACAAATAGATAGGAGATGCGAGCGGGAGGCAGGAGCAGAGAGAGAAAAATGAGGATGGATAGAATGATAGACAGAAAGAGAGAGAAGGAGAAAGGGAGGCAGAGAGGGAGAGAGAGATTGAAGATAGATAGATAGAATAGAATGATAGAGGAGAAAGAGAGGGAGAGAGTAGAAAGCTGCTTGTGTCTGGGCCTGAGTGGGACAGTGGCTCTAGTGTGAGCACAGCAGCTGTGAGAGGAGACTGGACCAGGGTTTAGTACAGAAAATAGGATTCATACATTATATCAAATACAAATAGTATCAAGAACATTCATCATATGGACAGGGCAATCGGCCTTCGGTCAATTCATTAATCCATGGAGGCTTCGTCAACCAAAATGTGTATTAGTCGATTAATCGTTTGATTTAGATGATAAGGATTTTCATGACACAGCAGCAGAAGAGAAGTGAGCGAGAGAGCTGAAGATGTGCTATTTTTGGTAGTGATCTCTAAAAAGGCAGATTAAACTCATGATTCACACATTAAATAAATACATTGTTTCCTAGTACTTTTTTCTGTCTAAATAGTAGTTTTTGCATGATCTCCCCTGCAGGTGTAGTCTTGTGAGTGCAGTTTGGATCAGATACATAGAGATACAGAATAGTTTTGGGAGCTTGAGGGTTTGTAGTAAGTCTCCGGTATTAATGCGAAACACTGCTGTACTCTGTAATTCTAAACGGTCTCTGTGTTGCCCCCTGTAGGATGCGTGAGGACATGTCCACAGTGCTGTGTGTCAAGCCGGAGGAGGGGGACCCAGGAGAGCGTTTGACCCAGGATGAGATCGTGTCCCGGACTCGACAGGTGGTGGCGGGTCTCGAGGCTCTTAAACAGGAGCATACCTCCATACTGGACGGTCTGCTGGGGTCACTGCAATGCTTTAAACAGGAAGGGTCTGAGGGTCACCCACAGGGAGAGCCTCAGGGGGAGCCTCAGTCTGAGCTGGTGGAGGAGAAGAGTCTTATGATCAGGAAGAGTCTGGACATGCTGGAGCTCGGACTTAGCGAAGCTCAGGTGGGTATCAGAGCTAAAGAAATCTGCCAATTGATACTTTGCAGTGACATCACCCCGGGGGGGTTAGATCTATAGATTTATTTTTTCAGTTAATCAGCCGATGGTGTCTTAGTTGACCGCAATTTATATTAATTGACTACTTATTTTATTGAGATGATAAGGATTTAGCATCAGCAGAAAGAAGAAGTGAGTGAGTATCAATATGTTAACAGGTCAATTTTGATCATTTTCTGCAAATTACACAGTGTGAAATTATATTGACACATTTACAAAGCAGTGTATCAGAAACGTAAAATTAATAGTTTGCAACTAATATCATCCCCTAGAGGAGGTGGAGCTAACTGTAGGCACTGCTCTGTCTGAAACTCAAGATAGACTTTAATCTGAGTTTTATTTTAACACAATCTGACCATAAAAAAAATCACTTAGCTGAACTACAACAGCTGAGCTGAATTGCGCCGTTAAACAAGTCCCTCTCAAATAAAATTACTGTCACAAGCTAACTAGCATTAGACAACAGTTTTTCAGTTAGTCACTCTGACTTTCTTGTCGAAAATCAAACTCCTAAACAGGAGCAGGAACGCTCGTGTTGATCGCAGGGTCCTGAAAATGTGTTGTTTAAATCCATTTTGGGTTTTTTTTTTTCTGTTTTTTTGGAGTTTTCAGTTTATCTTAAAACATCTTTGGCATTATTTGCTAATATGTGCATTGTATGACCATGGTAACTGCTGCACATTCCACCATAAACTTACATGCAATCTACCCCAGCATGATGTCACTGCAAAGTATCAATAAGGAAAAAATCCACAACCTAGTTTCGGTCCAAAACAGACAAATAAGAGTCATAAAAAACACATTTTGTGCAGTGCATCTGCTTATGGGCCCGAGCCACTGCTGCTCTAGTCTAACAAAGCCTCATGTATTTCCTTTAATCGATCGACCAAATGTCAGCTTATGCTTGTGCATCATGTTCAATGTTACTGTAACTAAGAATAAGTAAGCATTACAGTTGTTACCAGTAAAAGCTATATTTGAATTGGACATGATTTGAACCATGTTTACCTTGTAATTTGGGACAGATAGATCATGTTTATGAAATTTTAAATCTAAATCTTACACACACTTCCTTTAACACTAACATTAGCATTAACTGTCTCTGCCTTTGATTCACTGGCAGACTGTCCCCAGGTTCTATGTCCCTTTGCACTTGTGCTGAAGTGACTTAAATCACACAGGGACAAACACTTTAAATAGAAACACTGTGATGTCCTGATGTTCCTAAACACATCTTTTCATCTAAACAAATGAAGCCGACTGCACTGAGGTGTTTGTGCTGAAATAAACAGAGCAGATAATCTGGACTTTTATTCACATAAAAACAAGGAACATCACACAACCTGATTTGTTGGACTATTCTTGATATGTCAGAGTGACAAATGCTAGTATACATTTATGCAAAGGTGAACTGCGTTTGCTTAAAGAATAGGTATTATTCAAAATTAACTTTTTGGAGCTTTCTGCATTGCTATACCGTTGTTTCCTCATCAAACACATGACTGAAGCAGTTTTATATGTTATCTATATGTGTTTGCGTAATTTAGAGATCTCTCCCGGACCCTATTCGAACAATCCTTACAGTTAGCTGTAAGATTCTGTTCAATGCTCCGCCCACAAACCTACGTCACCCGTGCTCCCGCACAATTCTCCCTAAATGTACAAAAGAATGATACAATGTACAATAACTTCACATGCACAATAACTTCACAAACCCAAAAAGTGTAATACCCCCTCATTTTTATAAAAGAGGAAACATGTTTGGCATTTAATATGAAAGTATAATATTTGTATGTGATTATTTAAAATGTTGTAATAGTTGGTAATAGTTATTTGGCTTAATGATAGAAAACAGGTCCATTGACTTCCATTCAAAACTACAGAACTGCCCCGCCTGTTTATAGTGACATGTCACTGTAGCAAGTAGCAGATTCTCATTGAGCTGGTTTATTGTGGCTGCGTGTACATTTAGTATGACATGGGTTTTTTGAATAATCTCGATCACATACAGAGCAGTGGGAGGGGATAAGGTGGACGGGAAAACGGATATTTTCTGAAGCCTCTAATGCAGAACAATAAAGGATTACCCAAACACGCATGAATCACTCAGAATATACAGTTGAAACCAGGTGTTTACCTACACTATATAATAAGACACATACACCTTTTTTTCTCTGTCTGACATGAAATCAGACTAAACTTTTCCTAAACTTTACCAAACTTTAAAAAAAATCCTGCTCACATTATTCAGGCATTTAGCCAACAGAAATAATTTTGGTAGACAATTTTTCATTGCTTTCAGAATTCAGAAGTTTACATGCAGGAAGATTACTATGACTTTAAACTGTTTGGGAAAGCCCAGATGATGATGTCATGTCTTTGGAAGCTTCCAATATGTGTATTAACAACATTTGAGTTAATTAGAGACACACCTGTGGATGTATTTGAAGGCACACCTCAAACTCACTGCTTCTTTGTCTAACATCATGGGAAAGTCAAAAGAAATCCGCCAAGATATCAGGAGGAGAATTGTGGACTTGTACAAGCCTGGTTCATCCTTGGATGCAATTTACAGATGCCTGAAGGTGCCACGTTCTT
The DNA here is from genome assembly GCA_019594935.1 of Periophthalmus modestus. NCBI lineage: Eukaryota > Metazoa > Chordata > Actinopteri > Gobiiformes > Gobiidae > Periophthalmus > Periophthalmus modestus. Next base: position 25,503,357 of record JAIEZT010000068.1, on the reverse strand, counting down.
CTGTTCTATTAACTAATTATAACTATTGTACACAAGTATAAAGACCGTGGGAATGTCCAGCCATCATGCCACTCAGGAAGGAGACAGGTTCTGTGTCCCATAGATGAACGTGCTTTGGTCGGAAATGTGAATATCAAGCCAAGAACAAAAGCAAAAGACCTTGTGAAGATGCTGCCTAACCTAGTAAGAGCGTGTGTACCGACATGGGCTGAAAGGTCACCCTGTCAGGAAGAAGCCAGTACTCCAAAAAAAATATTAAAAAGTAAGATTACAGTTTGCAAATGCACATCGGGACAAAGACCTTCATTTTTGGAGACATATCTGTGGTCTGATGAAACTAAAATTGTACTGTTTGGCCATGATGAGCATTGCTACGTTTGGAGGAAAAAGGGGGAAGCTCGCAAGCCTGAGAACACCATCCCAACTGTGAAATATGGGACTGGCAGTATCACGTTGTGGGGTTGTTTTGCTGCAGGAGGGACTCGTGCACTTCACAAAATAGATGGCATCATGATGAAAGAACATTATGTGGAAATACTGAAGCAACATCTCAAGACAATAAGTTAAAGCTTGGGCACAAATGGGTCTTCCAAATGGACAAAGGACTCGAAGCATACTGCCAAACTGGCTTAAGGATAACAAAGTCAATGTTTTGGAGTGGCCATCACAAAGCCCTGATCGCAGTTCTAATGAAAGGCATGTGCGAGTAGTAATTTTTTGCTTGAACTCCTCTTGCATGTGTAGTCTTGTGAGTGCAGTTCGGGTCAGATACATAGAGATACGTAACTTTTGCCACACCCCCTTTTAATTGATTGGCAGCTCATGTCTTTAGTCGACTACAGCCCTAGTTGTTTGATTGCAGTCACAATACTAAATTTTCAAACTCCATTTTGATATTTAGGAATGGACTCAATACTCTATTCTGATTCCAATACCACGATCATAATTAAAGCACTCATTCTAAAGATATTCAGGAAAGGTTCATTTCTGTCCTGTGAATGGGACTTTTTTAGTATCGATACCTGCTAAAATTAGTATCTAGTTTTGATGCTAGTATTAATTGATTAGTATCTGATTTTTGTTACTTTTACCAGCCCTAGTTGCCTTACTAGCATACTGTAATATCCTACCTCCTTTCAGGTGATGATGGCGCTGTCGAGTCACCTGAGTGCGGTGGAGTCAGAAAAGCAGAAGTTACGCGCTCAGGTTCGGAGGCTGTGTCAGGAAAACCAGTGGCTCCGAGATGAACTGGCTGGAACTCAACAGAAGCTGCAGAGGAGCGAGCAGAGTGTGGCTCAGCTGGAGGAGGAGAAGAAACATCTGGAGTTTATGAACCAGCTCAAGAAATACGACCAGGACCTGTCGCCCAGCGTGAGTGAAGGGGAGGGGGGTTGAGTAGAGTAGCAAAAAATGTGCTCAAGTAAGAGTAACGTTACTTCAAATAATATTACTCAAGCAGAAGTGCAAAGTAGTCATCCAACAAATTAGTTATAATTTGAGTTAATTTAATATGAAGGCCAAAATCTGAAATATTGAACAAATGTGATATTTTCAAAGGATAGACACAAAAATTAGCCAAACTAAATGAAAGATCAAATCGTTTCATATTATCATCATAAAGCTTTTGTCACTTATAGACTTACTCATGTGAGAAGAGTAACCACAAATTTTATTCAAGTAAGAGTACTCTTACACTTTACAGTATATTACTCAAGTAGGAATACTGTACAGAAAATTCCCTACGGGACAATAAAGGCTGACCTTAACCATATTATGAGATGTTCCGGACCAACATCAGCCTGTAAATACTCTTACTACATTCAAGTAAAGGCCCAACCGTCATATTGGCTGAATTGTTATCGTGGAACCAATACCCAATCCAGCAAATGTTTCTGGATCTGGGTGAAAATCTTTATCTTTACAGAGGAATGTCATCTGGAGGCCTAGCCCTTCTTCAAAACAAACAGTATGAGCTTGAGGCTACCTGAGTTTGTTCGCTTCTGTTCTTAATTCAGTTCAAACTAAACTGTGTCTGTTTCTCAGGACGACAAAGACTCAGACTCCAGTAGAGAGACACTGGACGACCTGTTCCCCGATGACCAGGATGAGCCTGCACCAGGAAGTAAGTCACGCATCACTTCCTGTTTGAGCCAGACTTAAGATAAACAACAAAACAACAATAATGTGGATTATGAAGATTGAAAACTCTCAAAAATTGACTGTTTTGTAACTTTTATGACACTTTTGTGGTAGAGGGTCCACCGTGTACTTTCTCCATGATGTTTTTGCTTTGCCCAGAATGTTACACATTAAACAAGCAGGTGACACCACCAGACAAAGTTACAGGTCAGATCTGTGGAGAGGCGAGCCTTGTCACAGCGAGGTATTGAAGGTATTTTTTGAGAAAAAAAACCAAAACACAGTACGGATAATGGTAAATTGATATGTCTAATTGATATGCCATACTGTGGAACATTCTATGGAGAGAAGCAGGTGGCAGACCCTCCTCCAGAAACGTACATCATGGACCTTTAAATACCATCATTTTCTAACCAACTGCAACCCACACACTATTTCTTTCAACCAACCTTGTATGACTTAGTACTAACTGAACCAAAACACTGTTAAAAGGAATTTTTGCATAATTTCCTTTTACAAAATCGCTCATATACACCGCAGGAGGTCTGAGCTGTTTTCAATGGGAGCCCTCTGAATCTCTGAGCTGTCAGACCCAGTTATCTGCAGTGAGAGATTAAAGTGCCTTAGAATAAGTGGGATTTTTGGCTTTTGGTGAAGACGACAGCTCTGCATTTATTAGCAAAGTTTTCCAGTTCAACAAAAGGCCATGTTCGTTGCCGCATTTTTCTTGAATTAGAACATTTTTGTAGGTTTGACTACTAATTAAAGATTTCAATGTCCTTTTTCCTTGAATGGTGCAAGTTCAATTAAGTCCTTAAATCTCGTAAATGCGAACAGTTACATGGTCTAATTTCTCCAGTTTTCAAATTATGGGAAATAGAAACCAGAAGTCTGGCATCTTGAACTGATCTTATAAACCCCCTGATTTGCATGTTTTACAATTTAACAAATTTGTCTGAGGGTGTTTTTATTAATGAGCAATGAAGGAATCTTGAGAATGAAGAATTGAAGCTAGATACATTTGAACACAAACACAAGTGTCGATACTGGACCTTTCCCAAATTGTTTTAGAATGATCTGGGTCTATAGCTGAATTAGTAAAAGACCCATGATCGTATTAAAGAAACTAATCACAGTTCATTGTCTAAAAGAGCAGTATTTTTAATTATTGTTCTATGAAAAAAGATTATTCAGTTTTTACTCCAAAATAAAGGGATAGAGTAGCACTAATAGCCCTGATGTGGTTTGTGGTCTATCGTTTTCTTTAAACTTCTCTCTCTCGTTCTCTTTCTCTTTCTCTTTCTGTTTTGCTCCCTCTTCTCCCCCTCTCTCTCCCTCTCTCAGTCCCTACAGCTCATGGTAGTGCAGCAGTAGCAGCCGCTCAGCAGGGAGGATATGAGATCCCAGCTCGCCTTAGGACCCTCCATAACCTGGTGATCCAGTACGCCTCTCAGGGTCGATACGAGGTGGCCGTGCCCCTCTGTAAACAGGCTTTGGAGGATCTGGAGAAAACGTCTGGACACGACCACCCAGATGTGGCCACCATGCTCAACATACTGGCCCTGGTCTACAGGTGAGAGAGAGGGGGAGAGACAGAGGAAAGAGGGAGGCAGAGAGAGGGACTGTCTCTGGTCTACAGGTGAGAGAGAGAGGGAGTGAGGAATTGAGGGAGGAAGGAACAGAGAGAAGAGGGAGAGGGGGTCTGGTCTACAAGTGAGAAGGAGGGATAGAGGGAGGGGAAGGGAGGAGAGGGACTGGCGGTGTTCTACAGGTAAGAGGCGAAGATAGAGGGGATGGAAGGAGAAGAGAGGACTGCATCCTCAACATGCTAACTGGTCGACAGGTGAGAAAGGGAGAGAAGGAGAGAAGGAGAAGAGTTAGAGAGAGGGAGGGTGGACACCAAGCTCAACATACTGGTTATGATCTACAGGTGAGAGAGAGAGAAAGAGGAAGGAGAGAGAGGGAGAGGATATGGGATAAAGGGAGGGAGGTGAGGGACTGGCTTTGGTCTACAGATAAGAGAGGGAGGAAGAGAGAGGAGGGTGGCTCTGGTCTACAGGTGAAGAGGTCAAAACCAGGGCCTTAACTAAACTCCACCAAAATACAGGAAGTTACACCTGTTGTGCAGTTCATAATTTCTTGGGGGATTTCCCCAAACCCCCTTAAGAAGAAATACTTGCTTATTCATTTGGATATAGCTTTAAGATTACATTTTATTTGGCAAAACTTAACATAAATAATCAAAAATGTCAAAGAACAGTTATGGAAAATCATTTCAATCTGTGTGTAGAAACACTTTAACTCACTGCGGGTAGACCTGTCACCATAACAAATTTTGAAGTGCGATGTATTAATGAAGTAAACATAGATGATAAACGATAATATTGAACCCAAACCATAAAGCAGAATAATCCCCCCAAAAGTATTCAAAATGTACAAAATTGTAAAAAAAAAAAAATATATGATCTGGAAAAAATAAATAAAAGAATGCAACACTTAGGAAGTTTCTCTATAACGAGTCATAATTCAACCCTCTACACCTCAGATCTCATCTTAGTATAGAAAAATAATTTCAAAAAAACATTTCCAAAATAACCAAAACCAAAAGAAAAAGTCCCCACGATAAATATTAATCAACAAAAATGATTGACCCATTTGTTATGTATAGAACAATAAGTTGATACAGTATTTATCATGACAGGCCAAACTCCAGTTCTCCAGACCAAAACAAGGTGATGTAGAGAAACGTTTAAAATGTTTAAAATGTGTTTTTCAGAGATCAGAACAAATACAAAGAGGCGGCCAACCTCCTGAACGACGCTCTGGCCATTCGAGAGAAGACTCTGGGCCGGGACCATCCAGCGGTGAGCGTTTCTGCAGTGAACACACAGATACAGATACAGATTTATTCTAAAGGAGGATACAACATAGTCAAATACAACAATAGTAGACAATATTGGACCCTGCTCAGTCTGACCCCTCTGACAGGTCTCTGCTGTGTGGACCCTCTTCTGCTCTTAAGTGAAGGTCAGATCCCCCAGTCCAGCAAAACCAATGATTCAGACCTGATTTAACCACAGAGAAATCTGAAAAATCATTTCAATTATTAGATATTCACACACATCCTATAGAGGCAGTGTTCTGGTTTATTTTTATTCAAACCTTCTCTTCTGTCACAGCTTAAATTTACTATCATTATTAATCATCTTATGTTGCACCTAATCACCAAAGTACATTCCTAGTTTGGGAATGTTGTTCACTGTAAATGACAAGTGTTTTCTGTATTTTTATTTCATAGTTATTTTTACTTAAATTGAGTAATTATTTGGGTCACCAATTCTATTTTTAGTAACACTATCCAGCTCTACCAATGTATTTATTATGAAAAGTGTGTTATGAAAGCTGAGAAGAGCACAGTTTGCTACTGGCTAAATCCAATCCCTCTGTTACACTATTCTAATGATCCTTGTGAACAGGAGCTGAACAATGTTTTTGGTGAGTGCAGTTTGTGTCGAGCCTCATGTCTCCTCCTCAGGTTAACCTGAGAATGTGACTGCACTGGTTTGAGGACACAAACTCTGTATGTACAAATGCGTCTGAAAGGTGGAGGTGGGAGATATGCAGTGGTAGAAGAAGTACTCAATTTTGTTATTTAAATCAAAGTACAGATATAGATTGAATTCGAAATTTCCTTCTTGAAAATTTTTGTTTGCTTAAACTATGAACATATTAAACATAAACCCTCAGTCTTTCCAGCAGGTCTCACACAATTATAAAAAAAAAATGTTTACTTTTCAGTCCAGTTCAGAAATATAGTGGTACAGTTACCTTCTCTCAAATGTGAAATAAAAGATAAAAATATCCAAAATGTACTCCAGTAAAGTACAGATATCTAAAATTTAACCAGACCCAAAGTCCTGAAAAGTGCATAAAAGTTAAAGCTAAAGATGTGACGTCTACTAGATTTAGAAGAAATGCAAAATTATAATATCAAGTTTATGGTCTAGATAATATCAAACTAGGCACAGAGTCGCAAAAATGCTCCAATCTTCCAAATTAAATCTGCACTTTCATGTTTTAATTTGAATTTTTCCCTCTCTTCACTTTTTCATGCAATACTTTTTATATGAAACATTTACAGGCACATTTTTGCATGTTTCTCATGGATATCATCTCATTGTTATCATTATCTTGCTAATCCAAGAAATGTTGAGATATTCGTTTTTATCAAAATTACTTTATCTTCTAATCTTGTGTTTAATTGCTATCTCACAATCACACAGCTTTATAGTGATTCCAGTGATTTTACAGATGATTCAGTAGATGTAAGATGGGAATGTAAATTGTTTAATTCTGAACCTGTTTAAATGTGTTTAATGTTTTTCAGGTGGCAGCGACTCTGAATAACTTGGCTGTTCTTTACGGAAAACGAGGGAAGTACAAAGAAGCCGAGCCACTGTGTAAGAGAGCGCTGGAGATCAGGGAGAAGGTCGGTCTGAGGAAAAAAAAAAATATATATGCATGTGTGTATATGTATGTGTATATCTATCTTTCTATCTATATATCTATACATATATATATATATATACACACACACACACACACACACACACACACACACACACACACACATATATATATATATATTTACACACACTACCAGTCTCACTGGTGTGTGTGGTGTGTGTGTGTGCGCGCGAGCGCGTGTGTGGGTGTGTGTATATACACACATATGTATTAATTTAAATGTAACATCACCTTAAAGCCAACCTTAAAGTTCATTCATTGAGATGGGGGCAGATACAAATCAATAAAAAAAAGGTAATTGCTATGGCAACAGTCCTATTTTTTATATAAATGTAATATATTTATATATAAATAGTTAATCTGCAAATGTTAAGATAAGAAAGAGCTTTAGCGTCATTTAGTCTTATTTCACAATGTCATTATTTTGCAGTTTTTTGTTTATGCCCTGGTTTTGTTTTATTTTAGTTTATGACACTGGAAAGCTACAAAAAAAATGGCCTGGCATACATACAAACAGACAAAATCTACTTAAATCTATTATGGTATCTAAATGTATTGATACTTTGCAGTGACATCATGCTGGGGGGTACTGCATGTATGTCTGTGGAGGAATGTGCAGCAGTTACCACTGTGACACAATGCACACATTAGCAAACACTGATAATAAAGTTTAAATCTGCCTGTTAAGATAAAGAAAGACCTTTAGCGTCATTTAGTCTTATTTCACAATGTCATTATTTAGCAGTTTTTTTGTTTATGCCCTGGTTTTGTTTTATTTTAGTTTATGACACTGGAAAGCTACAAAAAATGGCCTGGCATACATACAAACAGACAAAATCTACTTAAATCTATTATGGTATCTAAATGTATTGATACTTTGCAGTGACATCATGCTGGGGGGTACTGCATGTATGTCTGTGGAGGAATGTGCAGCAGTTACCACTGTGACACAATGCACACATTAGCAAACACTGATAATAAAGTTTTAATATTGCTGAAAACTCAAGAAAAAATACAAAATGGAGTAAAAGAACACATTTCAGGAGCCTGTGATCAATAACAGTGTTTCATGTCCTGTTTAGGTGTGACTAACTGAAAAAAATATTGGCTAATGTTAGCTAGCTTCTGACTGTATGTGAATGTTATTTGAGAGGGACTTGTTTAACAGCACAAATCAGCTCACCTGTTGTTTTTTCCAGCTAAGTCAGTTGTTTATGGCGAGACTGTGTTAAGACAAAGCTCAGATTAAAGTCTAACTTGAGTAACAGAACCTCAGACAGAGCAGAACTTTCACTTAACATGTTGATGACATCAGCTGCAAAGTATCAATAATTTATCAATAAATTAAATGTATTTGTTTCTGTCTAAATCTGTATCTGTCAGACTGTATTTCTGATGAGTTTCCACTTCTCTTTTGAGCAGTGACAGTTGTTCTGCTTCTTCCTTCCTTTTTAATGACTCCAGAAACCTGCTTTAGTTTTGCTGACCACACAGACTTCCTTATTTTGCTCATATGACTCCTTAAACACTCTCTCCACCCTCTGAGCTGAGCTTAGTTAAACCAAAACACATGCTTCTTAAAGGTGCACTAGGAAACGTCCATTTCTTCATGGAGATGTAATTGCGTTGCCCAAAATGTTCCACAGTATTGCATTAAACCGGTATATCTTGCTTTTAGTCAATCCCATATGTTTGTATTGCTTGAAAATCCATTATTGCTGTGAGTGGGTTTGCTTCTCTACAGGTCTGACCTGGGACTTGATGGAGCTTGTCTCCATGGAGATAAGTTACTTTTAGTGCATAGTCAAGCAGATGGCGGTCCCCTGGTAAAAATGTTACATAGTGCTAAATAAATTCTAGCTTGTCATGTTATAAAACAATGCTTTTCCCTCATAAAAGCAAACCTCAAGCTGTATTTTATTTCATTTACACATATTTGAGTAAACATTCATATTCAGTGTTGCTGCTTCTCAAGAGCTTCAAAACTCTCTGTGACACCTTGTGCTTCTCCGTATTTTAAAGTCTATCCATTTTCACCTCAGTGCCTTCTTTATAATCATATCTTCTTACCTTTATTTAAAAGAATTCAACTTTGCGCCCCCTGCTGTCTGTTTTCATTTTATAGACATCATTTTAAAGGTTTAACTGTTATGGTGGAGGACATGCCACCACCCTTGCCAGGAATGTTCCACAGTGTGGCATTAAACTTTTCTATATTGCATTCATTTCATTTGAGGTTTTTTCTTGTTTGTTTCTCTCAAAATATCTTTAAAAACATGCATTCTTACTGTGAGTGGGATTGCCTCTTTAGATATGATCTCTCACTTGGTCTGGTGGCATCAGCTGCTTTTGTCTCCATAGAGATAGTTAGATTTAGTTCCATACTGTGGAACATTTTAGGTAAATATTTACTGTCTCCCTGAAGGACCCTCCTCCACTATAAAAGTTACATAGTACACCAGTGGTCCCCAAACTACAGCCCACGGGCCGGATACGGCCCACCTCCACATTTGGTCCGGCCCCCTGAACAATACCAGAGAGCATTTTGATTTTTTTTTCATATATGTGTATTTGTTTTTGATAATAAAGTTGGGCTTTTGCAATAAAATGTTCCTTAGTTATGAACTATTTTCATTACTAACTATTAGTTTTTTAAATTTATTTATTTATTTCATAAACGCATATAACGTGACATTCTATTCCACCCTTCTGCGGTCTGTGCCCCATCTGGCAACCCCCAGAAAAAAATTCTAAACCCGCCTCTCTCAAAGACAACGGAATCATGGCAAAAAGGTTAGGTAAGAGAAAAATTGATTCAGAATGCAGGGCATTTAACCTGAAGTGGACAGACGATTATTGATTGATGATTAGAACCCAGGGAGGGTAATTTGGTTATTATTTATTTCATTAATAGTGTTATTATTTATTTCCTGACTTTTGTTCTCCAGAAAGGGTTATTTGATTATGTGTGGCTTTCTGGAAAACAATACATTTTTACGTTTAGGCACTCCTGCTATCGTCACACTTTTTCTGTTACAAACTGGTCCCCCATCAAAGAAGTGAAAAGTTATGTGGCCCTCACAGGAAAAAGTTTGGGGACCCCTGTAGTACACCTTTAAATCATCACTTTAGTCGACAAAATGATCACAATTGAGAACCTCCTCCTCTCACTCTTCACGCATTTTAGAGCCACTGGCCAAATGTGAAGTCGGCCATGCTGTCTTAACCCTGTGTTTGCCCCCTGCTGTTTTAACCCCTTATTTCCCGCATTCTTGTGTGGGGTTTCTGTGTTTTTTTGTGCAGGTCCTGGGTAAAGACCACCCGGATGTGGCCAAACAGCTGAACAACCTGGCTCTGCTGTGCCAGAACCAGGGGAAGTACGAGGAGGTGGAGCTGTACTACATGAGAGCGCTGGACATTTACCAGAGCAAACTCGGACCTGACGACCCCAATGTCGCCAAGACCAAGAACAACTTGGTCAGTGCAGAATACACACAAGATGCTATTTTAAAGGGCACATATTACGCCCTTTTCTGATCTGTGTTATAATGTCTCCTCATCACAAACAGACCTGGACGTTTAACACACAAACCCTGCATATTTAGGTTGAGCTCTTCTCTCAGACAGAAAACACTCTGTTCCACCTTGTGACCCGATGTGGTATACACTCCATACACCTTCACTCGAATCAGCTGGATCATTTCAGCTCTGGAATTACCACTCTCTACTGGAAAGTAAAAGGTGGCTGTCTTCATGACATCACAAGGTGGAACAGAGAATTTTGAGCTTTGGAGATGTAGACAGACTAATATTAAAGAGTTACTCAAACATGTGTGAATCAAACAAAACACAACTTCAGGTGTGTTTTTGAGAAGGAAACAGTTTTATAACATGACTTAAAGTTCACAAGAGTTCATTGTGTGTAATATAGGACCTTTAAAATTCTATTAACGCTACAAACACAGAAAGAAAAAAGGTATTTTGGTATTAAAAAACTAAAATAGATCAAGGACAACCTGGTCAGTACAGAACTCAAGGAGAGAGACTATTGTTATATTCGAGGATACAGTACGAGGATGCAAACACAGAGGGTAGATTTTTCGGTATTGAGTTCAACAGTGATCAAGGTTCTGAATGTAAATTTCTCATTAATCTTTCCCATAGACTTTTCGGGAAAAAAAAAGAGAACTCTGAAAGCCTCAAGGGGCTCAATCAATGTGTGGTAACTAATGTAGGGCTTAAAGTTTGTAGTTAAAAAAATATATATTATTTCTGCCTCGCTAGGCCTGTCGCAATAATTATTATATGATCAATTTATCTTTCAATAACTGGCAGAGGGAAAGATCATTTTTGGTGAACAATATCTATCATGGGGCTTTTTCTTTGTACAAGTTGGGAACTTTTTCCTGTACTGCAGTTCTTTTGTTTAGTTTGTTTTTTACAAAATCGTACATTTGGAATAGTAGATAGATAGATAGATAGATAGATAGATATTTTTATTATTATATTGCATATTTTAATTAAATCCACATTAGAGTTTTGATTCTCTGCCCGAGCCGACTGAGACCCGGGCTGCTGTCTCCCTCCACTGTCGCAGATGCTCTCCACGGATAATCATTGACAGCTGCCCAAAGTAGTAAAAAGTGAATAAAAATGGATTGAACTATTTTTTGAAAAGAAACTTACAAATATTTTGATTAGATTTTAATTTTTTACCAGTTCACAATTCATATTTTAATCCCATCCAGGAACATTCACATTTGAGACTGAAATCTGAAGTTTAAATTAATCTAAGAATTTTATGCATGTCAGAACATGTTTGTAGAGGTCTAAACTACAGGGTTAGCAGCTTTTATACAGAATAAAACCACATGAAGACATAGGGAGGGCATCTGACACACAGGGATATTTCAGAACATGTTTGTAGAGGTTCAAACAACAAGGTTAGCAGGTTTTACACAGAATAAGACTCCAGAAGTATTCATTTGATATAGTTTTCTATGCTAACACTGAGTTTGTCTTATTATACTGTATATATTTGTCTCTCCCACAGGCCTCGTGTTACCTGAAACAGGGCAAATTCAAACAGGCAGAAACACTGTACAAAGAAATCCTGACCAGGGCTCATGAGCGCGAGTTTGGATCTGTGGATGGTACCAGAATTTACTAGCATTTTTCAAAATTTACGACAGAAAACATAATAATAATATTGATGAATGTACTTTCTGTGTGTTTTCAGACGAGAACAAGCCAATCTGGATGCACGCAGAGGAAAGGGAGGAGCAGAGCAAGGTCAGAAACTGAAAGAAATTGCATTATTTTTGTATTTTAATATTAATCCAGTGTATTTTCTGTCTTTAGGGTAAACAAAAGGATGGGTCACCTTTTGGAGAATACGGCGGCTGGTACAAAGCCTGTAAAGTCGACAGGTCAGTACATTTTTGAGTCACACTCACTTCTTTATTTGAAATATGTTATTTAAATTCAATTTGTAAATTAAATTGAAAATGTATCTGGCAGTTTCGTAATGTGTGCATTGTGTCACCAGGATTCTGTTCACTTTAATACTGCGTTGGCATTATTCAATCACAAAGTACTGTCACTTTCAATAAAGGTTTAGCTATAAGAGAAATAAGCAAAAGGCAAATATATCTAAAATATACCCCAAATAATAAAACTAGAATTCTTATATTAGTTATGAGTGAGCTGAGTGGTTCAAACTTTCACCTCACAGCAACAAGGTCAGACACTGGTCAGACTCCTAGGCCTGTTTGTGTGGAGTTTGCATGTTCTCCCTGTTCGGTTGGGTTTCCTCTGGGCGCTCCGGTTTCCCTCATCAACCTAAAACACGCACAACAGGTCAAATCCTCCAGCTGAGATAGTCCTGACCAAGACTAGCTCAAGATCTGGAGATGGGGCCTGCTGCTCCTGACAGGTTCAACCCAGAGACACTGATGGATGAGTCAAATGAAGGTTTAATCCAGAGACACTGAAGTATGAATTTTCCTTAACCCTAATAATATTAATATTAATTCAATATCAAAATCAGATTCAGTAGGTAACAGAATTTTCATACTTTTTGGATTAAATCTTTTTATTAAAATTTACTACATTTTTACAATGATTTGTTGATTTTTGATTTTCTAATTCTGTTGGTTAATCAACTCTCATGTTCAGCCCTAAGAGGCGACTGCTGTCGTGATTTTGGGCTCTACAAAAATAAATTGAATTGAATTGATTGAAATTTCTCTTGTCTTTTCAGCCCCACAGTCACAACGACCCTGAAGAACCTGGGCGCCCTCTACAGGCGACAGGGTAAATTTGAAGCAGCAGACACACTGGAGGAAGCCGCCATGAGGTCCAGGAAACAGGTACAGAGGTTTCGAGGTTAAGTTAAGAGACAAAATCAGTTTGTATCTTCACATATGATTTATTGTGTTAAATGATGTGTGAGAAATTATGTTCAATGTTGCCAGTTAAATTGTAGAAACAGAAAGTTAGCTTTTGCTTACTTGTCAAACTGAGTCAAATTTTTTATTTAAAAACTGACTAAATCCTGGTTAAATAGGAAGTAAATATTTTAAATCAAAACAAATGATTTTAATGTCTGTATTATTCTGGAGGTGGACTTGTGTCTTTTTCCACAAATGTATTTAGCTTTAGTCATTACACATACACACTTCTTCAATAGATCTCATTCTGGTCTTGCCAAGAAGTGATTTCATCAGCTATTTTTTAGGGATGCAACAATACCGATACCAGTAATAAATATCGGCAGATACTGAAAAATAATGGATGCCCCGATAACAATACTGGTATCGAATATCGACATATACTGAAGCATTTGCTGGATTGAGTTTCATGTTATTGGTTAAGCCGATACCCTTGGGCCTTTAACTGGATGTAATAAGACTATTTACAGGCTGATTTTGGCCCAGAACGTCTCATAATGTTTGAACTTTTATTCTTACAAAGTGGTTCTATAGTTATAGAGAGATAAATAACAGTTACATAAGACAATTTGATCTCTTGTGTATTAAGTTAACAGTCTTTTAAGGAAATGAGAGCCATTTTCCTTCCTTACATTGGTATCAGTTAATATTGGCAGATACTTAAAATGAAAGGATCGATATTAGTTTCTGAACTGAAAAATCTGCATCTCTACATTTTTTTATTTTATGATTGATGGTGCAGTTTTACAATAATAAACATTATTATTATTATTTTCCAGAGCTCAGCGTCAGTCAGCAGCTCAGAGCAGGCAGCGCGTTCACGAGGGAGGTTCATGCTCTGAAAATTTAAATAAAATAATCGTTTTTAGAGTGTGAGGTTGTGTGTTATTTGGTGATATTATAAAAGTTCCAGTATATGGCATTATTATCAGAAATATCCAAAAGTCAAATCCATGAATGTGTCTGATCATTTCTACATTTCTGACAAGGTCCATTCTCCCGCTGCATTTATCCAACCACACTACAACATCTGGGAGGGCATCTGACACATCACAACATCTGCAGATTGACTAGACATATTGGATCTGCCCCTATTTCAGGCTAACACTACTATAGGAGGATGGGAGGGCATCTGACATATTTCTTATTCTCTTCAGGGCCTGGACACGGTTCATAAGCAGCGCGTTGCAGAGGTTTTGAGCGACCCAGAGCAGAGGGACAAACAAAGGAGTCGAGAAAGTTTGAATTCCGACACAGTAAAATATGAGAGCGGCCAAAACGGAGGAGAGGGAGTGAGTATGAGCGTGGAGTGGAACGGGGTAAGTGCAGTACAGCCCACAGAACAAAACGACAAACACAGTGACACTGTAACATCATTTCATCTGTCCTGATTCTGATACTTAATCTTCACTCAAGTATTATGACTTAGCATAAGCAAAACAACAATAAACAATGAATTGTGAAAGAAAACTTCTCAGCAGACTCATGGGGCAGCAGTGGCTCAGTGGTAGAGCTTTGACCTGTGCGTTCTGACGTGTCCTTGGGCAAGACACATATGCATGCAAACACAACAACATTCTGTCCCAGGGCAACTGTGGCTACAGATATAAGGTCACCCAAGTGTAAAGTATGATTTTTTTCAAATGATTTCATGAAAGTGTGTTTTAGAAGTCACTGCGGCTTCAATGAGTTCATTTTGTTTCATTAGCCAGCAGTCTAGTAAGCGATAATTTTTTCTATTATTCATCTAGTTAAATGATTCATTTTATCGTAAGTAAAAATACATAAATATATTCATAACCAAATTTCATTTCATTTTCATGTATCTTTATTTATACAGAGAGACCCCAATGGCAGTCTCTCTCTTTCATGAGCGCCTTAAAATACAGAAGAATACAAACAAAAGCAAACAAAACATAATATAACTGCATTGGTCCATTTAAAATCGCCCTAGAACATTTCAGTTCTAGCACAGCCAGTTTTTAGACGTACACAGTTATGAGATCTTGTACTAAAAGTTCCTATATCAGTGTTTAACAAACAAGTGAGATATTCAGGGAGTTTATCAAGTAGTCCTTTATAAATACATTTTATACAGCGTTATTCTCTTGTTGACAGATAGTGATGACCTACTTATTCATAGAGTGAACAGTGATAGATAAAGGCAAAAAGTGCTGACTTAAGATGTATAGTTTGGTAATATTTAAGAATTGTGTTGTATTGTAGAGTCTGTACTGTCCACATAATGATTAACAATGGTCATGGTTTTTGTAACTAATGATTGCGACCCTGGAAGTCAGTTGGGACAGAATTATATCTACAAGAAATTACACTATAGACCTACTACTATAGTGTATAATACTTGACACCTTTGTGGAACCATTGAGTACTAAATGTGTCTTGCTCAGGAGCACAGTGTCATTACAAACTGGGTAAATGCTTAACCCACTGGACCACTGGCATTCAGTTGTATGATTTTAATGTTAGGTCTTTGAATAACCCTGTGCTTTGTCCATATCAAACCTTTTCCTCCTCTGTTTCTGTCTGCAGTTTTCAAACATCTGTCTCAAATATCTCCCTTCAGATTAACGATTCTTCAGTAAAAACCTGACTTAACCTTCCGATCTGTTCTGGGCTCTGTACTGTACTCTGTCTGTCCATTTTTCACGTGTTTTTGTCATTTTCAAACCTGGTGCCAGTGAATGTTTTTTTGTTTTGTTGCTTCTTTCCTTCATGTTTCACTTTAACTGATTTGTCCATTTTCACTGAAGTTATTTTAATGACATTTTAGCAGCTGGACGCTAAATTTTAAATCTAAAATCATGATCTTATTTGAAATTATTATTAATATCAAAGAAATTGGAGCGTTTGTTCATTCTTTCTTTCTAGGCCTGTCCCGATAACACATTTTGAAGTGCGATATATTGCTGAACTAAATATAGATGATAAACGATAATATTGAAACTAATTTATGCCACTGACACAAAAACCCAGGAGCAGACTTAAACCGCAACAACTATTTTACATCTGCCATATTCAAAAATAAAAACAATAGCAGAGTGAAAGACTTAGTCAGTTTGCATCTGTAATACAAGTCATACAAGTTATTCATTCAACCTTCTACAGCTCAAATCTTATGATACAGACAAAAATATAAACACAAATTTCCCAATAGTGCAAAGAAAAAGTACCCACGATTAATACTGACCCCAAAAAATATTGTTCCATCTAACATATATTGAATGATAAGTCGATATAGTCCTTATCATGACAGGCCTACTTCTTTCTAACATCTGAAACATCTGGCTGCTCTGTGTCCTTCAAACCTTTTTAGTTTTCATTTTAGTTTTAGTTTAAACCTGCATTTCTCTGTTTTCTTGCACTACTGTAATTCTCCATCAGTACAAAAAGTAGGCAAGTGTAGATGAATGATGACACACACGATTAGAATATGGGAAGCAATTTACACTATTTGGAAGTTAATCAGTTTTAAGCTGAATAACGTTTTTAAATATTTCTCCTAATTTGGTGTATTCTGATGGAGAAATACAGAGATGAAAACATGGACTGTTCTAATCTTGTGTCTTCTCTTTTTAACTTAAATGTTTTAACTTTCTCTATTTTTCCTCCTTCTTTCATTTCCCCTTTTCTCTCTCCCTCCTTCTCTTCCCTCCATGTAACCCCCTCTCTCCCCTTTTCTCTCTTTCTCCCCTTTCCACCTTTCTATTTTTCTCGCTCTATCTTTCCTTGTCTTTTGTCTTTACCTATACCTCCCTCTCTTTTCTCTCTCATTTCTTGTCCCTTTCCTCCTCCATCTCCCCCCCTTTCACTCCCCCATCTCTCTCTCTATCTCCCCTCACTCTTCTCCGTCTCTGTCATATAAACCCCCCTTTTGTTTTTTCCCTCTTCCCTTTTCTGTGCTCCCTCTTTCTTTCTCTCTAAAGCCTTAGCTGCAGATGTCTTGTTGTTCTGCATGAGGACCTGGCTGCACTTTCTTCACTTCTGCATCATCAGCTTTAAAAACTTTTAACACTTAACAATATGAACCGTGTGTTTTTGAACTGGAAAATTCTTCCTCCCTCCGTCTCTCTTTCTCTCTCTCTCTCTCTCTTTAAATTTTTATTGCACTTTTGGCAGTGTGTTGGATTGTTAAGTGTGACGTTACTTCCGGGTCCATCTGCTGATTTAAAACAATTAACATAAACATTTCTTCCTTTAGTGACGACACAGCTCACTTTAAAAACAGATTGCAGTTGTTTAAAGCGAACACTCTTCTAAACGTGGATCTATGCTTAGAATTGTGACACAAATAATGTACAAGTGAGGTTGACGCTCGGAGGTAAGACGCTCGGCTAGGCTAAGCTAGAGTTAACAGTGACCGGCATTTAATGAGATATACTTATTGTTAATCATGTGTCATGCTAGATTATTACTACGTTATTTACAGTTTGTGGTTAAACACACACTTTTGAAAGGTAATTCTCACTTGTTTCATTAATAAAGAACAAAATCAAAGCTAGAAATCAGATGTGAAGTTTCTGATTAGACCCGGAAGTGACATCATCACTTAACAACTCTACAGAAGAACTGATATTCCAAATACTAATGTTATTCTTGCATCACAATATTGTACCTTTAATTTAACTGCGGATTTTAACTTTAAAGGAGACATATTCAGCAATATCACGTTTTTCACTCTTTGCTCTTTTCTGTCTATCTCTTTTCTTGCAGTGCAATGACAGGTTTTCATGTTTTTATAATTCTGACATGGTAGATTGTACCTGAAGGAACAGAAAGTAGCAAGTTGTAAAACAGAATCCCTCTACCTATGTCATCAACACTGAAAACTCCATCCAAAATACAGGGACAAGTTACGCACAAGGAAGACATTTTTCTGACACTTTAAACCTTCATTTAACAAAATAGGTGTTGTCATGTATTTTTATTAGTCCAAATATGACTTAAATAAGTTCAGTTATACCATTACGGTTGCTAAGTTACAATTATGCAATTACATTTATATATGTCACATCAACTGCCCATGTCCAACCAAGAAGTAGAATTATAAACCACCAAAATTATCCAAAAGAGTGCTAGTCTAACCTGTCATATGCACTCAAGTAACTCTTGGTAACTCCACTTGCTGTAATTATTGAAATGTTGAACTTAACTTGAATAAATGTTTTGCATGTGAGTAGTCTCCGCTCTGACCTCTCTCTCGCTCTGTGGGCTCTGTCATTGTCCAGTTTGGCACATTTTTCATTCAACTCATTTAACTCTTCAAAACATGTTCATAATGTATCAGTTTCAACCTTTCACTGTTTTTAGGGAAGAGAAACAAAAATGTTAGTATTTGACTGTTGTGATCCAAGTTAGCAGATTTACATTTGAAATCCCAGTTGACTCAGATCTGCTCTATTCGCTCATGTTTATTAACTGTTTAATTACAGATTTTTACAGACTGAGCAATTATTTATCAGTTAAATTTGCACCAAAGTATTACTTTTTTTCCATTAAAACATTTTGAGAATTACAAATTTAAATAAAACACAAAATATACACGAATGACACATATCATATAAAATGTTAAATGTCTGAACCATGCATGCCAAATGGGCCAGTGACAGTCCCTGTATTTAAACATGCCTGGACATACTGTAGTTATAATGTTTCTGGCTTCTGTGTTTCTGACGCTTTGCTCCTCTGAGTCTAACCCATGTTTGTGCTGTACGCTGAGTTTCTTTAATAAAACTTTGATCTTTGCTCCATTTTAAACTAAAACCTGTCTCCTCTTTGTGTCTTTTTCTGATCCAGTTTCTACTAATAACATTTTAAAACATGTAATGAATATGGGCTGAAAATATAGTATGCATAAGGTGGTATTTAGGAAGATGGAAGGGCATCTGACACATAAGAATAGCAGGATGGAAGGGCATCTGACACATAGGGATAGCGGGGTGGAAGGGCATCTGACACACAGATATTCATGGATTTCACCTGTTATATGCAATTTTTTTCTTTGAAATATTTTTATTTTAAATTGTTAATCACTATGTAAAAATTAATAACATTAATAATTGGTTGGATAGATGGGAAGATGGGAGGGCATCTGACACATAATTAGACCTCTCATTCCAAGTTTAATCTGTTCAAATATGCACTAGTGACATTCATAGCTCCATGTCTGATTATTAGCACATGACTTAGGTCTCCTGACTGTCATGCTGTTTTACATTCACTTGACCCTCGAGGTCGAGTCTTAGCTTTGACTGAACTTAAATACAGATATTGAAAAGCTCATTTAACTGGCATCATTTTTAGTGTTAAGTAACATTCACTTATTTTCAGATGTCATCATTATCATATACACAGTCAATACTTAATCATACCACAGAGGCAAGGTTATTTGTACATCACAATTTGTACACAAAGTGATTCAAAGTGCTTTACAGAATATGAAAGACATTGAAATCACGATACAAACAAATCAAAACATAAATAATCATAATAAAATGAACATTAAAAGAGAAGAGTGCAAAATAAAAAACAGTCACATTCACAGCTAAACAGAACTGTTTGAGCTTGGCTTTAAACATTGTAAGTAGAGGCCTGTCTCACATCTTCAGGAAGAATGTTCCAGGTTTTAACTGCATATAACTGAAATGCTGAGACGCTTTTTAATGTTTTAAGTCTGTTCTCGCTTGAAATTGACCAAACATAAAGTGACTAAAGGAAGAAACAAGAGCAAAGAGTTTATTATTTATTCATTATTGTTGAGTTCTTTTTTCTGAAGTCGCTGTATGGTCTAGTTTCAGCTAGAACAGATGTATTACTATGAATAATGTGATGTAAGTCATTCTGTGCTTGTGTGATGTATGTGGTATCAGATCAGATGTTTGTTTTTTAGTGAGGTAATAGAAAGTGCATGTCTTGTTTGCACTGTGTTGCATAAAAGCATTTGTCCATCAGAGTTTGACCATCACTGAGAATGCTCTGGAACTTCTGATTAAGTATCAAATTAAAGCAAAATAATGTACCGTCCATGTGTAATTCTACAGGGAACAATGTGATGTTATTTCATTTCTTGGATACTCCTTTAGAATGTGACCCGTGCTAGTTGAACTTTTCAAAACATTTCAAAAATAATTGCTTCTATGAGCAAAGAGTCAACTTAATAGACAAAAACAATTTGGCAATTTAGATTTTAATATTGTACTATATAACTTTTCTTGTAGAGGGTCTATCAACTTCATGAAGACAACCAGTTATCAACCCAACTTCATAAATCATAGTTTGATTTGAATATGTGGTGGTCAACCCTGTTGCAGTATTTTTAATGTTTTTACCCCACTTCGGGTTTGTCTCTGGTTTAAACCCGGTTCTATCCCTGGTCTAAACGTGGTCTATCCCTGGTCTAACTCACTCTCTTCTCCCCGTCAGGATGGCTCTGGCTCTCTGAAGAGGAGTGGATCTTTCAGCAAACTCAGAGCTTCTTTACGACGCAGCAGCGAAAAACTGGTGCGAAAACTCAAAGGAGGATCATCCAGGGAGGCGGAGCCCAAGAGCACAGGGTAAATATATGAACATGTATATGACACTTTTTATACAGTTATGTTTATACACTGTAAGTACTGTATATAAGAGCATTTACCCCTGAACTGTGGAGACTATGGGCTGCACTGGACTAACACAAAGCTGAGGGACAGGCTGCTGCTGCTGTTTAAAGATATGAACTCTGCATCAAAATAAGGATCTGTGGACATGTCCTCTGTTTAACCACACTCTGCTTCTGCACTGGGTTTAAGGGTTCACATTTGACCAGTTCAACGTAAAATGAATGCTAAGAATGTTTTGAAAAAGCTATGCATGAGCCTAAAAACTCATGCATGTGAGTACTAGTGATGTGGCAATAGCTTTGTGAGAGACAGGGACAAGTTAGACAGATTTAAATGCAAACTTCTGGCTTTCACGGTTTGAAATTTGGGTACACTATTTCATTATTTCATTGAACCAAAAATGAATGATGGCCACATGGACTTAAGCAAGAATACTTTTACAAATAAACTGTGGAATTTGCAGTAATTAATTCATCAAATTCAAGTAGAAACAACTTGATTCTATTTTTTATATTTCTTATTGTTTTGTTCAGTGAAAGCAGCAAATAAAACACCAAACACTGTGCAACATTCCAGTACATTTAAGTAAATATTTAATTGGTGATGTAACTGTGCAGAAGCAGGTCTGGTCCCTGCGTCTCTTCTTAAACCCTCCTCTGGTCACGTCCGTCTCTGTCACGGTTCTTTATTTATTTATTGTTTATATATTGTTCTGCTCTGGACTGCACACTGCATGACTCTGGGCTGCAGTTTGATTCTTATTTTAATAAATGTTTGAAACTTTTTGGTGCATGTTTCGTCTGTGTCTATGTGTCTCTCTCGGCTTGTTTGGCTTTTTGTTTTCAGTTGTTTTGTATTACATTTTTATTTTTTGTTTTTTAGATAATGGCAGTGGAATTGAATATGCATCTATGCCATCATCTATTTTCTGAGTGTTTATTTAGTTTAGTTTTAAATGGAGTTTCACACCTGATAGATCCCATTCAAAACTGTAGACTAAGACTGCATGACAGTCCAATATACTGTGGGCACAGAATGTTCGCCATGTCCCGGGGCATCTGTGGCTGAAAAGTAACTAAATCTGAGTCACTGTTATAATTCATTGTGTAGCAGTAAATCTCACTAGGCTATTAGCTGCCAAAACTTGTATTATACAATAACTTTGAGGTGTCAGGTGTGAGACTGTCCAAAGCTTTTATTTTTTTATATATATATTTATATTTTGTCTTTCTGTAGCATTAGGTCCTGTATTTGTCTTGTATGTTGTCATTATTGTCCTCACTGATGTAATGGTAAACATATTTGACTAACTTTAATGTCATCAATAACACTCCATTGAGCTAACCCTCCCTCCCCCACCTGTCTCCCCCTTCACCCCTCTGTTTTGCACCTCTCTTACTCCTCCCCTCTCCTCCCCCTCTGCTCTTTTACCTGTCTCGCCCTTTCACTTACCTTTCGCTCCCATCTGTATGACCCTCGCCATTTCTATCTGACATGTCTTTACCCTCACCCTCTCTCTGTCTTGCCCTTTGTCTTTCTCTTTCTCTCTCTCTTTCTCTCACCCTCCCCTCATCTCTTGTCCCATCTTGCCTACCCCATCAACGGTCCAACCCTTTACCACATCTCCTTCTCCCGTGCACCTGTATCATCCTCTCATCTTCGTTATCGTCTGTCACCTGTCTCCCCTTTACCTTCCTCACCTCCCCTGTTTGACTCCGCCTCTGTCCCCTCCTCCTCACCTGTCCCCCACTTTCTCCTCCTTCCCCTTCATTTCTTCTCTCCCTCGCTTGTCACCACCCTCACCTGTCTGTCTCCTCCTCCTCCCTCCTCCACTGCATGTGACTGGGTGCAGCATGAAGCGAGCCAGCTCCTTGGGTTTTCTCAATTTGTTGGACAGAGCTGCTCCAGACCTCCACCAAGTAAGAACTGAACTCACCTCATCTCTCATCACAGGACTAACAGTGTCTGTCACTAAAGATGCACCGTGGAACGTTTCTGGTGAGGTGTTCGCCGCTTGTCTCCATGTTGCTCAGTTCGGCATTAAACTATTCAAAAATACCTTGAAAAATGCAATCTTACTGTGAGCAGGATTTCCTCTTTGGATATAGATATGTTTAATGCCATACTGTGGAACATTCCAGGCAAAGCAATGACATCTCCATGGACCCTCTACCAGAAATGTTGCATAGTGCACCTTTAAAATATTTCTACTTAATTCAAATTAGAGCAGTTTTTTATCAAATGTAATGAAACAAGTCTGTCTATTCTAGGCCTTATGTTGTGAATACAAAACAACGGCAGATGGCGCAAGGACTGATGAGTAAAGCAGTTTAAATCAGGCTAAAATAGTAGCTGCTGTGTATGGAAGAAAATTTGAGCTTAGAAATGATCAGGTGAAGTTGTATGGACTTAAAAAACACAGAGGAGCCTGTCTGGTTTACAACTTGATGATGTCACAAAATGAATTACTGAAACGTGAATGAAATAAAACTCAAGAGATTAGATTCTGATTAGATCTGTACAGACACTTTTAGGCTGTGTCCATTCTAACATCACACATTTACCACAGTAACTCATTCTGTAATCACTTTATGTGGTTTTGGGGGCAAAATGTTGTTCTTGATCTTTATGTCAACAACATGAAATGATTTGAATATTTGTGTTTCTTGCAGCTCCTTCAGATATGATTTAGTTTGACTTATTTTTGAGTCCATCTTTGAAAATACCAGATTTTTTGCTTTATTTCATGTTTATCCTTCATATTATATACACTCCAAATTATAAATCAGATGTTACGTCCCGACAGTTACTCTTTAAGTTACTCTTACTTGAGTAGTATTTTTCCCAAATACTGTTTTATGCTTACTTGAGTAATTTCTTGGCCAACTACTTTATACTGGTACTTTTACTTGAGTAATATTATTTTGAAGTAACTTTACTCTTACTTGAATACAGTTTTAGCTACTCTCCCTCCTCTGGTCAGTGAAATGTGTTTGTTGTATTTTTGCTGTCAGGATTTGTTTCAATAATCTGGTACAAGTGTCTCTACAATATTCTGTATCTTGTCTATCAAATGTATTTTTAAGTGCATATGACAGAAAAAGTTGAGAAAAGTACAAAAATACAGAAAGTAGCACTGAGTTGTAAAACAGAATCCTTCTGCCTTTTTACGGTTTAACATTTAACAAAATAAAGGTGTTGTCATATATTTTTATTAGTCTAATCATACATATTCTGAATGGTATTAAAGTTTAACCCCTTCTTTACATTATGGTTGTTAGGTAACAGTTGTGGAAGTGCGTATGTCACATGGTTAATGCTGAAGTGTCAGGACAGGAGGGACGCTCTGCTGTGGTTGGTCAGTGATGAAGCTCAGGAAAAGACTTTTTTTTAAGTTAGGAAACCGGTTATGGTTAAGGTTAGAACAGACATGATACAACATGAATGCAAACACACCGGATTATAGTCAGAGGATCATTTCCATCCGTTGTCCCAAAGGCTGGGGTCACAAAGGGGTCAGAATAAAAATTGCACACTACACTCAGCACAGTTCCCAGTACTGCACCTGCAAAATACTGCACATTCTTCAATATTGCACTACTTCAAAAGCAAATGTGTCACCTCCTTACACCATAAAATAAAGCATAACATTTTACACCTTTTCATAGCAAGAAGCTAACACGTTACCAAGCCAACCGCGATAACTCGTCCCCCCACACCCGACTATCGAGCACCAACCACGTCACATCTGCTGCCTGTGTGCAACCAGGAAGTAAAATTATAAACTTCACCAACGTTAAAGAACAAACTATGTTTTAGTGAACTGAGTCACTTTTATATTTAAGTTGTTCTTTCTGACAAATAACCTAATTTTACATAGACTTTATATTAATTGTCTTTAATATTGTTTATTTTTTCCCTTTGCTTTTGTCCAATAGGAGCGAAATAATCGTCTGAGGAGGAGTGATCTGAGTGCTAGTTCTACAAACCTGGCACTTTGATGTTTTTATGATAAATAAAACAGAAGTGGTTTTGTGCACTTTGGACCTGAACATATCGAGAGGAAGGACGACGGGCATCTACTGTACAAATGTTTTTTTAAAGCTGCTTTTTCTGCCACGTTTAGGTCAAATTACTGAAAAACGTCCAAAACTAGAAATGAGTTTACACAGAGTTTATATTAGAATAACTTGAACACTGCTCAGTTTGTTCGTTTTAAAAGGTTTCTAGTTTGAAATGTTTAAGATGGAGTTTCGTTAGATTGTTACCTATAGTCACCTCACTGCAAAATATGATATATAATAATAGCTATAATAACTGTTTGAGGAAAAAAAATCTAAATGACTTGAATTCAGATAAAGGATCCAGATTAATTCAGTTTTTTAGAAATTCATTTTTAATTTGAAATGTTTTACCTTGGGTCCAAATATTGTTTTTCTTGTGTTAGCAACAATCTGCAAGTTGAGTTTTTGCTCTTAATAAAATAAAAATAAATCTAACCTCACAAACAATTACATTTATAAAAACAATCATTCGATTTATGTTTAAACTAGTCTGAAATACCATGAGTTAAAAACCCTGTACCTTATTTTTCCTGTGTATTTGAGCAAAATGTGTCTTGCCCCAGTACAGATGTATTGTACTGAGGTAAAAATGAGTCTGTTGCACACTGTCTGCAAAGCATTTATAAACTCATCACTGTGAATAATTATAGGTACAGGGTCTTTAAAACAAATAAACCAAGTTTAAACAACTGAATAAACTGAAAAACATGTATACAACTAATTCATATTCTGATTTCAAGTCATTTTAACCAATTGATTTTTTAGTCCATGTTTAGCTGGAAATTTGGTGAATTTTCAAAGAATAACTATTTTGAATCAGTTTATGTTTGCTGTTTAGGACTTTTTTTTATTCTAAAGTGAAGTCAAAACCAAAAAAAATCTGCATGAATTTTCTTGCTTAAATGTAAAACGGAGGAGCCAATGTTACAGAACTGTTTACTGAGTTTACTGTTACATGTTGTTGAGAGAGCTTTTATTATACGTGTGTTTGGAACTGGAAACTATTTATTTTTACCCATTCAAACACATTATGCAGATGTTATTTGATGCATTTTACTGAAGTTGACCAAAACTGTAACGGTTTAGCAGATGTGGTAGAGGTGCTATTATGTTTTATGGAGACGTCTCTGTTTTGAATGTACGATTAAATGGAGGTTTTGTTACTATGCAGAGGTGACGCTATGCAGAAGGAGTCAATGGGCCTCATTCACAAAAGCTGAAAGAGACAGATAGTTACAGATAGAAGCTGGATGGTTTGATCCCCACGACTACCACTGAAAACTGCTGTTGTGTCATTGGGCAAGACACTTCAATAGGCTGCACACGTTCAATGGACTTATTTTCAGACAGAAGGTAGGGGCCTATATAACTCTATGGGAGATTTGCTGTTTTGAAAGAAATCTCTGAACTTTGTGTCAGTTTTAGTTTCATATGAATAGGTCCAAAAAAACATTTTAAAGCTTTATTTGAATTACAGCTAAATACATTGTCATTAATAATTTCTCTGATTAAACCTTGAAATAGTGAAGGTGTGTCTTGCCCAAGGAAACAATGGCACCATGTTGGTATCACAGACTGAACCATCAGCCACCAGATAGAAAATACTTGATACTGTCTAGCTGAAGGAGGCCCATTGACTGAATCATATTTTTACAATTCTTTTTAAATAGTTTAAAATGTGCCTGTAATTTTGCGCTGTGCTGATGAAGTTTTAGCTTTTGCACTGGAACAAAAATAGAAGAATCCCAGAATTATAATTTTATTTTTGATTTTAGCAGAAGAAATATTTAGTTTAAGGACTGTTTTATCATCGACTGTTGATCGGTCTGTTCCTGAAGTCAAAATAAATATATGACGCTGTTACATGTTTGAAGATGCAGAGTACAGAGGCACATATCTGAACACAGCTTTGGAGATGAACTGATGATGTAGAAGGCGACACAGACGGTGGTGTCAGTGAACAAATAAAATGCGAAATAATTCTAATACATACAATGAATATTATACTGGCTTCACATCACAAAAAAATGGACTTTCACCTTCACAATTCCTGTTCTTTGTCCAGAAATTTGAACCTTAATTCTTGGCTCCTGATCCAAATGTAATATTGTATTTCATTCAAAGCTTTATTATATATTGCATAATTCAGAAAGTCTATTTTCAGATTTGTTGGATTTTTCCTTTTAGTTTTAAAGTTAGTTTTATTTTAATCAACCAAGTCATGTTTTTTATTGTTTTTTTGTATTTTTTTATACAGAGGGATATCAGTCTGATCACCCAAAACATGTCCATCCAATCAGAGTCGTTTATTTCAGTGACACATGTGAAACGAGGGAGCTCATTGGTCTCCATAATTTACAAATAAAACAAAATTCCTCCCTCAGATGAACAGTTTAGTGCTTCTCTCACTGATTCTGCAGAAATCCGCCATGTTTTTCTGTCCCCTGTGATAGTTTTTCCTCGCCATATCTGTTTTGATACAGATAGACCACGCATGTTCCCGATTGGCTAATTCACCTGTCAGTCATGCCCATCTGAACTCTTGGGGATTCACTGCTGACCAGACTCACATCTTCAGAAAGTATTGGAGAAGTGTGTATTCTGGATTTCAGGAAAACTAAAATATTAGGTTTTTTTGTGTCATTAATATGAGAATTTGCCTTATATTTTTCTTTATTAAAACTATTCCAGCCAAACATAACCAACCGTGACATTGTCTGTGTCACTAAAAGCATCACCAGTTCATCTCTATCAGAGGAACTTTGAGTCACAAGTTTGTAAAGTTGAATGTAAATATTGTTTTAAAAGTTTGAATTTCACAGTTTTGTTGTAAATGTGTTGTTAATAATAATAACGCCACTTCTTTTCCTGCTTCTTGGTTTCTGTTACAAATGGTTTAATAAATATTTGTGGAAAAATTTTAACATCTTGAGTTTTTTTTTTTTTTTCTCTCTGTGTGCTGAAATCGAGCCTTGTGGCCTTTTCTTTCAAAAACAGGAAATTCAAAACTCTGCTGCGGGATTAAAAGCAAAGTTTGGAGAAGCAGAAATTTAAAGGCAAATCTTTGTTTAAAATTAGAAAAAAAAAACTGTTGACAAAGGAAATAACTGAATACTTTCCCCAATCCACTTCATTTGTATGGCACATTCGCAAATACATTTCAAGTTCTGCACAGTGTCAAATTAAATCTAAAAAGGCTCAGTAAACAGCTTCATAAACAGGTCAAAACTCACCTTTTCCTCATAGCCTGTAACCCCACAAATGACTGTTTCCTCACTGCTTGTTTGTCCTGTCCTTGTAGTGAAACGTTTTTGAGTTATCGTGAAAAACTCTGTGTTTTGGAATAGGATGCTTTTCATTTCTACAGGGACAGTGCACGGCATTAACCAGACCAGTCATAGGAGAGACGCTGGTGCAGTTTACAGCCTGAACGCTCATGTACACCTGTCGTCCTCGAGCACGCTGCTGAAAATACTCAAAAGACAGATTCCATGTGTACATTGACAACAAACGAATTAAACAGGTAAGATCTGGGGTCACATTGTTCAAATACTCTTCTAAAAACAACATACAGCCAAACACAGAAGTACATGCACTCTTACCCTCCCCTTTTCCACCCTCCATCCCACACACACACACACTACATTCTGCTGATCATTCAAATCCCATTCGTCCCTGATGTGTACATGTGATTAGATATCAGCTACTTCTTTGTCAGATGTGCAAAAAGTGTATATATGTCAAATCAGTGTGTTATCATGATCATAAAAAGGATCCTCTGCTGTTGTTTTCTATAGTTTGATCGTTACTATATCAAATACGACCTTATGCATTTGTTGTGTAGCCTAATATTGAAGCTACAGTCTTAAAAGTAAATGCCATATAGAACATTAAATGTTACATTTAATGCAAAATAAGAATATGAATAAAGATAAAGTTATATCTATTTTTTTTAATCCTATATTACACTTTAAGCCCTGTTAGAATGTTGTTTCCTCCTCACCTGGAGTTGTGTTTTGTTTCATTCACACATGTTTGAGTAAACCTTTATTATTCGTCTACATCTCCCAAGCTTAAAATGCTCTGTTCCACCTTGTGATGTCATGAAGCAGTAGTTTTCAAGTTAATATCCTTTACCTTTTGTTCAATAGAAATGGGAAATTCCAGGGATGAAATGATCCAAATAATTCTAGTGATGGTGTGTGGAGTTCAACACACAAACCCTGCATATTTCAGCCAAGTTCTACTCTCAAAGAGACAGTACTCAATACAGTTCCACCTTGTGATGTCATGTGGTCATACATGACCGTGTTTAAAACATGTGTGAATGAAACAAAACACAACTCCAGGTCTGTTTGTGATGAGGAAAAAACATCATAACAAAAATCAGAAAATACCCTAATATGGGCCCTTTCATGACTCTTCAGGTGGTAAAATACTTTGACAAGCTGGTTATTTGCTCATGTGTAGAGTAAAACAGTCAAACACGATTGTAGCATTATTTCATAAGGACTGTATTTGAGTGTGCTGTAAGTTTGATAGTTCAATCCCCGCTCTGGGACGTGTGTACTGTTGTTCTCGGGTAAGACACTTCACTCCCCTGTGCTTTCTGTAGTAAACACGACCACAGACAGAAATAAACCTCAGGCAGTCCTGTGTTTACATTAACCGGCTGTTCTGTCTCGACCAAATAAAAGTATAATGGTAATGTTCTTGTATATTAAAGATGAACTAAGTTACTTTTCTTGAAGAGGGTCCGTCACCAACTTGTCTTCATGAAGATGTTCTACAGTGTGGCATTAAACTTGCCTATCTTTCATTTTTTTCAGTTAATTATGTTTTCATGTCTAAGCAAAATACTTTGAAAAACAACAGACATACTCTCCACAGAACTGACCTGTGACTTGGTCTGGTGGCGTGACCAGCTTGTCTTCATAGAAATAGACAAGTTTTATATCATTTTGTGGAATATGCCATAAGCAATATCATCATGGAGACGAAATGTGGGAATAAAATCAAATGAAATGATGTCAGTGCATAACCCACAAGGCCAATTACACAATTTTGTAAAAAAAAAAAAAAAAAAAAAAAATAAAAAGTTAGAATTCTTATATTTAATTTGTTAATTTATGCTAAAAATATAAGCATTAATGTATGCTTAATTTATGCTAATTTGTATAATTTATGCTAAAAATACCATGAAGTAAAAGTGTGTTGTTAAAGTATATGGAGGAATAAGGTGTACTGAAATTACTCAGAACTTAGTCTGGACTTGAGTAGACTAATGCATTTAATCTTATAATCTTTATTTATTCATGTAACTTGAGAGATATTACGGTGCTGTACGTGCAGACATCTCCCGGTCATATGTCTGATTCTGACTTGTTTTTCTGCGGGTGGGGCTCAAAAAAACTGCAATAAAAATCAAAACATTTTCCACATGACTCCCGCCCCCTGCACTGGGCCAGCCCTCCTCCCTCTGCTCTGTGATTGGCTAAACTCTCCTCCCTCTGCTCTGTGATTGGCTAAACCCTCCTCCGTCTGCACTGTGACTGGCTAAACCTGCTGTCTGTCACTGCTAACGGGGGCTGGACTGTATTAGCATTAGCCACGTTAGCTTCTCGGAGCCAACAGCCGCAGTTCCCCGCAGACATGTCGTCCTCCTCGGTCCCGGACGGAAAGAAGCTGGTCCGGAGCCCGAGCGGCCTTCGCATGGTCCCGGAGAGCGGCGCCTTCCACAGCCCCTTCAGCCTGGACGAGCCGCACTGGGTTCCGGACAAAGAGGTACCGAGGAGTGGAGGGTTTCGGGCGATTAGGGGGTGAAGAGGGTTTGAGGTTTATGACAGAGGCCATCATGAGAGCCGTGTGGAGTGAAGTGACAGAGAGACAGAGCAGAGGGACTTCCGGTTTCAAAATAAAAGATATTCAGCTAAACATTTGATCACATTTATATCATGATAAACTTTTATAGATTAATATGAACAGCTGCAACATAATAATAGAAATGTATATATATATTTTTTTTTTACAAAAACAGAATAAAACAAACCATGTTGTTGTTTTTTTATTTTGATTATAAAGTAAAATCTGCATCCTTACTGTCATTGGGCTTGCATCTCCACAAACCTGTCTTTTATTTGCTCCTCTCCTGCTCCTTTCCAAGGAAAAGTTGTTCCTTTGGCTATAATATTCCACACTATAGTAAGAAACGTATCTATCTCCATGGGGAATTTTCTGAAGTATGCTTCATTTCCACAGAACCATGCAGTTGATGTGTTAATTTATGCAGTACAGTATTGATTTAAAATGTTATATTTTGTAACTGTTTAAATATTTCCTTGAACAGTAGAGGATTATTTTGGGTGTTGGCCTATTTATCATGTCTTAATTTACATCAATAGAATTGTAAATTCTTTACACGAAACAGTTAATTGTTATAAGTGGTAATTTATGTCAGTATTGACTTGAGGAATGATGAGTAACAAAATGTGTATCTGAGAACTACATAACAAAGTCATCTACTGCTATATTTTGTGTCCTGTTGAAATAGTAGTAGGAATAGTAGTAGTGTAGCCAGTAGAATGTTTTTTTTTATTTTGAAGGTCCGTGCCTGTGTTTCCTGTGTGTTCTTGTGTTTTTGTCGTTTGTAGAGTTGATGTTGGGCGTTTTACTTAGAGCCACACAGCTGCAGAATCTGACCAAAAACACTGAGATTTCAGCTCATTTATCTGAGAACTGTCTCTCCTCCACATGGCAAAGTCCCATAAGAAATGCACTAATTTGTGTAATTTTATCAGATCACAGTGTAGAAGGAGCATAAACGCTGTCTCAGCTCATGCTGAAGTTTATTTGTCTTATGTTTTGTTCAGTTAGATGTTTTTCAGACAAGCTTTCTCAAACCAAATATTACACTTCCAGTAAAAAGGAGGGAAATTGCATGTTGAGTGTATATGCCAAAAGGAGCACAATGTCTGAACAAACTACTACTACTACTACTATACTACTACTACTACTACTATTACTACTGCTGCTGCTGTACTGTTAATGCTGTGTATTTATAGTAATTCTCAACTAGAAAGAAGACTCCTGCTAATGTTACCAGTAGGTTATATTATGTGTTGTCATTATAAAGGTTATATTGTATAGAGAGAAATGTTCTAAGCACTGATTTACTGAGCCAATCTTTTTTTTTCCTCATCTCCGATACCCAATATTAACTGATAAAAACACAGTTGACTTATTACACAATTGATGTTATATAAAAGGTATTTATCTTGTAGAACTGACTACTACTATTGTTACTAACTGCTTGGCTATTTAATTCCATCAGTGTTCACTGGCTTTCTGAAGTCAAGGTCTTGGTCAGGAGTACCTTGCT